>SJYV01018494.1:1968043-2057023 GCA_006410875.1 Neotragus pygmaeus
TTGAAATGGAATATTACTCAGCCATAAAAGGGAACTTAAATTTGAGTCAGTTCTAATGAGGTGGATGAACCTAGAGCCTGTTATACAGAGTGAAGTTAAGTCAGCAAGAAAAAAACAAATACATATATTAATGCATGTATATGGAATCTAGAAAGATGGTACTGATGAAATTATTTGCAGGGCAGCAACGAAGGCACAAACACAGAGAACAGACTTATGGATTTAGGAGCCGGGGAAGGAAGGAGAGAAGGGACATATGGAGAGAGTGACATGGAAATATACATTACCATATGCAAAATAGATAGCCAATGGGAGTTTGCTGCATGACTCAGGGAACTCAGATCAGGGCTCTATAACAACCTAGAGGGATGGGATGGGGGTGGAGGTGGGAGGGAGCTTCAAGAGGGAGGGGACATAGGTATTCCTGTCCTGATTCATGTTGATGTTTAGCAGAAACCAACACAATACTGTAAAGCAATTATCCTTCAATTGAAAATAAATAAATTTTTTAAAAGGAGAGAAAAAAAGAAGAGCTATTGGGTTTCTCAGGGAGGAGAGTGTCAGTTCTCTTATGACAGGATTAGCATTTTAGAAGTATCTCAGAGGAAAATACAACGTGCTTTTTACCTTGAAAACTCATTTAGCACAGATAGATTTACCATTTATGTATTTTCAAATCATATCACCCATATTTTGTTTAATAGAATGCTAAGTTATTTTATCTATTCATAATTAGATAATTCTGTAAGCGAGCAGAATGAAAAGAGAATAATACATCTGTTAGAATCATCTTAAATTGAGGTTTAATTAATTCCTCACCTATGCTATCCTAATTATTTATAACTTCTGATTTTTGCACAATACTTGCATTTAATTGAAACTTTTTCTACTTTAGGGCCCCTTTACACTTGTTTAGAATTGAGCAGCATTTTGATTTATAAGTATCCCTTTCCTCCCACTCAGTTTCTTAAAGTTCTACCTCAAATCAGGCCTGGAGAAGGACGTGGCAACCTACTCTAGTACTCTTGCCTGGGAAATTCCATGGATGGAAGAACTGGGTAGGCTACAGTCCATGGGGTCCCAAAGAGTCGGACGCGACTGAGCGACTTCACTTTCTTTCTTTCTATAGTTCCTTTTGGAGAAGGAAATGGCAGCCCACTCCAGTGTTCTTGCCTGGTGAATCCCATGGATGGAGGGGCCGGGTGGGCTACAGTCTATGGGATTGCAAAGAGTCGGACATGACTAAGCAACTAACACACACACACCCACCCACACCTCACCCCCTCAGGCCTCCTTGTGAAGATCTTCTTTGTTCATCTTACTCTCCTTTCCTGAACTATTACTTTACTTTGAGTCAGTACCATGAAGTTTAGCATTAATGACCCTCTACAGAGCCTAGCTGCCTTAATTATACTCTATACTTACCTTGAGGGTTCTGTGTAACATTCATATTTATATATAAGTACTCATGTTTGTTTCAAAAGGAAACATAAGGGAAAGAGTATCCTTTTTAAAATGACATTTCCTAAATTAACTCTATAGCATTTTCAGAACCATACTTTTTCATGCTAGGAATATATTAAACTTACCAGTAATAGGCTTGGTGCAGGCGGCACACTTTTTGGCGTAAAGATGGTTGTAGCAGTCCAGACAGAATGGATAGTCGTCTCTGGACATAAACTCTTCCTCACAGAGCTCTTTCCTACAGCCGCTGCACAGAAAACACTCCTTATGCCATGGCTGGTCACGAAATGTTATTCCACCTGAAGTTATCACCTGGCACATGATCACAAAAAAGGCGATGACCATGGAATGTCTTTTGTGATTCTCTTCTTTGTCCACAAGTGGTATTTCAAGCTATCTTGTCACCTTGTGTCAGGATGTCTTTTTCCTGTGATTTCTTTGAACCAAAGTAAAACAAAAGGCTATCTCGATCAAATAGAACTGATGAGAATTATCCTAATTTTTCTCCTACAGTGGTATAGGAAAGAAGCAGGGTCATGATGAGCTCAGGAAGATAAAAAAGATATAGGCCCTTGATTTCTTTGCTCATCTTTCTCTTTCTTGTTGGTCTTCAAAGATCTGCCATTAGACTTAAGATACTTTCTATGGTATGCTCCCATGTTCATATATAACTTCTAAGAATCCTATAAAAAAGCTATTTTTTTTCCTGAATGCTTTATTCAGCAGTAGCAACCCTGAAAGGATTTGCTTAGCACCATTCTCAGGTGGTGCTAGTGGTAAGGAACCCATGTGCCAGTGCAGGAGCTCCAGGAGACTCAGGGTCAGTCCCTGGGTTGGGAAGATCCCCTGGAGGAAGAAATGGTAACCCACTCCAGTATTCTTGCCTGGAGAATTCCTGTGGACAGAGGAGCCTAGTGGGCTACAGTGCATGGGGTTGAAAGAGCTGGACATGACTGAAGGAACTTGGCATGGCACGCATCATCTGCTAATAATGACTGATATTTCTAAGGTATTTTTTCAGTCCTTAGTCCTGTGCTTAACCTGTTCTTAACATTCTCAACATCCTGACACAGTGTCTTCCCTCTTTAGAAATGAACCACTCCAAGGAGTTAGAGCAGTTATATCTCTTGCTAGGGACACACAGAGTGAGAATTCAAACCTGCAGTCTGATTCCACAGTCTGTGCCTAACCACGAACATATACTGAGACGAGATGGTTTTGCACTGATAAGCCACGGAGAAATCTTTGTTGAATGAATGAAGAAACACCGAGGGAAAAAATGGTTGAACAGCAATTCTACCATTGTACCTAGCACAAATGGGAGGACTGTGGGCAACTGTGTGAGTTTTCAGCGCTAGGATTCAGTCATCAGTGCTGTACATTGAAGCTTAATGTGTGATATGGTAGGCTTTTGCAGAGATGCTTGTTATTCTGCCATAAATTATTTTCTAACCCAGTTTAATCCATGGGTTCTACCTTATAAAAGACTGAGATATCTCTATTTAAAAATCAGATGGAAAAATATTAGACAACTTTACTTGTGTAGCAATTTTTAAGTCCTGGCATCTTTCAAACCCATGGCTACTGAGCTCTTGGGGGTGGCTTGGGAACCTGGCAAGCATTCATAGAAATGTCTTCTAATGACTGAAGCAGTAGGCTTTGTATGCAAATTAACTAGATGTAGAAAAAGTCTATTCTAAGCCATTCTATTGTGACAAGTTAAACAACTGTCTATGCTCTAGGCTTTTGAAAAGATTATCCTAAAGATATCTAAAAATTTTTCCAATGACTACCTTAATAATTAAGATATTTGATAGAAAGTTACTTTTTGTAAATGAGAAAAATTTATATACTATTCTAAATAAGTAAATGGGAAACATAATGGTGTGTCTGAACTAAAGCAATTTAAAATACCCCCTACTGACTTCAAATGCCTTACAACAGGCACAGCAGAATTCAAGATTCTTTTGATTTGTTTGGTCAAATGATTAACAGGCAAGGCTTAAAAGATTCAAAACTTGAAAACTGTATTCACAGCAAAATGAAACTTGATGTACACACTAAAGATTGTTTCATTATGGAGATGAAACTCTGGAACATTAAAAATAGCTTGTTTGTGATTATATTCCTTTTGAAGAGGCAGACAGGCTAAGATGAAGTCTAACATCCAAGCCTGATTTTTGATACTGATTGATCCCAGGATTTAGAACATGTTTCTTCTCTGGCAAAGTGGCGGCAACAATGATTTTGCACTCAGTGACTCAGAAGATGACAGCTGATCAATTTTAGAACATGTGAAACTTGTGGAGTTTGAATTCAAAGGGCTNCAAGCCTGATTTTTGATACTGATTGATCCCAGGATTTAGAACATGTTTCTTCTCTGGCAAAGTGGCGGCAACAATGATTTTGCACTCAGTGACTCAGTGGATGACAGCTGATCAATTTTAGAACATGTGAAACTTGTGGAGTTTGAATTCAAAGGGCTATTGCTTGAGGTTACTTGCTTTCTGGTAGAAAATACATTTTAGTTTCAGAAAATAAAATCTATGAAAAAATTCTGTGGGCTGGTTGTCAAGTAGTTTTTGCTTATTTTCTTTTGTTTTATATTTGGTCTTTGGCTTGGGTTGAAACAAATTGTTTCTCTTCAGCTTGGATCATCTTGATTAGAAACATTTATATCCAGTTTTCCTTAAAGGACTTGTGGTTTTAAAAAATTAAATAGAAAATAATCTGGCATGTTGTGATCTGTCTACTACCCAATACAAACATTTCATAAATTTCTGGGGACTTAAAATCATGTCCTAAATATAGGGCAGGCTCCTCTAACCTGGGAAACATCAGGGCTTTGGCCCCAGACAGTGCTCAGCAATGATATACTAGAGAAGATATTTGAATCTTGAATAGCATTGAAGGAAACTTTACATTGTGTGCCCAACAAATGATTTTAAAATGACTCCCACAAGTCTCATTTTAGGGTAAGTCCTTAAGAAACACAGCCTAAAAATGGCCAACTTAGTTGTCCCTCAAAACAGTCAGGTCAATGTATCCATTTTATTTCCATCATCTCTTTCTAAATGCATTTCATTGACTGATACTTTTGCAGAGCTGCTTCTTCATCTGTCTCAGGGTCATAGAGTCTAACTGTTTCTTGTAAAGTCATTTTCCAAGTCAGTGTTTCTGATAGAGTAATGGAAATCTCCATGGTTGAGATGGTTTTATGTCATGTTACTTTCAGTTGTACTTTTCAGCCACCATAATCCTAAAGGAAATCAGCCCTGAATATTCACTGGAAGGACTGATGTGAAGCTGAAACTCCAATACTTGGGCCACCTGATATGAACTGACTCGTTGGAATAGACCCTGAAATGTTGAGAGCAGGAGGAGAAGGGGAAGACAGAGGATGAGATGGTTGGATGGCATCACTGATTCAATGGACATGAGTTTGAGCAAGCTCCAGGAGTTGGTGATGGACAGGGAAGCAGCGTGCTGCAGTCCATGGAGTCGCAAAGGGTTGGACAGCAACTGAACTGAACTATCGTGTAATAATTGTAACTTAGGACTTTATCGATGCCTCCTCAAATGAAGTATCAGTATTTTAAATATATGTAGCAACGTACTGTGTGTGTTAATTTGTAGATAGTGGTAATGACATGCTAGCTGTCTGGATGTAAATATGCAGATAGTCTTAAGAGATCTGCTAGAGTAGCCTGTCGGAGAAGGCAATGGAAACGCACTCCAGTACTCTTGCCTGGCAAATCCCATGGACGGAGGAGCCTGGTAGGCTGCAGTCCATGGAGTCATAAGAGTCAGACATGACTGAGTGACTTCGCTTTCACTTTTCACTTTCATGCATTGGAGAAGGAAATGGCAACCCACTCCAATGTTCTTGCCAGGAGAATCCCAGGGATGGTGGACCCTGGTGGGCTGCTGTCTATGGATTTGCAGGAGTCGGACATGACTGGAGTGACTTAGCAGCAGCAGCAGCAGCAGCTGCAGAGTAGCCTGTAGATCAAAAGTGTTTAGAAACCCCTGTACTGAATTAGTACATGTTTCCATGATTCAGGCTTTCTGATCACAACTTACCGGGGTATTTGAAACTTATGATACTTCGCAGGTCAAGGATTTCTTCGAGAACATCAATATATATTAATGGATTAAAGACATGTTATCAAGGTGATAGAGATGAATGACTTCATATAAAAGCTTAGAGGATAAAAAAAGAATTGTATCAAGTTTACTTGAAAAATGTGACTTTTTTTCCTATTGGAAAAGTTTGAATGGGTATCCAAGTTAAAAGGCCCTATATGAAGCTTTGCAACTGGAGGCGAAGGAAACCACTTGCAGTGCTTAGCCTTCTTTCTGTCTAATGAATGAGTTTCCCTAATGATCTTGTCACTCTTGATTGTCATTCTCTTATCTGTCTACTGCTAGAAATATAAAAGCTTCAGGCCAAGAAGACATTTACATGCTTGGATATAAAGTGAGGAGTGAAATATCCTGTTTAAATTGGTTCCCTTAGTCACTCTGTGAGACAAATCCATCTCCCCCTGAAATTATATGGATCAAATATTTTCTAAGAAATATTTGTATTCAAAGAGAGATGTGGGTCCTTCACCAGAATACGTGAAATCTTGCATGAACAGCAGTGAATGGAACTGGAATATCAAATCACTTGAGCTTTTGGAACATTAAATTCATGTTCTGGGTGGCGTTTTATGGTGATAAAAATAGATGGGCTTCCTCACTGTGACAAGTAGTGCTTTTGAACTTGTTGGAATTCAATACTAACGTGAGTGTGCAAAGATGGCTATAATATGATAGTATCAGTTAATTACAAATATATAATGTTGCTAAAAAGCAATGGTTTGGAAGATTTCATAAGCTTCATGCTCTATAGATATTTACCTTCTTACAAAAGCTGCAGTAGTGAGCAAACTCCTTCTCAAAACACGGCACACAGTAATTGCCACTCTCTTTGGAAATCAAAGGTTTAGTTCCTATTGGCTGTCGGCAGTGCTCACACACAAAGCAGGTTTCATGCCAGTAGTTACCCTTAAATTCCATTTTGCGGGAACCTGGACCCCAAAAGTAAGAGTCTATTAGTACAAATCAAGTTCCATTGTTTTCTTTCAAGCAGTAATACATCAAATCACTTAAACTATATGTTAAGGCAATAAACTGATCAGCCACATAGAAAAAAAAAATAGTGTTTGGTTTTCAAAACATATATCTGAAAAAAGAGGTCAATAGAATTCAGCCACAATGATGGTGAATCACTCTTTCACTGGAAATTCTTGTGCTGTTTCATAATTTTATGATGTGAAAGGACTATAAAAGTAGACTCTGAAAGGCTGCACATGGTTTAGATAAATTGGGCCATAATAAGAATTACAAGAATATTAGGAATGCCCAGGGCACAGACTCCTGAGATTGATGTTGTGCAGTTACAGTCTCCTAGAAAAATCTTTGAATCTATAAGAAAATGAGATAGAATTGTCCTTATGCCGTTGTCCATAGGTATTGAGAAGAGGACCAACGAAGAGGATTATTACTTGCTTAAAGGTGTAACAGTTTACATGGATCCTTGCTTTCCCTGAGAGAGAAGAAAGATGACGGACCCTCAGGCCAGTGTGTGTTGAGATACAAAATGATGCTTGATCCCATTCTCCTATGATGGGCTGTGCTTTTTGATACTATTGGTTCTGCCTAGGACAGGGTGTTTAATGCAGTGTTAGCATTATTTATTGGTGTAGATTTTATTCCCTGGTTCAGTTTCTGGTTCAAAATGTTTCTATGAATTATGTTTATGACAATATATAAGACAGTACACTTTGCCCAATGGAAACAAAGTATAATCTTTTCATTTCTAAAGTATACTAAATGAGATAAAGAGATAGTAAGAAAGATGTCTTTCTGAAAAGCAGGGTTTTGTGTAATAGTCCCCTTTATCTGTGAGGGATACACCCCAAGATCTCCAGTGGATGTGTGCCACTGATGCTGCTGCTGCTAAGTCGCTTCAGTCGTGTCTGACTCTGTGCGACCCCCTAGAGGGCAGCCCACCAGGCTCCCCCGTCCCTGGGATTCTCCAGGCAAGAACACTGGAGTGGGTTGCCATTTCCTTCAACACTGCAGGTAACACCAAATCGTGTGTGTGTGTGTGTGTGTGTGTGTGTGTGTGTGTATGTGTACCATGTTTTTTCCCCTATACATACAGACCTATGTTAAAGTTTATAAATTAGGTATTGCAAGAGATTAATAACAATAAAATAGAACAATTATAACAATATACTGTAATAAACATGTGAATGTGGTCTCTCTTTCTGAAAATATCTCGCTGTTTGAATTTAATGCCTTTTCCGTCTTATCTAAGTACTTACATGCACTGTGGCCATAACTTTTGCAGTTTGAGGCATGACAGCAAAACTAGCATAAATTTCTTTTTCCTCTTTCATGATTTCATGCATGGGGAATTTGTTCTTACATTAGATCTTAGTAACCTCAGCATGCCATACAATTTATTTCCTTATTAAATTAAGAACTGTCTTTTCATTTAAAGGAAGCACTTTATGGCTTTTTTTCAGCATACCTGAATTGCCAGCATCACTGCTATTGCACTTTGTGGCCATTGTTAACTAAAATAAAGGTTTTTGGAACACTGTGATACAGCAACAGTCTGATCTGGTAACTGAGATGGTTATTAAGTGACTACTGGGCAGGATGCTCTGGACAAAGAGATGATTCATGTCATGGAACAGGTGCAGAGAGGTTTCATCACACTACACAGAACAGTACACAATGGAAAACTTAAGGAACTTTTATTGCTGATATTTTCCAGTTAATATTTTCAGACTTAACATTTTTGACCTTGGATAACTACAACCATGAAAAGTGAAACCATGGAAGGAGAATGGAGGTGCTAATGCACTACACTCTTCCTGTGCTTGGGTTTAATTTAAAGCATTGTAGCTTCAGTTATAGACCAAAAGGCCTTGAGATCTTACCAGGCATGATGGTCTTCTTGCAGTGAAAGCACTTGGAAGAGCACTCATTAGAATAGCACTCCGAGCACAGCAGGCGCTCATCCTTGGCAGCAAAAGGCTTTTCCACCAAAGAGTGATTGCATTTGGTGCAGTTAAAGCATCCTTCATGCCAGTGCCGGCCTTTGTAACAAAGATCCTTCGAAACAGTGAATAAAAGTTAATTAAGTGTGTTTGTGATCAAACAGGCCATTTTGTAAGACAACACTAAACACTCTGGGGCTCTGGTGCTAGTAGGTTGTGCTGTTAGCTTGAGGGCATAATGTTATTGATACTACTACCCGGAGAGGGGAGACTCTCTGCGACAGTTAAAGAGCTAGAGCCTGCTTCCTCGGTTGGTCATGAAAGACAGATGGAAAATAAGGGACTCTCCTATTTCTTCCAATTTCCTGAGAGGATTTTTATTTTTAGATGATAACATCCTATTACTGTTTAAGATTTAAGTAAACAAAATCTCAATACTACTTACCTAAAGCAAAGATTAAAAAAAAAGAGAAAATATACAACAATATGCATCCTGGTAGGAATGGGCTATATGTATGAGAGGTGTCAGGGCACAGTGTCTTTAATGAATATGAAACTGATTTAAAGTTAGGAAATAAAGGTTTTTGAATCTTTATACTTCCAATTGTTTATACAGTTAGTCATTTATACTCTTGTCATTCTAGAAAAAACACTTTAGCTGTGTAACTTTGGTCAAATAACTTCTTTAATCTTTAGCATCCTAGACTGTCTCCTAAGATCGCTGTAAGGATTAAAGCATGTGTTATGTTTCACAGTGCTGAGCATAGTGCCTTGAACATCAACTTGATGGATGATAGCTTTGAAAATCCTTATATCTAGTAGCAGAGCATTAGCTTATTAAAGAAAAATAGGAACCATAACACATTTTTCTGCTGATCATATGCAATAATTCTGTGAATTAAACCTACCTTGGAACCTGATTCAATTGGTTCTTTGCACTCCTCACAATAGTTAGAAAAGATACGATCGTAACAAGACACACAGTATGGATTGTCATCCTTTAGTACATATTTCTTCCCAAGAAGTGATGCCATGCAGTATTGGCAATAAAATTGAGCAGTTGTCATTTTGCCTTAATCCTGTGAATAGAAAAATAATTCACATACATAAAGGCAATTTTTTTGATAAATTATAAAGCCTCAATACAGCATGAGTCAAGCACTTGAATGGATTTATATCTTCTTATGTGAACACCCACCAGTTTAGGAAATACGCCGTAGTCATGGTGATACTTGGAGGGATTTAGGAAAGGCTCCTCTCCCATCTTGGCAGTTCCTGTGTATTTTGCTAGCAAAACACGTCAAGCCAGCAGCCGGAGTGTGGAAAAACATCTTGTATTCATCATTCACTAATGTGGAATTCAATGAGAAAGTGATATTTGTTGAAATAGGATGGTTTCACCTCAAGGATATAAATATGAACTGTTGATAGAGCTTTCACTAACTGTCATCACTTACTAGCTTGTAGAGATCTGGAGGTGGAGTTCCATGGAAATAAGTCTTTTTTTTTTTTCTAACTGAAATAGAAATTACTAATCAAGTACATTGTCATTTTCTATGTCATCCTTTTATTTCCCAAATCTTTGGACTTCCCAGGTGGTGCTAGTGGTAAAGAACTTGCTTGTCAGTGCAGGAGAATTAAGAGATGCAGGTTTGATTTCTGCACATTTGTTAGTTCTAAGGTCCCTTGAGACATCTTATCTGTGGCTTCACCCTCCCCAACTACACTGTTGTACCTGCCATTGAGCAATATGTAGACATGCAGTCAAAACCATCAGTGGTAGAAAAGAGCTATAGGCTTCTTAAAGTTTTAGGGCTAAACTAACATGTACACAGAAGGAAAAACAGCAGCATTTTGTAAAATGAAAACTATAAAGCCAAAGTTAAGAGAAGAATTATAGTTATTTTGTAAATTTAGAAAAACCATTAAACAAAATACATGGATTTCAAAAGGTTTTTGTTCAGTTGTTCAGTCGGGTCTGACTTTTTGCAACCCCATGAACTGCAACATGCCAGACTTCCCTGTCCTTCACCATATCCCAGAGTTGCTCAAATTCATGTCCATTGAGTCAGTGATGCCATCCAACCATCTCATCCTCTGTCATCTCCTTCTCCTCCTGCCTTCTATCTTTCCCAGCATCAGGGTCTTTTCCAGTGAGTTAGATCTTCACATCAGGTGGCCAAAGAATTGGAGCTTCAGTTTCAACCTCAGTCCTTCCAATGAATATTCAGGGTTGATTTCCTTTAGGATTGACTAGTTTGATCACCTTGCTGTCCAAGGGACTTTCAAGAGTCTTCTCCAGCACCACAGTTCAAAGGCATCAATTCTTTGGCACTCAGCCTTTTTTTTTTTTTAATTGTCCAGCTCTTACATTCATACATGACTACTGGAGAAACCATAGCTTTTACTATACAGACCTTTGTTGGCAAATTATTATGTCTCTGCTTTTTAATACCTGTCTAGGTTTGTCATAGCTTTTTTTCCAAAGAGCAAGCATCTTTTGATTTCATGGCTTCAGTCACTGTCCACAGTGATATTGGAGTTCAAGAAAATAAAGTCTGTCATTGTTTCCATTGTTTCCCCATCTATTTGCCATGAAGTGATGGGACTGGATGCCATGATCTTAGTTTTCTGAATGTTGAGTTTTAAACCAGTTTTTTCACTCTCCTCTTTGACCTTCATCAAGAGGCTCTTTTAATTCTCTGTTTTCTGCCATAAGGTGGTGTCATCTGTGTATCTGAGGTTACTGATGTTTCTCCTGGCAGTCTTGATTCTAGCTTAGTGATTCATCCAGCCTAGTGTTTCTCATGATGTACTCTGCATATAAATTAAATAAGCAGGGTGACACTATACAGCCTTGACATGAAAAGTGAAAGTGTTCCACTCTGTTGTTCCATGTCTGGTTCTAACTGTGGTTGCTTGACCTACATATAGGTTTCTCAGGAGATAGATAAGGTGCTCTGCTATTCCTGTCTCTAAGAATTTTCTGCAGTTTGTTGTGATCCACACAAAGGCTTTAGCATAGTCAATGACGCAGAAGTAGATGTTTCTCTGGAATTTTCTTGCTTTTTCTATGATGCAACACATGTTGGCAATTAATTAGGATTAAACACAAGTTTTTTGTTGTCACCAAAAGCAGTACCACTGATTTTTCTTGGAAATAAATATATTATGAACTACAGATACTTTCTAATTCTCCATCTCAGAAATTTGTTTTTTTTTTTTTCAATTTTAGCAAAAATGAGAAAATCCACTATTGTGATGCTTTTTTACAGAATTTTTAGTGCTAGTTTTTATTTACTATATTTAAATTGCATTCCCACATAGTTTGCCCTCTTTTATTTTAATGATAACATTTTCAGCTGAGTGTCTTGCTAAATGTACTGTCGTTAAGTCTGTATATAGTAGATCTTCAGTAACAGAGAAAAGACAGGATTTTGAACATGTGTGTCTTTTTCAAGGAAGGATGAAAATTCAGACTAGAAGTTCCCAATGGAACATGCCAAAATTATCTGTGAAGAATATTGAATCCCCTATTTGCTTAATTCCACAGAAATGTCCCTTTTAAGCAAATACTACACACACTAAAAGGATTGCTGAAGGCTTGGAAACAGGAGGAAATATATGTGAGTCCCTTGACAGATTTTAAAACTCAACTTTGTTAATTTTTACAGTGATCAAGTGTTTTATCTCTTAATAGTGAAATATATATACCTTTAACTTTCATCACTTCGTATGGAAAATGCCATTTTCATTAGTCATGTATTTCTTTAGTCTTAGATGTGTATAATAGCACCATGAAGCATAGCCTCTCAGAACTTAGAAACTCCCAGGCTACTTCCATTTTGTGAGGTTTTTGCTAAGTCATTTTACTCGTGTCCGACTCTGTGCGACCCCATAGACGGCAGCCCACCAGGCTCCCCCATCCCTGGGATTCTCCAGGCAAGAACACCGGAGTGGGTTGCCATTTCCTTCTCCAGTGCCTGAAAGTGAAAAGTGAAAGTGAAGTCACTCAGTCGTGTCCAACTCTTAGCGACCCCATGGACTGCAGCCCACCAGGCTCCTCAATCCATGGGACTTTCCAGGCAAGAGTCCTGGAGTGGGGTGCCATTGCCTTCTCTGTGTGAGGCTTTTAGTATATTATAAAATGAAGAAACAACCAAAGGGATCACAAAATTGGCAGATTTTCAAGTTTTTATTTTAAACCACATTTAAAATACAATAATGCTTGTACTTCATTTGGTGATCAGTTGTCTAAATATAAAATCTAAATCTCTAAATATTTTATAAATATTTATATAGAAGTATATCAATGAATATAAATACTTATCTAAATGTAAGTACAGGAAGATATGGTTCTGCCCCATCTCCATTATAATTACATAATAGGTCTTGCTCCATAAAAATTCTTAACAAAATGGACCATATTTTCCCCAGTTTCTTTTAAAAGAGAAGGTACATCTTATTTCACCTGTTTTTTAAAAGCAATGTCAGGACGCTGGGGAGGGTGAAAAAAATCAGTCCATTATCTCAAAACTGTATAATTTTGCATTTTATAGAATGATACAGTGGGAGTAGGTTCAGGTCAATGTGTATTGAAATATCTACTCAGTCATAGCTGAACTCTCTGCCCTCAAGAAGTCTGGATCCTGTTTGCTCTTACCTTGGTAATCAGTGTAGTTCAGTTTAGTCGCTCAGTCATGTCCGACTCTTTGTGACCCCATGAACCGCAGCACGCCAGGCCTCCCTGTCCATCACCAACTCCCTGAGTTCATTTAAACTTATGTCCATCATAACAGTGAATATAATTTGAGATAGAGCAAACTGAATGTTCACTCTCTTATTCTTGGTTGGGAAAAGTACACTAAGAAATTCAGTCCTCATTTTTATGAAGTCTGTCATTTAATTATGGGTATAGGAATACATCCACGTAGAGTTTTCTTAAACAGGAGTGTTATAACCATATAGAATATGATACGCATTCCACCAGAACCATAGAATTCTTAGTGACTTTAGAAAGGAGTGAGGAGCTACAGCATAGGAAGACCTTCCTAGGAAGATTTTAAAGTAGTTAAACTTTTGCAAATCTGTTAGGAAGGAAGGAAGAGAACAAGGATTTTGATTAGCAGAGAAGGAAGGAGAAAAGACAATGAGAGAAGGCATGGGATTATATCCAAATCTGGGAAATGGTAAGTCCTGCCAACAAATTTTCACCCAGGTATATTCAGGATAAAAGAAGACCTTCCAAATATTTGAAGCTATTTGAGTAACATTTAGAATTGAACATGGAACAACAGACTGGTTCCAAATAGGAAAAGGAGTACATTAAGGCTGTATGTTGTCACCCTGCTTATTTAACTTATATGCAGAGTACATCATGAGAAACGTTGGGCTGGAGGAAGCACAAGCTGGAATCAAGATTGCCAGAAGAAATATCAATAACCTCAGATATGCAGNGATGGAGGGCAGGAGAAGGGGATGACAGAGGATGAGATGGTTGGATGGCATCACCTACTCAATGGACATGAGTTTGGGTGGACTCTGGGAGTTGATGATGGACAGGGCAGTCTGGCGTGCTGTGGTTCATGGGGTCACAAAGAGTTGGACATGACTGAGTGACTGAGCTGAACTGAACCTTTAATATAAACAGTTCTAAATGGGGTTGCTGCTGCTACTGCTGCTAAGTCATTTCAGTCGTGTCGTGTCCGACTCTTATGACCCCATAGACGGCAGTGCAACAGGCTACTCCGTCCCTGGGATTCTCCAGGCAAGAACACTGGAGAGGGTTGCCATTTCCTTCTCCAATGCATGAAAGTGAAAAGTGAAAGTGAAGTCGCTCAGTCATGTCTGACTCTTAGCGACCCCATAGACTGCAGCCCATCAGGCCTTGGTCCATGGGATTTTTCAGGCAAGAGTACTGGAGTGGGGTGCCATTGCCTTCTCCAAGTGGGGTTAGGGATAGGCAAAAATGCAAGAGTATGAATTTTTCCAGTTGGGTCACATTTTACTGCCTTATTCTCTCCTAAACATACTTGTACTCTTTTTTTGGCCTGTTTTCCTCCTCTTTATCCCTTTCATTAATATTTATGAATAATCAGGGAATAATTTGTACCCATAGTTCAGTTCAGTTGCTCAGTCGTGTCCAACTCTTTGTGACCCCATGAACTGCAGCACGCCAGGCCTCCCTGTCCAGCACCAACTCCTAGAGTCCATCTAAACCCAGTGTGCCATGTACACCTGCACTATGCATTAGCCAGATCAGACCAGTGGCAGAAATACCTGCTCAACCATAAAGACCAGTTTTTCTTTTTCTGGTGCCCATAATGTAACTCCTTAGAAGACAACATTTCTTTCTCAATCCCATAAAGGGTCATGCTCACCCTCTTACATGGAAACATCTTCGATGAACTTTACATACAATGCTGATATATCATTTCCCGTAAAGACAACAATTGGTGCAAAACAGACTGGTCAGATGACCTGGGGAGATACTGGGGTGCACCGATCGTAAGTTCTTAGCTTAAATACTTATTTGTGACCTTATTAATGTTACTATGTTGTATTCTGCCTATTTAACAAGATTGTTTCTTGCATTACCAAATGTGCGACTAAACCACTGATAAAATTAATAATGATTCAGTTCATTTCAGTCACTCAGTCCTGTCCAACTTTGTGACCCCCATGCACTGCAGCACAATAGGCTTCCCTGGCCACCAACTCCCAGAGCTTACTAATACTCATGTCCATCGAGTCGGTGATGCCATCAACCATCTCATCCTCTGTCATCCCCTTCTCCTCCTGCCTTCAATCTTTCCCAGCATCAGGATCTTTTCGAATGAGTCAGCTCTTCACATCAGGTGGCCAAAATATTGGAGTTTCAGCTTCAACATCAGTCCTTCCAAAGAACACCCAGGACTGATTTCCTTTAGGATGGACTGGTTGGATCTCCTTGCAGTCCAAGGGACTCTCAAGGGTCTTCTCCAACACCACAGTTTGAAAACATCAATTAAAAAGCTTTCTTTAGAGTCCAACTCTCACATCCATACATGACCACTGGAAAAACCATAGCCTTGACTAGATGGACCTTTGTTGACAAAGTAATGTCTCTGTTTTTTAATATGCTGTCTAGGGTGGTCACAACCCACAAGAACAGACCAAATGGCTTGTTTTCAATCATTTTCTAACAGGTAAAACTACTATGTGATTCTTATCTCAGGAGCCCCCATCTGAGGTTTAATTTGGTAAATATATTTTAAAATGTTTGCTTCCAAATATTTAAAATCCTTGAACAGAGCTGATTTATGAGTCATAGGAAATCCTAATAGTAGATCCCAATTGGATAGCATTTAACTTTTCTAGGCATGAACTAAGGAATGTTAGTATCAATATCAATTAGACACTCACGTCGAGCTTTTCAGTGGGATAAGATTAGATATATTCTTGTCAAACTTCTTTCAAAGTCATTCTGCAGTTACACAACAGTTTAAGTACAGAATTTTTATCACTGTATACTGATGTTTTAGAAGATTGATTTAGAGGTACACTGATACATCTAAGACCCTATGAAGATGATAAATAGCTGAGAAATTCAGTGTCATGGATGGACCTGACCTCCTTCTTCCAATTCTCTGCTTTAGATTTTTGCCTAAAAGGAACTGAGTCCACGGTCATAGCTTTCATGGGAATAATTTTGTGTCGAGTAATGTTATGTGGTGAGTTAGTGATTAGAAGGCAAATGCTGTGAGCAGTATACTCACTTATATTTTTATTATGCTGAACAGAATTAATAAATTCACAAGAAGTATACTTCAGAGAACATCAAGCAGGAGAGAGGCAGGGACTTGAGGCCATGGAGGTCATCTCTAACATGATTGTGTTTGCAGGGCATCACGCACCATTCGCTCATTCATTATATAAACAGGTAAACCTTTTTTATTTGCAAAGTAATCAGCTAGAAGTCCGTGAAGGACGTAAAAATAGACTAGACTCAAATTCTATTCTCAGAGCGCTTATAATCTAATAGAAAAAGGACATTTTGTAACTAAACAAAAATTTGGAAGTGATAAGGGGAAATGAAAATTTATAATAATTTAGAGCAATGGTTCTAAATACAATGCATATTAGAATTTTAAAAATTTCCCCCAAAGTGCACCCGTATCCCAAACCAACGAAATCAGAATTTCTTGGGGGGTAGGGAAGGAGAACAAGTATCTTTAAGCTCCCAGGAAGTTCTAATGTCCATTGAGAATTAAAAAAAAAAGCCCCAGTTAAGAGGAAATGGATTACTTTTAGCTTGGAAAAATTCAGGAACAACTTAGAGAAAATGGCATTTGAATGGATCGTGTGGTAGGTATTATGGATTTGTTCTCCCAACCTGGTTCTATCCTCCTCCTGGTTGGAGAGGTCAGGCAGCTAGAGATTTCTCCTGGAACCTCTTACAGCTAATATTCAAGATGCAAATTTAGCTGTTAACTCCAAACAGGTGTGTCCATGGACAGGCGGAAGCGAAGTGAAGGACATGCTCCGCTGCTGTTGCTGCTGGTGGGCTGAGTCATAGAATAGTGTGTGGTTTCCACCATTCAGGATGCTGGGACTCAGGTTTTCAGGGGCCAGGGACTTGGTTTGGGGGTGTGAGAGACAGGTGTGGCAGTGGTATTGGTGGCAGCAGGAAGTTTTTTGACCTCTCGATTACAGGGCAGACTGGGTACTGAAGTGGGCAGAGAGCATCCTCTGCCGCCTTGGAGGAACTTGATCAGATACTAACAATGAGAGTTAATGTTCCTGTGCGTTTCTTGAGAGCCGAGTACTGTGTTAACCACTTTATGCAGACTCTCTATTAATCCTCACAACAGTCCTGTAGGATGGGTCCACTGTTGTTGTCCCCATTTGGCAGGTGAAAAAAAACAAAGCTTAGAGAGGCCAAGACTACTTGAAAATGCTGAATCTAGGATTTAAACCTCCACCTGTCAGAAAATGAAGCCCAGGATCTGAGCCTGCATAAACCTCTCCTTTCCTGAAGATGTGGGGAAGGGCATTGAGACTGACCAACATAATTAGGAGGAAAGATGTTTAAACTTTATATGTGAGGCCTGCATGGAAGACAGCAAGTAAGTTATTTGAAGTGGTTGGTAGGGCATGAGAAGGTACAAATTAGAGGACAGGTTTGAAAAGGTAGCCTGGGTAAGATCATCAATGGCTTAAGCTTCAAACTAGAGATGAACTTACTTTTTGTATAGAAAAGATACAATCGTTGATGATTGAGAATAGATGAGTGAAGTGTTTTGAACTGAGATCTGTGAAAATTAATCTAGGAATAGTGATAGAAAGGGTTGGAAGGTGGATACACCACAGACAGGAAACTGATTAGGAGTCTATTTTTCAATATTCCATTTAATCTACAAATAATATTATTATCTCCATATAAAAGGAGTTGTTTTATGTATTTTGGTGGGAATATGAGGGATAATTTTTTTTGAGGAAATAATGGCCAGTCTATTAAAGCTAACAAATTCATCACATTACAAATTTAAAAAACAAGGCTAAAACTATGAACCTCACCCAGACTGAAAACACACAATGTAGGCTTCTCTGGGTAAAGCTATTAAAAATTGAAGAAAAATAAGATATTAAAAATAGGTCCAAAATATTGCTTTTTAGAGTAACAATAAATTGAGAAGTTACCTACTTCTCAACAGAAAAAATGAAAGATAGATGATGGAAAAATTAAATGGCTGGAAAAAAATGGGAGCCTACCTAGAAGTCTATACTTTTCTTTTGATAATAAAGGTGGGAAAAAAAGATTTTTTCAGACAATCAGAAACTGAATATACCAATAGCACATCCTTATTAAAGTAAATACTTAACAGTATTCTTCATGGAGAAGAATATTGAGCTCAGACTGAAGCTCAGAGATAGATGGGTGAAAAACAACCAAAATTATAAATATGTAGATGAATCTGAATAAATATTAACATAGAACAACTTTAAAGAATTTAAAAATTTAGTCAAAATGGGAAACTTCTAAGATAAGTAAAACATTAAAACTGAACAAGAAGAAATATAAAATTTCAACTGGTTGGTAACTATTAGAGAAACTGAATTTGAAATTAAAAGTCTACATACAACGTAAAATACAGGTTCACATGGCTTCAGTGGATTTTACTAAGCTTTTAGGAAGAAATAACAATAATATTAGCAAACTATACCAAATAATTAACAACAAAAAACACCCATTTAATTTTGAACCCATTAAAATTTTGATGATGTTGTCTTAGTCACTAAGTCATCTGACTCTTTTGTGACCCCATGGACTCTGGCCCACTGGGTTCCTCCGTCCATGGGATTTCCCAGGCAAGAATACTAAAATGGGTTGCCATTTCCTTCTCCAGGGCATCTTCCCAACTCAGGGATTGAACCTCCATCTCCTGCATTGACAGGCAGGTTTTTTTTTTTTTTTTTTTTTTTTTAATCACTGAGCCACAAGGGAAGCCCAAAACTTTGATACCAAAATCTAAAAACATTATGAGCAAAAACGTTTAGGCCAATCATACTCATCATAATAAAATATGCAGTAATTACAAGAAAGTTAGCATAGATAGTAACTAACTGAATCCAGTGATATCTGAAAAAGTTAATAAGATAAGTTGAATTTATCCCAGAAATGGAGTTTTAGTTTAAAATTAGAAGAATCATTGTATTTTACCACATTTACCAAATAAAAGAGAAAGCCATATTCTTAGCAGATGCAAAAAGACATTTGTTACAAATTTTTACTTCAATTCACGATTAAAAGCTTAGCAAACTAAGATTAGAGGAATTTTCTCAATGCAATAAAAAATACAGCAAATATTATCCTTACTGGCAAATGTTGATAGTTTTTACTGAGATCAGAAAAAGGAAAAGAATGTCCTTGATTATCATTTCTATTCAGTTTTATACTGAAAGTTATAGTCTCTGCACTAAGATGAGAAAAAATATAAGAATTGAAAAGGAGCAAATACACTCTCATTTACTGGTGACTAATTTTTGTGCAAAAAACATCTAAGTAATTCCATATTATTAGAATTTACAAGGGAGTTATCAGTTGCTGGGTAAAATGTATAAAAATCAATTGTATTCTTATAGCAACACAGAGAAAATGAAAATTTTAAAAATATATAATTTATGATATAATTAAGACCTTCAATTACATTTTAATTTAATAAGAATGTGAAACCTCTACATAGAAAACTTTGAAGGAACATAAAGAAAACTCAAAGAAGTATAAACATATACTATGTTGATGGACTTCAAAATTTACTTTTGTGACGATGTTATTCGTCTTTTAGCCCTTTCAAAATATATAGAAAAATGTTTTCATTAACTTGTAACAAGGAAAGAGTTCTTTAAGTGGAGAGAGTACTAGCCAAATAGGGGAATTTTAATAAATTAGACTATGTTAAAATTAAGAACCACTATTTTTCAAAGGGCTTTCTTGCTGGGTCAGTGGTAAAGAATCCATGTGCCAATACAGGAGATGTGAGTTCAATTCCTAGTCTGGGAAGATGCGCTGGAGAAGGAAATGGCAACCCACTCCAGAATTCTTGCCAAGAGAACCCCATGGACAAAGGAACCTGGTAAGCTATGGTCCATGGGGTCCCAAAGAGTCAGACACGACTTAGTGACTGAACAGCAACAAATTTTTCAAAAGACACAGAGAGAGTGAAAATGATAGCCAAAGTGTCAGAGAAGGTATTCAATGCAAGAATCAGCTAGAGAATCATATTCAGAACACATAAAAATTCTACAAATCAATAAGAAAAAAACCTAGACAATCCAATAAAGGAGATAAAAGCTCAGATAGATACTATACCAAAAAGGATATTTGAATAACTGGTAAACATGAACTTGTGTTCAGTCTCATTAACAGTAACTGAAAGAGAGTTTAGCAAGTTCTTTGATACAAAACCAATATATAAATCTCACAGAATTTCTATACCCCAGAAATACAATGTTAAAAAGGTTTTAAAATAATAAAAATTATACTTGTATTAAATGTAGTACAATATATCTAAAAATTTTGATAGTAGGAAGGCTTGTCATGAAAACCAAAACTTAAAGTAGTTAAGGCAAAGTACTAGAACTGGATAAACCATCTGTGCAATGTAATAGAAAATCAAATCAAACATTTACACACATACAATAATAGTTCAGTAAAAGAAAAAGTATTCAATAAATGGGGTACTGAAGTAATTGGTTATTCACATGTCAAAAAACGAAATTGGGTCCTACCTTACACCATATTGAAAACATAAAAGCAAAGCTTAAATTACAGTAGTAAATTTCTATGATCAGGTTAGGGAAAGTCCTTTAAAAAGATGCAAAAACAAGCTACAAATAAAAAAAATTGATAATTTTAAAAATTTCTCACTGAAGGATGCTATTAATATTGAAAAGACAAAAAAAAAAAAATATTGAAAAGACAAGCCACAGATGAACAGTTAATGGATGATATTTGCCACATATATAACTGACAAAGAATTACTATGCAGGATATATAAAATATTCTCATGAATCAATAAGAATTAAAGGTAAACCAATAGAAAAATAGCCAAAAGACATAAGCAAAAATTTTTCTTTCTAAAATATTTTAAAGGAAGCTCAATCTACTCAGTGAAATTTGAACTGACCTGTTCAGCAAAAGATGAGATAATTTATACTCACAAGGTCAGAAAAAAGTATCAAGTCTGAAAATACGAAATGTTAGTGAGAATAAGGAGCAACGAGAACTCACATACTGAAATAGAACTGAAATATGGATGGACAAAACTACTTTGAAAAGCAATTTTTTCATTGTATTGTAAAGTTGAACATGTACCTTTCAAATGACTCAGTGATTTCTTGCCTAAGTGTGTGAATCATAAATCTTGCAGGGATCACCTGAGAGAATGCTCATGGTGCACAGTTTATAGTAGCCCTAACAGCAGGAAACTCTATCAAAGGAAAACTGGATAAATAAGTATTAATAGATGTATGGTCATATAACATACTGCTATACAGCAATAAAAACAGATGAATTACAGGTGCCCTCCTTAATACAGATAAACTTCACAATATTGAGTGAAACAAGTTATAAAACAGTATATACACCAGAATTGCATTTTTATAAAGTTAAAAAGCAGCCCAAGTTGATTATTTGGAATTATAATAAATATATGTTATGTTATTAAACATAATAAATATTATTAAGGCTATTAAAGCACAGAGATGATAAACACAAAAATCAGGATTCAGTTTAAGATTAACGTCTGGAGTTAGATTGGAATTGGGAAGTGTCAGAGGGTTTCAAATATATAGAAAATACTTGATTTCTTTAAGCAAAATTATTTCTTATACTTTGCATATAATAGAAATAGTCTTTTATATATGTTTTATTTTTAATAGTTAAAAAATGAGTGGGTGGTAAATGTGCAGAAATATTATATTGAACCATTCTTTTGTTATGTTTGTTGAAAGAGAAATAATCCAGATGCATGTAGCAATATCTTGAGGATATTTTTGCATGCTTATGGTGGTTATAGAATTTATTGTCCAAACAGGGAAGATATGAGGATAGTTGAGGGCTGATTCAAAGGGAAGTTGCTCAGGATGATCACTTTATTTAATTAATTTATTTTTTCAAGAAAAATGAAATTGTATTTAAGCCAACCTGAGAATGATAACTAAATGAAATTGTATTTAAGCCAACCTGAGAATGATAACCTAGGAGATAAAACTGTCAGAAAACTCTGAGAAATGTCCCACTTGTTGCAAGTCTAATATGCAGTCATATACATTTTCAAGACAGAGGATTATACATCCAAATGCTGTACTGATGTTTTACATAAAGTTCGCTAGGAATACATAGACCAAATAAGCATGTACAAGTGAGTGAGTGAAGTCGCTCAGTTGTGTCCGCCTCTTTGCGACCCCATGAACTGTAGCCCACCAGGCTCCTCCATCCATGGGATTTTCCCGGCAAGAATACTGGAGTGGGCAAAGTGGTCATCAAATCACCCTGACCCCCTATTGAGTTGGGAGTAACCATTTAGGTGTAAAAGGGAGAAGACAAAGTTTTCTCTCTCTCAATACTCATTTACCATGAATTGTGCAAAGCCAAAACATGGTTCCAGTGTGCATGAGATTCATCTTATTACTTGACAACTTTGCCGACTAAGATCCGTCTAGTCAAGGCTATGGTTTTTCCATTGGTCATGTATGGATGTGAGAGTTGGACTGTGAAGAAGACTGAGCGCTGAAGAACTGATGCTTTTGAACTGTGTGGTGTTGGAGAAGACTCTTGAGAATCCCTTGGACTGCAAGGAGATCCAACTAGTCCATTCTGAAGGAGATCAGCCCTGGGATTTCTTTGGAAGAAATGATGCTAAAGCTGAAGCTCCAGTACTTTGGCCACCTCATGTGAAGAGTTGACTCATTGGAAGAGACTTTGATGCTGGGAAGGATTGGGGGCAGGAGGAGAAGGGCATGACAGAAGATGAGATGGCTGGATGGCATCACTGACTCGATGGATGTGAGTCTGAGTGAACTCCGGGAATTGGTGATGAACAGGGAGGCCTGGCGTGCTGCGATTCATGGGGTTGCAAAGAGACGGACATGACTGAGCAACTGAACTTAACTGAAGATATGCACTTTGTCTTATTACTTTCCTGTCAGATTACAAGCTTCAAAAGTGAGAGGGCTTTTATTTTTTATGGTGAAGTTGAAATGCGTTAGTTTTAGTCTCTCAATCTTAACTCTTGGTAACCCCATGGCCTGTAGCCTGCCAGGCTCCTCTGACCATGGAATTCTCCAGACAAGAATACTGCAGTGGATAGCTATTCCCTTCTCCAAATTATATCATAGAAGTTGAAATGTACTAGGATATAATTTAGGTCTTTTGGTTTCCAACAATGTCTATATGTTGGTGTGGTTTTCAGGAATTTTATTTAGTTAAGGGAGTTGAATTACCATGTATCCTTTATTCTAGATATCAAATGTAAGTTGTTAGATTGATTCGATTACAGCTTTTTAGTTCCACATGGAGGCAAGAAGTACTATATAAATTCATGAAGTTGATTATGTGTCTTGATAAGATGATGTATAGTAAATGGTATTTAAGATTACTTCCATCTTTACTACATGATCTGCAAATTTTGCTAAATAGATGAAAATAATGCCACAATCATGGAAGGACTGATGCTGAAGCTGAAACTCCAATACTTTGGCCACCTCATGTGAAGACTGACTCATCTGAAAAGACCCTGATGCTGGGAATGATTGAAGGCAGGAGGAGAAGGGGATGACAGCAGATGAGATGATTGGATAGCACCACGGACTCAATGGACATGAGTTTGAGTAAGCTCTGGGAGTTGGTGATGGACAGGGAAGCCTGCTGTACTGCAGTCCATGGGGTTACAAAGAGTCCTGAACCGAACTGAAAAGTGTACTATTCTAATTAATTTTTTAATTGGAGTATAATTGCTTTATGATATTATGTTAGTTTCTGCTGTACAACAATGTGAATCAGCTAGATAGATGTATACCTGTATCCCTTCCCTTCCACCCCGGTCATCACCAAGCGCTGAGCTGGGCTCCCTGTGCTATACAGCAGCTTTCCACTAGCTATCTATTTTACACGTGTGTGTGTGTGTGTTAGTCACTCAGTTGTGTCCGACTCTTGCAATCCCATGGACTGTAGCCTAGCTCCTCTGTCCATGCGATTCTCCAGGCAGTGATACTGGAGTGGGTTGCCATTCCCTTATCCAGGGGATCTTCCCAACCCAGGGATCAAATCCTGGTCTCCTGCACTGCAGGCAGATTCTTTACCATTGAGCCACCAAGGGGGCTGGGTAGTACATGTGTAACAATGCTGCTGTCTCAGTTCATCACACCCTCTCCTTCCCCACTGTGTCATCTATGCCTGTGTCTGTTCTCTACCCCTGCCCTGAAAATAGGTTCATCAGCACCATTTTTATAGATTCCATATATATACATTAATATTTGACATTTGTTTTTTCTCTTTCTGACTTACTATAGTCTGTATGACAGATTCTAGGTTCATCCACAAAGTGCACTGTTCTTTAATTCAAAGTTTGCTGGACTTTTTGGCCTAATCTTCATCCGATTTTTCATAGTAGCCTTACTCAGCCTGTGCTGGTACATCTCTGCTCATCTGGGAGTGCGGCATGATTGCTTCAATGCCCATTCTGGTCTTTCACTGATTCTGTAAAGTAGATCTGTTTCTGCTTTTCTTTAGGAAAGAAGTTTAAATAATTTAAATCCAAAGGGCATACGGAATGTTCAAATGCTCTTGAAAAATGTTAGTTCAAAACATTGAAGTCTTTGAAACATGTGATTGATATACAGAGCTTGGATGAAGACTAAAAGTGGATGAAGAATTTGAACTATGCTGAGATGAATTTACCTGGGCTTAATGTCCCCATTTACTATTTTAATTTGAATTGTTTCTCTGAGGGCAGGTAGTGGGCTGATTGTCAGTATAGAGCATTTTGGAAGCCTCATTAAGTGAAGTATATTTTTCTATGCTCCATAAGGAGTTACAGAAACCATGGTGATACATGTATAACCATGGCAGCTTGTCTGCCAACGCACTTGTTTCAGTTATTCTCTCCTCCCTCCCTGCCTGTCCCCCCACATATCTTTATTGTGGTGGTGGTGTTTAGTTGCTAAGTCATGTCTGACTCTTTTGTGACCCCAGGGACTGGAGCCTGCCAGGCACCTCTGTCTATAGGATTTTTCCAGGCAAGAACACTAGAATGCCATTTCCTTCTTGAAGGGATCTTCCTGACCCATAGATCTAACCTGCATCTCCTGCATTGGTAGGCGGATTCTTTACCACTGAGCCACCAGGGAATCCGTACCATATCTTATTGATTTCATTTCAGAAGCATTCCTTAAATCATTGTATAAATACCCCCCTGCCCTTATATCTCTGATGGACAATAATGGCTTACATAGAATTGAAGATATTATTAAAAATTTCTCAGTCTATTGAGTGGAACCAAGCACATTTCTACTAGGTGATTCTGCTCTCTAAATAAGATCAGTTTCCCTGGGAATTCCAGAACATCCTTCACAATGCTCAAGAAAATTCTTTCTCAGACTCATGATCATCTCTCCCTGGAGAAAAACATGACAACTCTTCTTTGACTATAAAGTCAACTCTATTACTTAGCATAGAGACCATTTACTACTTTGTCTACTTTTCTCACTATCTGTTTATCCCTTCCCCAGCCTTGGGCCATGTGGTACAAACATACACACACTGCACATCACACACTACACACACACACCAACCCTTCACCTATGCTTTAGCCATTTCCAATGACCCAGTGGTAAAGAAGCTGCCTGCCAATGCGGGAAACATGAGAGCCTTGGGTTCGATCCCTGGGTTGGGAAGATCCCCTGAAGGAGGGCATGGCAACCCACTCCATTCTTCTTGCCTGGAGAATCACTTGGACAGAAGAGCCTGGCAGACTACAGTTCACGGGGTCACAAAATGTTGGACACGATTGAAGCAACTTAGTATGCATGCATGACTCCCTATTGTTCAAATGCACTATGTCTTTTTATACCTTCGAGCCTTCACACGTGACTTTTCTTCTATCTTTAATGACCTTCTCCTTCTCACCCCCTACCTTGTCCTCCTCCTCATGGTTCAAGGTCCAGCTAAAAATCCTTCTCTGTAGCTTTCTCAGATCTCTGAGGACACAGAAGTGGCTCTCATTAGTTCATACATATGTGGGTTTTCACCACATTTGTATTGGGTGTCTTTCTCACTTCTAAGCTCCTCAAGGGAGGGATGATGCTTACTTCTGTGTGTCTCATGTCTGAGCACAGCAGGGCTTCAGCACGTTGTATGACTGAAGAAATGAATGAATGGAAAACTTCCTATTTCCCATGAGCTTGGAATCCAAGACAAGTCCTAATGAAACCATAGAGGATTCTGTCAACAACATAAAAGATAAAGGTTCAAGAATAAAAAAAGTTAAGAATTTGCATATTTGACTTCAATAGTAAATTAATTCGTATCTATTATATCTTTGGCAAATATATCCAAGGACTGAGACAGAGATTAGGGAACAGAAGGTGAAGCTCCAAGGAAGCTTCTTGTCTATGGCAAGGAGGGTCCTTTCACTTTCCCTGAAGAAGTCAGCTAGAATGCCCTTTAAATCCCAACTGAGGAAGGTATCAAGGAAACAGCAGAAGGTGGCTAATCTATTGATATTATTAAAGGGTTTCTCTCTAAACTGTGGGTACCAGTAAACTTCCATTGACGGTTATTGAACTGTTATGATCAGATACCTCAGTTCTCTGTTGGAAGCTGCACCAGCCTGTGAATATGATTTTCAGAGGCAAATCATGTCTTTACCAAGATTGCAAGGTCATTGTCTTCTGAAATCTGTGATGTTAGCTGAAGTATTGTTTCACTGAAGTGTTATCTGAGTGACTGAATTTGACAGAACTTGGGCGGAGTTAAGTGAGATATATGAAGAAATATATCCTCCACAGTTTGTGTAAACTAGGGCAGATGAAATAAGTATTAATATATGTTTTACAATAGAAACTTTATTTTGGGGGGGGTTCCAAAATCACTGCAGATGGTGACTGCAGCCATGAAATTAAAAGACTCTTGCTCCTTTGAAGGCTTGTCATAGACAAACAGACAGTGTTTTAAAAAGCAGGGACATTACTTTGCCAACAAAGGTCCATCTAGTCAAAGCTATGGTTTTTCCAGTAGTCATGTATGGATGTGAGAGTTGGACTACAGAGAAGGCTGAGCGCCAAAGAATTGATGTTTTTGAACTGTAGTGCTGGACTCTCGAGAGTTCCTTGGACTGCAAGGAGATCCAACCAGTCCATCCTAAAGGGGATCAGTCCTAAATATTCATTGGAAGGATTGATGCTGAAGCTGAAACTCCAATCCTTTGGCCATCTCACATTAAGAACTGACTCACTGGAAAAGACCTTGATGTTGGGAAAGATTGAAGGCAGGAAGAGAAGGGGATGACAGAGGATGAGATGGCTGGATGGCATCACCGACTTGATGGACATGAGTTTGAGCAAGTTCTGGGAGTTGGTGATGGACAGGGAGGCCTGGCGTGCTGCAGTCCATGGGGTTGCAAAGAGTCAGACACAACTGAGCGACTGGACTGAACAGTAGAAAAATTTAAATTCTCAGATTTGAAAATACTAAGGAGTTAGAATAACTAGTAAAGTTATACTCTTAGGTTTTTCCTTTGTTTCTTTTCCTAGTTCTGATGGTGGAGTTGATAGACCTGTGTGTACTTTATTTTCTGGTTTTTGCTTATAACCCAACACATAATATACAGAGAATACTGGGTTGGAACACAGAGGCTATAGTTTGTTGCAGTAGTTGCTTTAGCCCTAGCATAGAAATGAGTGCTATGGAAACAATTTAATCTTTCTGGCACTTTCTTTCCTTAACTATGAAATGAGAACATCGTTAGCAGCATATGATCCCACTAAAGTTTCAAGTGAGATTGGGATGGAAAAGGCATGAGTGAGTTGGGTGTAGGTGTACTTGACTTGATGGAAAATGTACAATTATAACTGTAGTTCCTATTTTGAAGAAGGAGGCTGTTTTCCTAACCCCTCAAACACTACTTTTGAAAACTCAACAAACAATTTTAAAAATAACTAAAGCCATAACTTCAGGCCATTAATCAAAAATAACCTAAAACAAGCATCATAGAATTGTGGTGGAATGTTTGATATTAGTCTCTAGGGATGTATTCACAAGCTCAGTTTGTTGGAAGCTGAATGTTTTGTGTAGAGAGGTCAAATGAGAATTCTCCTGAGAGCTGATGCCACTGCTCTCCCATGAAACAAAACCGCTGACAAGAGCTTTCCATCTGGTTAATTTGTTCTGTGGATACTAACAAAGAAAACAACTGCTTTGTATGATTTTCTTGGAGGGATTACTTTCAGAATCATGTAGTTATGACAGCTATTACTGATACAGAGGTAAAATGTAGTTCATTATATTCTTTACAAAATAGAAGAAGTAGGGCTCTTAAAAATACATGGTTTTAATACCATCCTTGATTCTTTTTTTAATTTTTATTGAAGTATAGTTGATTTACAATGTTGTGTTAATTTCTTCTGTACAGCAAAATGACTCCATTATACACATATATATTCTTTTACATATTCTTTTCCATTATGATTTGTCAAATGATATTGAATATAGTTCTCTGTGCTGTAGAGTTGGTCCATTTGTTTATCTGTTTATCCATAGGTCCATTGTTTATCTACTCTATATATAATAGTTTGCCTCTGCTAATCCCAAATTCCCATTCCTTCCCTCCCTTACCCACTGCCCTTCAGCAACCACAAGTCTGTTCTTGGTAAGGAAAGGAGTTCAATAAGTAATAAGTAAATAAGTATAGTGCAATAGTTTCCATTGGCTGGGCTTGTTCCTGGGCAAGAAGAATTCTTCCTGTCAGGGCATCCTTGATTCTTTTCTTCACTGGGATATAAGAAAAGTTTAAAGATATAAAGAATACCACTTTTAAGGTGAAACTGCATTATCTAGGCCTCTGCCTATTGAAATACCAAACTTTCTGCTTTTTTTTTTTTTTAGCATGAATCACATTGAGTTTATTTTCTCTTAAAATACTTACATCGCTAGATTTTATAAGAAAATATGCTTTCCTCTTGTCTTTATTATTCAGAAACTTTGATTTTTATAATTTAATTTTCATGGTTGCTCTTAATTGTTAGGTGCAATGCTATGAAAAATGAAAATGACTTCTTTTTATTGACTGTTTGGAATTGTATTTTTAGCTAAATTCAATTCTTATCATTTTATTTTTTATTATTAATTAATTAATTTATTTTTTAATTTGACTTTACAATACTCTATTGGGTTTGCCATACATCGACATGAATCCACCACAGGTGTACACAAGCTCCCAATCCCGAATCCCCCTCCCACCTCCCACCCCACAACGTCTCTCTGGATCATCCCCGTACATCAGCCCCAAGCCTCCTGCATCCTGTATCAAACATAGACTGGTGATTCGCTTCTTACATAATAGTATATATGCTTCAATGCCATTCTCCCAGATCATCTCGCCCTCTCCTACTCCCTCTGAGGCCAAAAGTCCATTCTCTATGTCTGTGTCCTTTGTTGTCTCACATACAGGGTCGTCATTACTATCATTCTAAATTCCATATATATGTGTCAGTATGCTGTATTGGTGTTTTTCTTTCTGGCTTACTTCACTCTGTATAATACGCTCCAGAATTCTGCTTTTAAATCCATCATTAGGCTTGTCTCAGTTTTTATCCTGAAGGAACCACTATCATTTCAATAGGTATAAGTTGTCTTCCCTTCTACTCCTTGTCAATTTGCTATTATTTCTGTAAAAGTTGTTCTGGAAGAGCAATTATTTCTGTAAAAGTTGTTCTGGAAGAGCAAATACTGTTCAGAGGTTGCCTAAGGATCTCCTTAAAGTCTTGAGTTCTCATTTAGTGGTGGGGTTTGGTATATACAAGACTAGACTATTCGCTCAGTCATGTCCGACTCTTTGCGACCCCGTGGAATGTAGCCCACCAGGCTCCTCGTCCATGGGATTCTCCAGGCAAGAATACTGGAGTGGGTTGCCATTTCCTTCTCCAGGGGCTCTTCCTGACCCAGGGATAGAACCCAGGTCTCCCTCATTGCAGGGAGACGCTTTAACCTCTGAGCCACCAGGGAATCCTGGTATAAACAAGGACTGAACTAAATGTGGTAATTTATGTAAATATGTTTCCCATCGAGTCTGTACATAGTAGTGGCAGAGTATTTCCTGCCTGTGAATCCCCCAAATCAACCTCATTTCCTGGAAGTGGGTTCTAATCTAAACATAACTGCAGATCTGATGCAAATATTAGAGAATATTTCCTTAACCCATTTCTAAGCTTTTTGAAAAATTCAAGTACTGTATGGAATACTGAAGATAGCAGTTGTGATAGTTTTTTGGTTCTGTTTTGTTTTGCTTTGTTTGGATGGTCTTCTTTTCTATTTGAGGGTCACCTTCTTCATGCTCACCAACTACACTCAGTATCTGAGTCCCGTGTGCCGTGCTGTGCTAAGTTGCTTCAGTCATGTCTGACTCTTTGAGACCCCATGGACCATCGCTGGTCAGGCTCTTCTGTCCCTGGGATTTTCCAGGCAAAAATACTGGAGTGGTTGGCATTTCCTACTCCCAGGGATCTTCCTGACCCAAGGCCTGAAACCACGTCTTTTATGTCTCCTGCACTGGCAGGTGTGTTTTTTACCACTAACAATACCAGCGAAACCCCATCTGAGCCAGAGTAGTTTTCTCAACACTGGGGAGGGAGCTCATTGATTTGTCTACTTAACACTGTTTCTACCTGCTTTTTCTTGCATCTATTGACAAATACAAGTGTATTTAGCAAGAAGTGTGACCTGCCACTGTAGAAACTAAGTCTACTCTAGAAGGACTGAATTTCTCACACATGCTAGTCAGCTGAATTCCTTATAGCACCAGGTATTTGAGTTCACAAGATCACAGGAGAATTTTGCTATGGCCTAGTGGAATGTGCTTCATCAGACAGGAAATGCAATGTCTTTTGTACCTTTTTTCCTTCAATTTTTGAGTTCAATGTCATTGTTATAAAGACACTGTGATTTGATCACTATAAAACCAAGACAGCTATTTTTCTTTTCTTGGTGTTTTAAAATAAACTCTAATTTCCTTCCATAATTAGTAATGAGAAAACTCTATCCTTAATTAATTCACCTTAAGAAAATGATAAACATATTCACTTTACACAGTGGCTTGAGAGCAGGTTAGGGTAATAACCACGGACCCAGAAATTTAGAAAAGATGAGCTGAGTGCTCTAATCACAACAGTCTGGTTGATGCATCTTAACTCCATGTAATCTTGAAAAACCTAAAAGTAATGCTACTCAGAATATAGAAGAATCAAGCAAAAAAATGCTATGATTTTTCTTCCAATAAATATGTTTTTAAATATGAGAAACCACTTCTCTTCTGATGAAAAATAACATTAGAAACTCTCCAATGTAGTGAAGAGTATGCTTTATTTGGAAGGTGGCCAATATAAAATGATAAATGTATCCTTTATCTAATAGACCCTATAAAGTAGTTTTCTAAGTCAAAAAATGGCTTAAAAATGACAACTCCAGTTAAACAAATTAGGAAGAACTTTCAGTCATTTAACTAAGGGCACTAAATAAGAGTTCACAATCACACAGTTCTTACCTAAGAATAAAATAAGTTTAATCATATACTGGTTTTAATGTATCCTGGCATTAATGTGTATTATAGATTCTTTTGGCTTATGACCTTCTTCTAATTCATAAAGTATAATGATGGAAGAGGACCTCTTTTCTGGGCCTTCTGAAATAGAATATATCAACAAGTTCTATTTCAAGTATTAACTTAAAGCTGCAGACATTTTTGCATTTTAAGATATATGAATTTATATTATAATGTATATATAAAGTACATGAGTTACATTTACAAGTACAGTACGTTCAGTGAAGGCCCTTCGTGTTTCTCTTAGATGATGTTTATATTCTAACTTATAAGTTATGGAGGAGAAGGAGGTTATTGTACTCCTTATGACCATAATGTAGGCTCACCGAGGGCAACCACTGTTATCTTAGTTGTTGTTCAGTCACTAAGTCATATCTGACTCTGCAACCCCATGGACTGCAGCACGCCAGGTTTCCCTGTCCTTCACTATCTCCCAGAGTTTGCTCAAATTCATGCCCATTGAGTTGGTGATGCTATCTCACTATCTCATCTTCTGTTGCCCCTTTTTGCTTTTGCTTTCACTCTTTCCCATCACTGAGATCTTTTTCAATGAGTCAGCTCGTCACATCAGGTGGCCAAAGTATTAGAGCTTCAACATCGGTCCTTCCAATAAATATTCAGGGTTGATCTCCTTTAGAATTGACTGGTTTTATCTTCTTGCAGTCCAATGGACTCTCAAGAGTCTTTTGTAGCATCACAATTTGAAAGCATCAAAGAAGCTCAGCCTTCTTTATGGTCCAACTCTCACATCTGTACATGACTGCTGGAAAAACCATAGCTTTGATTAGATGGACCTTTGTTGGCAATGTGATGTCTCTGCTTTTAAATATGCTGTCTAGGTTTATCATAGCTTTCCTTCCAAGGAGCAAATGTCTTTGAATTTCATGGCTACAGTGCTGTTCACAATGATTTTGGAGCCAAAGGAAAGAAAATATGTTACTGTTTTCATTTTTTCCCCTTGTATTTGCCATGAAGTGATGGGACCAGATGCCATGATCTTAGTTTTTTTGAATATTGAGTTTTAAACCAACTATTTCACTTTCCTCTTTCACCTTCATCAAGAGGCTGTTTATACTTCCTCTTCACTTTCTGCCACTAGGGTGGCATATCTGAAGTTGTTGATATTTCTCCCAGCAATCTTGATTCCAGCTTAGTGCTTCATGCAGCCTGGCATTTACGTGATGTACTCTGCATATAAGTTAAACAAGCAGGTGACAATACACACCCTGATGTACTCTTTTTCCAATTTGGAACCAGTCTGTTGTTCCATGGCTGGTTTTGACTGTTGCTTCTCAACTTGCACGCAGATTTCTCAGGAGGCAGGTGAGATGGTCTGGCATTACCATCTTTTTAAGAATTTCCCACAGTTTGTTGTGATTCACACAAAGACTTTAGTGTAGTAAATAAAGTAGAATTAGACATTTCTGTGGCATTCCCTTGCTTTCTCTATAATCCAATGAATGTCAACAATTTGATTTCTGGTTCCTCTGCCTTTTCTAGGCACAGCTTATACATTTGGAAGTTCTCAATTCATGTACTGCTGAAGGTTAGCTTGAAGTATTTTGAGCATAACCTTGCTAGCATGTGAAATGAGGCACAATCGTACAGTAGTTTGAACATTCTTTGGCTTTGCCCTTCTTTGGGATTGAAATGAACACTGATGCTTTCCAGTCCTGTGGCCACTGCTGAGTTTTCCAGATTTGCTGGCATACTGAATGCAGCAGTTTATCAGCATCATCTTTTACGATTTCAATAGCTCAGCTGGAATTCCATCACCTTCATTAGTTTTGTTCTTAGTAATGCTTCCAAAGACCCACTTAACTTTGTATCTTACTCATTTCTGTACTCCACATGGAGCCGAAAGTGTCCAGCATTTACTGGATGATCTTTTAAAATGTCTCAGATAAAACTTAAAGTCATTTTTTACTGAAAGTGATGATGACTCAAGATCAAGAAAATAAGCTGAAGTACCTCCCATCTTGAATATTCTGTTGGAAGGCATCCTTATGAATCTCGAGTGACTAGAAGCATGCCAGGTATAAACTATCTTCCCTTAATTTCTAGGGAGGAGACACCAGATACTCTTACTTTTTCTCTGAACTGGTAGGGCAAATCAGAGGGTAGCAAATGTCTTGTCTTTGCAAGTCTACAAGCAGTTAAATAGATGGATACAGGTTTGGAGTAGATGTCTCTTTGGACCTTTTTATTCTGTTTTCAACAGTAATAGTCACTGCAGCCTTTATACTCCTGTGAACCTCTAGTAGGGATTCTCCTTGGTCCTTCACAGACCAGGGGTGAGGGTGGCAATCCCAGGAATCCACCACTGAGGGCTCACCATAAGGCATAAGTGCCCCTCTTCATAGGAACACAATTTCTACTCATTCTTGAAATTCTTAACTCTCAGTTGATCCTTTTCATGACTTTTGCATGGACAAGTCAAAGAACCAGTTTATAAAACTACTCTAATCATTCCATTTGGCATTTTGGCAGCATCTAAATACATATATGGCAGAAAAAGATGACATTTGCATTCTGCCTTATAAGGTAGAATATTGTAAATCACACCAGATACTCTTTCTTTTTCTCTGAACTGGTAGGGCAATCAGAGGGCAGCAAATGTCTTGTCTTTGAAGCCAATTAGATAATATATATCAAAATACCTTAAAACAATTACAAGTTATGGAAAAATAAACCTTGCTGAAATATATAGGAATTAATGGTAGATAGAAAATTTTAAGAATATATATATATATATATATATAGTTTGTTATCCTAATAGTGCTATAACATTTGTTACTGGTCAAAAAAAGCTTACCTTCTCATTAATCAACATTTAACTTAAAAATACCTAGACACTCTTGAAGAAACTCAAAACAGTGATGAAGAGACTGGGAAGGTAGTGAGATTTATTTTCTGCTTGTATATAGTCTTTTGTACATTTTGAATTTTGTACCAAATGACCTATTTAAAAAACTAAATGAAATCTTAACACAAATCAAAAGACTAAACTTACTTAAGTCACTTGTTCTTGATGATAGAACATAAGGACTAGAAGAGATAGATCAATTTTAACTCCTTGTTTTACAGGGATAGAAACTAAACTCCAAAGAGGATGTTTATAGATCTAGTATTTTATCCAGAAAAATGGAATATATCTTCCAAATTGCTTTATATATCTTCCACATTTCTAATCAAAAAAAATTTAATTTAATTTATTTATTTAATTTTATTTTTTTACTTTACAATACTGTATCGGTTTTGCCATACATTGACATGAATACACCACAGGTGTAAACTTCTTTTCAGACTAGATTACTAGTTAGGAAAGATTGAACTTTAGGACCAAATTGTTAAATAGAAATGAGATTTTCTTTAAAATCAGCCAAAATTTAATGCCAGTTTAGTGATCCATTTAAAGAGTATTACATGTACCACTGTTTTGGTAATTTCACACAATTAGGTTCTCAACTTTGCTCTGCATGATCTCATTTCTCTAAAGGAAAGAGAAAGAATTGACTTCCACTTTCCAATATATTAGTTGTACAACCAACCAATCTTTACTTCAATAGTTTACTAAAATAATTAAATCTCAGTCATTACGACAAGGATGAGGAAAGAGAGAGAAAGAAGGAAGGATGATGTGGAGACGTAGAATTATAGAGAAACTTGGAGAAAGGAATCCCCTATAGACACAATAAGATAATTAAAGAGAAAGCATCTAGTGCTGCAGTCATTTTGATATTTTTCGTTCTCTTTAAAAAATTCTTCTGATTTCAGCCCATTTTCACAGTATCACTAGATCTAGGAGCTGAGAGGGATTTTTGAAATTCTCTAGTTTATTCCTCTCATCTATTATGTGAGAAAAACTGAAGTCCAAGAAGGCAAATTGACTTTTTTTAAGCTTACAGAGTGTTCCTCGAAAAAACTTCATCCAGAATTCAGATCTCCAGGCTCCTATAGAAGCCATTTGCTATGGCTGTTTTCATACAAACACAGGCAAAAACTCCGTATGAAATGACAGCTTTGGTTACTGCTGTGATTTTTTTAAAAAGGGAAGAGGTGAAGTTCACTTCCATTCAGTCGCTCAGTCACGTCCAACTTTTTGCAACCCCATGGACTGCAGCACCCCAGGCTTCCCTGTCCATCACCAACTCTCGGAGCTTTCTCAAACTCATGTCCATTGAATCGATGATGCCATCCAACCATCTCATCCTCTGTCATCCCTTTCTCCTGCCTTCAATCTTTCCCAGCATCAGGGTCTTTTCCAATGAGTCAGATCTTAGCATCAGGTGGCCAAAGTATTGGAGCGTTAGCATCAGTCCTTCCAGTGAATATTCAGGACTGATTTCCTTTAGGATNGAGAGTTGGACTGTGAAGGAAGCTGAGCGTTGAAGAATTGATGCTTTTGAACTGTGGTGATGGAGAAGACTCTTGAGAGTCCCTTGGACTGCAAGGAGATCCAGCCAGTCCATTCTAAAGGAGATCAATCCTGGGATTTCTTTGGAAGGAATGATGCTAAAGCTGAAACTCCAGTACTTTTGCCACGTCATGTGAAGAGTTGACTCACTTGGAAAAGACTCTGATGCTGAGAGGGATTGGGGGCAGGAGGAGAAGGGGATGACAGAGGATGAGATGGCTGGATGGCATCACCGACTTGATGGACATGAGTTTGAGTGAACTCCGGGAGTTGGTGATGGATAGGGAGGCCTGGCGTGCTGCAGTTTATGGGGTTGCAATGAGTCGGACATGACTGAGCGACTGAACTGAACTGATAGAGGCTAAATTATTCAAGGTCTTGTGCTCAGGGCTCAGTTGCTCAGTCGTGTCCAATTCTTTGCAACTCCATGACCTGTAGCCCTCCAGATTTCTCTGTCCATGGGATTTTCCAGGCCAGAATACTGGAGTGGGTTGCCATTTCCTTCTCCAATTCAGAGTCTTAACTAGTAAGAAAAATAACTTTTGCTTAATACTTATTCTGTGCCAGACACTGTTGTAATTTTAATATAACACATTTATTCCTCATTTTAAACCTAAGAAAGAGTTATACTGTCATGATCTTCATTTCATATAAAAGGACAATAACACACACACACACACGTGTGCGCACTAAGTGACTCTTCTAAGTTATCAGATTTAGTGAGGAATACAACAGAGATTTGAGCTCCAGCCAATCTAGCATGAAAAGTATGGTCCATGAACCAGTATTATCAGCATCACCTGAGAACTTGTTAAAAATGCAACAACTGAGGCACCAACCCAGACCTACAGAATCAGAATTCACATTTTAACAAGGTGGTTCCTGAGCACTTCAAAGTTTGGGGACTTCTGCTGTGACCCACTGAACTCTGCTGCTTCTCTTTAACTTTGAGAAGGAATCTGGACATTATCCTAAGGCCAGTGGAGAGTCAGGTAAAGGCTTGAAGTAAGAGATGGTCAAAATAAATCTACTCTGGCTTCAGTATGGGGAGTGAATCCAAAGAAGGCAATTCTGGAGGCAGGGAGACCCATGAAAGGACTACTGTTCACCAAATAAAGGAGGATGGCAGCCTGAAATAGGGTGATGGTAGTGACAAAGGAGGGAAGCTGGTGAGTGGATGAGGTAGTGTGAACAGAATTTGGAGATTCTTTCGGTATATAAATTGAGGGAGATGGAGTCAGTTCACCTCCAGTTTCTGGCTTGAGCAACTAGTTGTATCATGGTGTCATTTTCTGTATGAGGTTACTTGGGGGAAGCATGGTGGAAAGTATGAGTGGTGGTTAATCCAAAAGTTTACTTTTAGATTAAATTGAGACTTGAGAGGACTGTGGGAAAATCAAGGAGAGCTATTCAGTCAGGTCCAAAGAGTGAGTGCGGGGAAACCACATAAATTCCTTGGACATTTTGAAAAGGATCCCATGGCAAATTGTAGGTCAAAATTTCTACCTGGCTTGCCCTTCATGTCCCTCCACTTACTCCATTGTATTCACTAAGGGCTACACCTGCTCTGGGAAGTCATATATTCTGCAGACAATCAGATATAGGTTTGTTGCTCAGGAAAGATATCTTGGCTGGACATAAAGATTTCGGACTCCTAAGCATATAGAATAGACTGTAACTGAAGCTGTGACATTGCTCAGAAAGAGAAAAGGATTCTAGGATATAGGGAAGAGGAAGAGGAATCTGTGAAACTGACTGAGTATAGTGGTCTTAGAGGTGAGAGAAAAACTAGGAGTTGGACATCATGGAAGCTCTGGGGAAAGAGTGTTTCAAGATGGGAAAAGTGGAGACTAAGGTAAAATGGTTCTGAAACAGTACAAAGAGAATAAGAAATTTCTTCTGGATTTAGCAATACACTGGTGATTGATTACTTCAGTGCAAGCTGGGGAAAACTGATGAGGATCAAAGCCAGACAGCAATAGATTGAGAAGTGAGGCCTAAGAAAGTGGGGATTCTTTACAGAGTGTAGACAATACTTTCAGAATATTGATCTATAAAGCTTAGGAATAAGGGTAAACTGGAAAAGCTTGGTAATGAAGCAGAAGCTTTTCAAGATGGGGGATTTGAATACGCTTAAATGCTGGTGAGAGGAGCTAATAAAGAAGGAAAGATTAAAGTCCGTGATCCCTGAAGAAGAGGATATGAGACAATGCGCACTGGTTTAGATCTTTCCTTTTAAGCCCCAATATACCAATAGGTCGGTATGGGGATTTGGGAGAATGGCCAGAGAATAGGGAGGTCCCCTTCAGTCACCTGTTCCACGTTCTGGGCTCTCTAGAGGCTTAGTCCTATTACCTTTCCATTCTAAGCCTTAGTCTCCACAGAAGAAACTTCTGATATTTGAATCTTCCACTTTTGTATCAGTGGACATGCTGTCCAGAACAAGTATGACTATGGATTACTTATGTATCTGCTTCAAAAATTAACCCTTGAATGTCATCTTCAGCTGAAATCTTTGCCTTAACCTTACCTGTCCTTGGGTAAATTGAGAGAGACACACACTTCCACCTTAATCTGTTTAAAGATTGCATAAACCCACCAACTCCAGGTTTCATGGAGAATAGTAGTTCATAATCAAGACACCTCAAGAATACTCAAGAACAGGTTTCAAGAGTATATGAACCCCAGAACTGTTAAGGAAAAAAAAAGTCTATATACAATGTGCCTTTTTTCTTCTGAGAAGTTGATTCTCAGATTGTTAAGAGAATCTGTGATCCCAAGTCTAATGTGGAGATAGTGCTCCAGCTGGTAATTTTGGAGGGATTCGAGCTGTTATGGCAGGAGGGAGTTCCCTATCCTCCTTCTCCTTCCCCTCCTATTCACAGTTCCTTCCAGGGGGTCAAAAGGTGACCAAGAAAAATGATGACAATCAGAAAGGATAAAGAGAATTACAAGAACGTGGAAATGTAAGGTTGTTTAACTGACATCTGATTCAGAACTTTCCATGTGAACCCAAGTATTTGCTTTCCAGTTCTAAAGAGGTCATTTCCTAGATTGAAAATGTGAAAAAACAAATCTAAGCTTATACAATGGCACCCCACTCCAGTACTCTTGCCTGGAAAATCCCATGGACAGAGGAGCCTGGTGTGCTGCAGTCCATGGGGTCGCTGAGAGTTGGACACGACTCAGTGACTTCACTTTCACTTTTCACTTTCATGCATTGGAGAAGGAAATGGCAACCCACTCCAGTATTCTTGCCTGGAGAATCCCAGGGACAGTGGAGCCTGGTGGGTTACTGTCTATGGGGTCGCACAGAGTCGGACACGACTGAAGCGAAGCGAAGCTTATGCAGCATGTTCTAGAAAAAATTTTATTTTCAATATTATAGTTGAAAGTTGCTAGCCTCGCTTAAGGAACCCAAATTAATCCAACTTTACTCAGAATGTTGTTGGCAAATATAATAAAAATAAGAGGTAGCTTTGTCAGTGAGGTGATGTTACATTAATGCACAAATCTGCTGCTCTTGTTTAGGTAGAACAGTCCCAGAATTGGCAACTAATGACAACACATGGGAATAAATAGAACAAGTATAGAAAACAGATGTCAGAGTTTACCTTTCCCACCAAGCAGTTTGGATTATGGCTTCAGGCACATATCATAACAAATACGTTAAGAAATATCCTGTGTGATGTGTATATCTGCAATTGTTTGTGCTAAATTTTAACCCATATATGTTGCTGATAAAAATCCTAGAACCTATACATGATAATATTGTGAATGTGAAATGACAGCTAAAATGAATTGTTACATTTATAAGAATTACACATTTAATTAATGATTGTTTTTGGTTCCCACATTTCCAAAACCCAAAGTGACAAGTTGAGGAGTTGCATTTGGTTTTCAAATGGATGACAGACACCAAAAAGAATCAGATTAGAGAGGGAAAAAGTATAAACACATTTGGGAAGCATACTTCTGCTTTCATGATACTATCTCAGTTTCAAGAAGCAATGCTTTAGATTCATTTAGCATATTACACATGGGTCAGACACAGACATTTTAATTCAATCTTAGAAAGCCTAAGATTAGGAATTGTCTTTATGCCTGCTTGTGAAAAATAGGCAGTTTTTCTTTCTTTTTTTTTTTTTAATAGCAGGAATCTCACTAACTCAAAATCTGTAAATGACTTTAAATTGTGCTCTGGATATATAAATCCAGCCATAAAATATCCTCAGTGATAAAGTTAGTCATTCAAATAAATTAAGCCAATTAAAACCCCAGAATCAAGTCATTCCCTTTTTTATGAATACAATGAAGCTGTATCTCCAAGTATAGACAATTTTCAGAACTCAGGAGACAACCGAAGAGTTATTTGGCTACTATGTTGCCTTTATACACATGGCATCAAATTGAGAAATCTGAAAACCTCAGCATATAAAGTTTGATAACTGCTGGCTCAAATGCCTTTTAAAAAGTTTCTAAGAAACTTCAAGATATATACTTGCTTGCCAAGTAAAACCAAGTCACCACAAAGTTACCTTTAAGTAGCCATGAGAAAGTTTATAAGAATTTCCTGCACTTAAAAAAAAAATGCAAAGACAATATTAAGGAGAAGAAAACAAAACTTACTTTTTCTTAAAGCCGCTTCTTCCAACAGTTTAAACAGGATGAAAGAATATATGATGATTTACACATTCACATGTTACCTCCAAGAGGTACAGAATGGGCCACCAAAACTATCTGAGGGTCCCTCCCAACTGCAGCCTTTTTAACTTTGTGGAAGAAAATAGGAGGGTGTGTGGGTTTCCTCCAAGTCTTGTGACATGTACATAGCTGACTCCTACTGGGCTGAAAAAGCACTCGCCAATTTTTACTTAAAATTATGAGTAGCAAATTCTCTGCAGGACATCCTTAAAGGGAAATCCTGCCAGAATTAGTACATGAAACGTCTAGATAATCTCCAGAAAGTTTAAAATATAAAGTGCACATACATTCACATACACTCAAGAAATTCCCATTGCATAGACTAAATTGAGGGTATATTTAAATTAAAAAATTTTTTCTGTAAAGGATAATGTATTTGCTGGGTTTTTGTTGTTGTTGTTATTTCAGTGACAGAATCCTTCTTATGGGTTGCTGCGTGCTATGCATAGTCTCTCAGTCATGGCCGACTCTGCGACCCCATGGACGGTAGGTAGCCTGCCAGGCTCCTCTGTCCATAGGGATTCTCTCCAGGCAAAATACTGGAGTGGGTTACCATGCCCTCCTTCAGAGGATATTCCCAACCCAGGAATCGAACCCAGGTCTCCTGCATTGCAGGCAGATTCTTTACCGTCTGAACCACCAGGGAAGCCCCCAAATACTGGAGTGGATAGCCTATCCATTCTCCAGGAGTTCTTCCCATCTCAGGAATCAAACTGGAGTCTCCTGCATTGCAGGCGGGTATTTTACCAACTGAGCTAAAATCAGTTCTTCTTATAGGTTAGAAATGGACAAACTACAGAGCTTTTCTGTTGAAATATGTGGAAAGAGATGAGGCCCAATGTTCTCACCTGTAGTGTTTTTGGTAGCTTGAGAGATGAATCGTGGGATGTGGCCTCTATCACTGCCTTCCTGGGAAACTGGTGAACTTTGAACCTTAGACTTGGATAACTCAAAGTAGTTACCTGCTTCCTGCACCTGTACTGTGGACCTGGCATTCCCTGCTGCTGCCTCTTTCCCTCTGAGCTGGCAACAATTGTTACGTCATGCCCATGGCTGTATGACTTCACTTAAGCACAAACTCAGTCTTTTGAAATCTGAAGTCAAAACTTAAAAAGTGGCCGGATATTTCAGGAATTGGATCTAAAGAAATGTTTGAATACTGAACTAATCTACAACAGGAATTCTCAGTGGGTCATATTTATCTATAAAGCAGGTGACATTTACTTTTAATCTCTCTGTTTAAGGCCATTTCTTCAGTTTGTAAAGGTGGGTGAGAAAGGAAATGTTCTGCTTTAACTCCATCTATTCCCAGACCAAACTTGACCTGTCCTTGTTCCAGGTGCCAAAGAAATATGTTCATGTTTTCTGAGGTCAAACTCAGTTACATACAATCAAAAAACCTGAGCTAGGGAAATATATAAAGGCAATCAACTCAGTGCCTTGTTATTCACCTGACTTTGATGATAAAGATATTATGAAAATGAAAACATTGTGATGAACAGCAACAAATTGATTCAGTGAAAGGACAAGAGAACATTCAAACTATAAAAATTCAATCTAACATAAAATCTATTATTAGTAATAGCTTTTAATTCTCATGACGCCACAGGTAGACTGGCATTAATTTTCTCCTTTTCAAGGTGAGGAAGTAGAGTCCAGGAGTTAAAAAGTCGCTTATGTCCCCATAGTTATGGAACCCTCTTTACTGCCCCTGTGTGTTCCTGAGAGGGTAATCTTCATTCACGCATCCAATCTAAGATCCTCCTACTCCATTCTCAAACTACTCCACATAGCTCCATTAAGCTCATAAAATATCTTAGTTAACACTCTTAAGAGTAACTGTCTTTAATTTTACCTGAAATTTCTCATCTCTGCCATGTCCATTTCTTTTTGAAACTCTCTTCCCTTGGTTTCACTAAGTCATTCTCTCCTAATTTTCTCCTTGGACTTAGCATCTTCAACCTCCTTTCCCTTTATTCACCTCACCCTTCCTAGAACTTCATTCTCAGTTCAGGAAGCTTCTCTACACTCTCTGTGGGTTTTCTCATGAAAACAATTAGCAATATATTATGACTGCTAAACCTGTATTCTCAGCTGGTATTGCTCTCTAAGGTTCTAGGCCTGTATCCTGTGGTCTCTTCACTGTCTTTGCACAGAGGTCCATAGGCATCCCAAACAAACACCTTTATCTTTTCCCCACCTCCCACGTTACAGATGAGGTCTGCTGCATTTCCTGTCTCAGGACATGGCACAGTCACCTAACCCATCATACCTTGGACTTTTCACTTTCCTCACTTAGTCTCCCATCATCCCCATCCTCAACTTCTGGTGTTTCTACTTTGTTAAATATTTCCTAATTTGTCATTATCCCTGCATTCTGGCCCTCACATTTCTCACTTGGATTGTTGTTATCAGTCATAAAACATTTGGCATCTGCCTCAGTCTAGTCCCCTTCTATAATTTCTTTGTATCGCTATAAAACAATATTTAAAGATATGTTTATTGAATTATAAAATACACGCTTCTTGCAGAAAGTCTGAAATAATGAAAAACATTGTTGCAAATGACTTGCAATCCAAGAGACAGTCACAATTCATCACTCAAATATCTTTGAGGTATTCTGTATGCATACATATAGCTATACAAGGAAATGTTTATGAATTTTCATGCAAATGCTTACACAGCTATAGTTAAATACGTTTAATAAGAAAATCAAAACCACACTGCAATTGTCTTTTTTACTTAATATACTGTGATTTTCCAAATCAAATATTTTTGAAGTGGCTTCAAATAATGGCTGCAACATAATGAAGTATGTGATGGAATAATGCTTCTTCCTCTTTTTTCTCTATGATCTGTTTTCTTCAACACCAAAACTTAGTCTCAGCATTTATAATTTATGACTCACAAGACTTAGATTCTGGTGGGAAAGAGAGAAGAAAAAAAAAATGGAACACTCTAAGGTCATTAATTTAAACATTTAGTTTAAGGCTGTACTTTACTAGTAAGTAAAGACAGTTTAGTAGGAAAACAATTTGCTAAAATGATTTTTCTTCTTTANGACTCACAAGACTTAGATTCTGGTGGGAAAGAGAGAAGAAAAAAAAAATGGAACACTCTAAGTTCATTAATTTAAACATTTAGTTTAAGGCTGTACTTTACTAGTAAGTAAAGACAGTTTAGTAGGAAAACAATTTGCTAAAATGATTTTTCTTCTTTATAATGAATAGTAAACACAGGAGAAAACCTGTGGGGATTTTGTCTTAGCTTGACTAGTCAGAGAAAGGACTTTTCTTTAGTGGAAAACTGCCTCCTTTCCTTGAGAGATGTATCATTCACATTTCTCTTCTATCAGAGGCTGGGGGGAAAAGATTTGTACACGTTTTTAAGTTCAGGTTTTACTTCTCAGGAGACATTGATCTCACAAATAATACATACATTTTAAAGGATTTTGGCAAACTGTCAAATTGCCTTTCAGAATGGATGATCTTTTTAAAAGACAATCACCTTACTTCCCTGGTTAATCTTTAAAGGCAACCTCTTGCTTTTTGGAGAATGGCTAACTTCTCAGCTTAGCATGTAAACCATTTTGTGATTCCTCCTCTTCTAGTCTCTCCAGCTTCATCTTACACTACTTCCCAAATCATTTTTCATATTCCTCATACTTTAGGAATTCCAAAACTTCTCATTTCATATTATTTTAGGAATCTGGAATCTCCTTTTCTCTGCCCAGAAATGCCCTTACCAGGCTAGCCCTACTTTTCTTAAGTCACCTCCAGCTGGTTTGGTTCCCCTCCCTGTAGTGCAAGACAGTTTGACTTTCTTCTCCCATTACATCCTCTGCTTGCTGCTCTCCAAACACTGTATTGAACTATAACTGTTGATTCATGCCATCACCTTGAAAGCAAGACACATTTTTAAGATGTGTATTCTTATTCTTTGTACTTAGTTGTCTTACAGGATCCAGGAGATTATTGAGCCAAGGATTGAAACTCACCATGTCCTCCCTTTCTTCCATCACACCCCAATATAATCCCTTCCTTCCTGCTCTTCAAACACACATCCAGGTTAAATCTTACTACTAATCATTGAAGAGGAACAGAGGTGCAAAGAGAGACAAGCCTGGTAACACAGATAAAACACAACACTGGTAACTTTAAAAAATTTAATACCTGTTTAACGTAGTAGTTCCTTCTTTTTGTGTGTGATGTAAATGGAATAAACAGTTTTTGAAGATCCAAAAGTCAGGCTTGCTTTCTTAATGATTTGGAAAAAGTCTAACCTGGGTTCTATTAAAAAAAAAATTATAGTTGATTTACCATGTTTCAGATATATAGCAAAGTGACTTTTTAATGCTATATATATGTATATATATACACACACATACATATATGTGTGTACACACACACACACACACACACACACACACACTCAGACACTTCCCTGGTGGCTCAGATAGTACAGAATCTGCCTACAATGCAAGAAACCGGGGTTCGATCCCTGGGTCAGGAAGATCCCGACTGGAGAGGGAAGTGGCAACCCACTCCAGTATCCTTGCCTGGAAAATCTCATGGGCAGAGAAGCCTGGCAGGCTGCAGTCCATGGGGTCACAAATAGTTGGACACAACTGAGCAACTAACACTAAAACACACGCACACACAAATATATACATATATTTTTTTCAGATTTCCCATTATTGGTTATTATCAGATATTGAATATAGTTTCCTATGCTATACAGTAGGTCCTTATTATCTATTTTATCTGAAATTCCTAACTTATCTCCCCTCTACCCACTGCTATCCCCTCTGGTAACCATAGGTTTGTTTTCTATGTCTGTGAGTCTATTTCTGCTTTGTAAATAAGTTCACTTATATGGGCTTCCCGGGTGGTGCTAGTGGTAAAGAACCCACCTGCCAATGCAGGAGACATGAGACTCGGGTTTGATCCCTGGGTTGGGAAGATCCCCTGGAGGAGGAAATGGCAACACACATCAGTATTCATGCCTGGAGAATCCCATGGACAGAGGAGCCTAGAGGGCTACAGTCCATGGGGTCACGGAGTAAGACATGACTGACATGACATAGTACGCGTGTATTTTTTTAGATTCTATGTGATAATGTGTCTCTCTGACTTGATTCAATTAGTATGAAACTCTAGGTCCATCCATATTGTTGCAAATGGCATTATTTCATTCTTTTTTAATGGCTGAGTAATATACTATAGGAAAAGTGAAAGTTGCTCAGTTGTGTCTGACTCTTTGCAACCCCATGGACCACACAGGCCATGGAATTCTCCAGGCCAGAATATTGGAGTGGGTAGCCTTTCCTTTCTCCAGGGCATCTTCCTGACCCAGGGATCGAACCCAGGTCTCCCGCATTGCAGGTGGACTCTTACCAGCTGAGCCACAAGGGAAGCCCAATATACTATATATCTCTCTATGTATAATATATATGCCACATCTTCTCTTTCCATGTATCTTTTCATGGACATTTATAGGCTTCTTTTTTGTCCTGGCTACTGTTAAGTAGTGCTGTTGTGAACACTGGGGTGCATGTATCCTTTCAAATTAGTTTTTGTCTTTTCAGGGTATGTGCCCAGGAGTGGATTGCTAGATCATATGGCAACTCCATCTTTAGTATTTAAGAAACCTTCATACTGTGCTCAATAGTGGCTGCACCAATTTATATCCCCAGAAACAGTGTAGGAGGTTTTCTTTTTCTCCATAGCCTCTTGAGCATTGTTTATAAACTTTTTGATGGCCATTCTGACCAGTGTGTGGTGATACACCTCACTGTAGTTTTGATTTGCATTTTTCTAATAATTATGATGTTGAGCATCTTTTCAAATACCCATTGACTATCTGTATGTTTTCTTTGGAGAAATGTCTATTTAGATGTATTGCCCATTTTTAAATTGCTTTTTTGTTATTGAGTTATATGAGCTGTTTGTATATTTTGGAAATGAATCCCTTATCAGTCACATCATTTGTAAATACATTCTACCTTTTGAGGGTTGTCTTTCCATTTTCTTTGTGGTTTCTCTTGCTGTGCAGTGCTCTTAACTAGGTGCCATTTTAAAACTTCTGTTTTTCTTTACATTACTCTAGGCAACAGATCAAAAAAAAGTTGCTATTTATGTAAAAGAGTTTTCTATGTGTTTTCCTCTGCAAGTTTTATAGTATCCAAATTTAGGTCTTTAACTCTCTTGAGTCTCTTTTTTTTATATGGTGTTAGAGAACATTGTAATTTCATTCTTTTATATGCAGGTGTCCACCATTGTAATTTCATTCTTTTACATGCAGCTGTCCACTTATGGAAGAGACTGTCTTTTTTCCACTGTATATTTTTTCCTTCTTTTTCTGTAGATAATTGACCTTAAACACATGGGCTTATTTCTAGACTCGATTCTGTTCCACTGATCTGTGTGTCTGTTTATCATACTTGATTACTGTATCTTTATATTCTTAAGTTAGGGAGCAGGATTCTTCCAGCTCTTTCTCGAAACTGTTTTGTCTATTTGAGGTCTTTTGTGTTTACATACAATTAACAATTTTTTTGTTCCAGTTCTGTAAAAAATACAGTTGGTAATTTGATAGGGATTACACTGCATCTGTAAAATGCCTTGAGAAGTATGGTTATTTTAACAATATTGACTCTCTTAATCCAAGCACACGGTTATCTCTTTCCATCTGTTTGTGTGGGCTTCAGTTTATCAGTATCTGAGTTTTCTGAGTACAGGTCTTTTGCAGTTAAGTTTATTCCTAGGTATCCTATTCTTCTTTATATGGGTTTCCTTATTTCTAAAATTTGTTAGTATATAGAAATGTAATGGATTTCTGTATATTTATTTTGTATCCTGCAATCTGACTGAATTCATTGGTGAGCCCTAGTAGTTTTCTGGTAGTATCCTCAGTATTTTCTATGTATAGTATCATGTCATCTGCAAATAGGGACAGTTTTACTTCTTTTCCAACTTGGATTCCTTTTTTCCCCATTGCTGTAGAGTCCTGGGTTCTATTTATTCTCCTGTTTGTGTAGTGTGGCCTTTAGAGGGGAACAACTTGAGTGAATCTGTAGGCTATTTTAATAGCCATAACTTTAATAGTGCTCTCAGATTTTGGAAAATCTACATGCCAGAATTCATAAATTGTTTCTTTCATTTTTCTTATATATTGTGTACACTGGGTCAAAGGCTTCATTGGTATTAGTCAAAGACAGTGAAACTTCCATTGTCCCCACCCCTACTCAACTCACAGAAGTTAGTTCTTGACAGAAAAATCCCATTTGGCTTTGGGTCAAGTGGCATTTCTGAGGAAGGAATGAACTGTTTTTCACTCTACATACTCTACTTCAAATTACTGCTGTACTTTGACTTCACCCTTGGTGTGCTTCATGGTCTGACTAAAGTACATTCTCCAAAAAGTTCAAGATGGGTCTACATTCAGGTTAAGTAACTTTTATGTTTATTTTTCTAATTTTGTGTTAAGGTCTTTTTGGCAAATACACTGATTTTTGGTTAAGATATGCCACTGTTCACTGACTTTTTGATGGTCAGAAATGTTTCCTTTGACTATTCAAAAACAAATGGTCTGGAGAAAGAACATATATAAATACCTGAGCATATTATTCAAATATCCCTGCCATTATGTGCAACAGTAAGAAGTACTAATAGCAGATAAAAGTCTAGCTATACATTTGCTGAAATCCAGGTAACTGAAAATGATTTAAGGTGAAATGGTTCATGAATGCTATTTTTGTGTACAAACGTAATAAAATCCTCTAAAAATATTCAGAATAAAAAATTTAAAATGTAAACACATTACACATATACATCAATTCCTAGTATTCAGATAATAGAAGATTCAAAGTACATAAAATTTAATAGAGAACTTTATTCTAAATAACATTCTTAAATCTGCCCATTAAGAGCACAGTTCAGTTCAGTTCATTTCAGTCACTCAGTCATGTCCGACTCTTTGCGACCCCATGAATCGCAGCACGCCAGGCCTCCCTGTTCATTACCATCTCTCGGAGTNTTCATGGGAGATAGATGGGGAAACAGTGTCAGGCTTTATTTTTGGGGGCTCCAAAATCACTGCAGATGGTGGATTGCAGCCATGAAACTAAAAGATGCTTACTCCCTGGAAGGAAAGTTATGACCAACCTAGATAGCATATTGAAAAGCAGAGATATTACTTTGCCAACAAAGGGCCATCTAGTCAAGGCTATGGTTTTTCCAGTGGTCATGTATGGATGTGAGAGTTGGACTGTGAAGAAAGCTGAGCGCTGTGATGCTTTTGAACTGTGGTGTTGGAGAAGACTCTTGAAAGTCCCTTGGACTTCAAAGAGATCCAACCAGTCCATTCTAAAGGATATGAGTCCTGGGTGTTCATTGGAAGGACTGATGCTGAAGCTGAAACTCCAATATTTTGGCCACCTCATGAGTAGAGTTGACTCATTGGAAAAGACTCTGATGCTGGGAGGGATTGGGGCAGGAGAAAAAGGGGATGACAGAGGATGAGATGGCTGGATGGCATCACTGACTTGATGGACATGAGTCTGAGTAAACTCCGGGAGTTAGTGATGGACAGGGAGGCCTGCTGCGATTCATGGGTTCACAAAGAGTCGGACACAACTGAGTGACTGAACTGGACTACATGTAGACCACCATGCTTCTTTGTCCATGGGATTGAACCTGTGTATCCTGCACTATTAGGTGGATGAATTCTTTACCACTGTGCCACCTGGCAATCCCAAGAGTGTATGTATCTTTTTTAAAAGAAATGATGTTCTCCTGTTACTCTCTATATGCTAATAGGAAGTAGAAGGCCAAGCATGCATGCTATCATATTTATTACAGGCATTTTCAGACACAATGACTAGTATTTCCTTTTACAATGACTAGTATTTCCTTTTATTATTACTGTTAATAGACTGGTCATATTACCAGTCCTGGTAGCAATTGTATATACAGTGTACTAAACCTGAACTAAAAATCTGATGGATTTCTAAAAACTCCTTCCTTNTATCTTTTTTAAAAGAAATGATGTTCTCCTGTTACTCTCTATATGCTAATAGGAAGTAGAAGGCCAAGCACGCATGCTATCATATTTATTACAGGCATTTTCAGACACAATGACTAGTATTTCCTTTTATTATTACTGTTAATAGACTGGTCATATTACCAGTCCTGGTAGCAACTGTATATACAGTGTACTAAACCTGAACTAAAAATCTGACGGATTTCTAAAAACTCCTTCCTTAATTTCATTTTCCTTTTAGGATGTGAGAAAATAAAATGTGCTTGGACTTCAAAGCAAAACACATCATGAGTGGCAAGAAAAACACTAACTTACTTCACTGGTAATGGTTGCAGGATCATCTACTGCCATCATTAAGTCTGAAGCTAAGAAGTTGAAAATGAGATTAGTGATATCAGTACACACTGTTTTCAGCAAGTGTTTGGTAAGAGCAGCCTGGGTATCATCTGGAAAATAAAGATGTTTTATTAAAACGAATGTCCAAGAACAACTGAGAATCAATGTAAAAACATTATTAAGTACAATACCTGTAAAGAACTTCATCCCTTTTTCAAATAATCGAATATTATTGTAAAGGTTTGAAACCTCCTCTTGCAAGTCCTTGATTGTGCGCTTTCTACCAGTTCCAGAGGCCGAAGAAGTTGAAGACATGTAAACTGAATGTACCACCTCGAGGTAAGTTTTATTTAAAGGTCTATGAATAAGATAAATATATTTAGTCCATTAAAATGCACTGGGGTTTATGTAGATAGGAAATTTTGCTTCTATGGAAATAAGGCTTTAAAAAGATCTCTATTAAAAAAAAAATAAGATTGGGAGAATGGTTCACAAGAATTTTTCCTCTAATTCCAGAAATTAAAATTGAGAATAATTTGAAGTTATAAAGTAATCAAATTTATTGCACTAAAGACAACAAGAAAAACAGTTTTAACAAAAGCTTCGGTTCAAATTCAGTTCACAGCAGCTTTTTAAATTAATCAGGTATAAATATAGCAGATTATAAATTTGTTTCCCATCCTCAGGAATAATAAGTTATAACTTAAACTCTCAATTTCTAAAGTACTATAAAAATATCCGTATTTTAAAAACTCCTTATGCTAAACACAGAATAGACTTTTAAAATGTAGTGGCAAATGGTTAATAGTAACTATTTCGACTTTTCATATATGAAAAATATAACTATGTAATGTATTTATGCAGAATAGCATTCATTTAAATTTTTTAAAATTTGACTACAAAAGCTCTATTTCTAAATTCAAAAAGTTAGATACACTGGGCTCCTGGATTGCATTTAGAGAAGCTTATACACACAGACTAACTTGTGGGAAAACTTCATGGTAGTTAGGGATAGTTATATACAATTTATTTCTGTATAAAAATAAATTTAGCCTGGCTCATTTACAAGGTAGTGCTGTCTAAATTTATTCTCTCTGAGGGCAGTTTGTTACTTTGTTTTCTCTCTAAAAGTGCACTGTTTATCTTCTGTTTGACAGAGAATAATCTTTTCATTTTAGATGTTACTTTTCATGCAATGTTGTTTTTCTTCCAACTAGGACTGGAAGAGAGAAGGAGAAGAGACTGACTCCACATTCCTGCCCTGTATTTTCGGCACTGCCTTACCCAGAACACTTAAATATTTATTGAACTACTTCTATAAGCAAACAAAATCTCGAATTTAGTGACTGTTAAATTTGAAGTTCTGAAAACAAAACACCAATATTATATGTTTTCAATGAGGTTGTGAAAATTTTAATAACTCACTAAATTTCTACCATAAAACAAAAAACATATACTTGCTTTATTAAGTACTCTGCAAGCTCAGAAATAAACTCCTCAGGGGCATCTTGTAAGTGTTTTCTTAAAAAATCCTCAATCTCATCCTGGAACATAAAAGTAATCTCTGGTTTCTTCTTTCCTGTAATAAAAATGAGACACAGGAAAAAAACAACAAAAATAAGCAACCTACAAGCAAATAATATATTTAATAAGAGTTAATTTATTCATTGCTGATCATAAAGTCTCTAATGTTAACTTTTGTCACCAAAATTGCCCATGTCAAATAGCAATAAGCAATGAAAACACTGTTAAAATAGAAAATATAGTGGCATTTTGAGTAATAAAATTTGTTTTCTACATGTCAATCAAAAATAGTAATGATGATTCTTCCCCTAATCTAATTTGGATGATGCAAATATCTGGAAATCAAAACAATCAAGTGGATTGTTAAAATCTTAGGATAATTTTTTTTGTTGAACAATGGATACGGAGCAGACTGTCCTTCTTTATAAATGTTTACTAAAAATCAAACCATCCTTATAATCAAATGAACCGCAATTCTAGTAGAATGAAGCTAAAAACTGTCTTTTTGAACAGGCATGGATGAAAAAAACCTACAATTTTACAGCCATAATTATTTTTGCTCTCACAAATATAATTCTATGCCAAGGAAAATTTGTATGTAATGGAAGTAATTGTTAACTGAGGAAATGTCATGCCTACTCACTTACTTGGAAAAGTATGGGTTGCAAAGAAAGCTAACAATATTTCCATAGTTAATTGTTAAAGTATAAAAAAGTGATTATTTCCAGCTAAATTAGGTTACTGCCTCTAAAAGTGAAACCTTAGAGATAACAGAATAGCTCAAAGATCAATTTTCAGTATGCATCAAGATCTAAGTACAGCTACTTGTAGCTTTAGAATAGATAGGGAAGTACTATCCTTTTTTATCCCCCCGAGTTCTGCTATTCATTCCTGCTCTCTGACATCAAATAGTATATGACTTCTGTCTGCTTCCTGTAGGTATTTGACTAGTTATTAAACTGTATTATTTCCTTCCAGTATTCTTTTACACAGACTTGAGCGTGTATTTTAGCTGAGAATCAAACTGCATCCCCCCATTTCTGAGATTACAACAAAACAGTTTTTCAAAAGCACTGAAATTGCCTTTTTTTTGAAAATTCTTTTATAGCTCCTCTCCTACTAAACTATACACAAAAGGAGTATCACAATGCCTCAATTACTTAAGACTACAGATTTTAGAGAAGTATTTTCTTAAGCCCCTTCACTAACTCCTTGTTTAACCTCTGAGGAACTCACACAGAATAGTCTTAATGCTAATTAAAAATAAGGGGTTGAGTTCACAGTTTCTAAGACACTTTTCTGTTAATTAATACTATTTTATGTATGTTGAGAACAGTACCTATTTTGACTTATCTTAGAATACTTTAGATGGATCTTAAGCAATTGTTCTATTAAAAGTAGTGGTGTATTAACATCTGAAGCTTTGTCACTTGATATTTATATTTCCCAAGCTGAAAAATAATAAATTCTGTGGAAGAGGTAAAAAAAATCTCAAATCATCATTTCAAGTTTCTCTTTGTGCTGGGGAAAAGGAAAAGGGCAGGTATCATAGTTTAATTTTTAAAACAAACATAAAAAAAATCATACTTTTATTTAGAAAAGCAAAGTAAGGTGTGTCTTGCTAACTTAACCATACCAAATACTAACTAAAGTCTAGATAAAGAAAGATGCACATATCTAGTTCCCCTGCTTAGATAGAAGCAACCAACCAATTAGGTGTTACCATAAAAATTAAACATGGATAAAATTATTTTAAACTTAAATTTGTAGAGAGTCACTTTTCATAAAATGTTCTAATTTGCTCTGCATGGAAGCTGGAGACCATACAAATCTACGCAAGCTGTAACTGCAAAGTGTTTCTAATAAACAATGGGAAAATTCATGATTGTTCTGTAACCTTTTAAAAATGTTTGTGAAAACATTCAAAGTTCTTATTGCTGGTTATGAATGTATGTGGAAATGAAAAATAAGACTAATACTTCGAATTTAGTACACTGTAATTCAGTGCATCAGAAACACTGAGAATGAAAATATTTTCTTTGTAAAAAACTTATCAAGAATAATTTGAACACTGCTTGCTTTCTTCTCATCCTGTAACTTAAAATACAGAGCAAGCATCTTTTCTATGCCTGAGCAAGCTGTCATATTTCCTTTTTAAGTCTCAGCTTTCAACATTTTATTCTTTGCCCTCTCCACACTGTGAAACACTTATGAGAATTCCTTTAAGGTGAAGCTTTTTTGTCAATTTCATGCCCTTAGATATCTTTATTCTTTCTGTCATAATCATTTTGCTTATTTATGTCAAGTGTGCTTTTACCAAGCTCCTCTGCACAGCTAAAGTTTCTTGAACAGAGGCAACTTCAACATTCCCACAGTCAGGTATTTCTTCTACAACTCCACTTATTCTTGATTCATATTTCCAGTGTTATCACTTTCCTTTGCCACACATTCATCTTTGTTGGCCAACTTCCTCTTTTGATTATCCATTTTTGTAGAATGTCACATGGATTTATCACTGGGGGACAAGGAAGTAACACAACTACATGCTGTGTTTTCAGTGCATAAAGCAAGTTAAGAGATGCACAGTGATCAGTCTCTGACAAACTTGGAAATAAGCGATGTGACTGTCACAGATCATGATGCACGTCTGTTATTTATGTGATCTGTGGACTAAGGAGCCAGCAGCAAAGTCTGTACCTTATGCAATTACTCAGTTAGTACACTACCCTGGTAACTGAAATATGAACTGCATTGTTGCGGTACTGGTGTTATTTAGTTGTGAAATTGTGCCCACTGAAACTCTGCAAAGCAAGGACTGCCTGCATAATCACAGACACCTCACTGTATGCATCTTAAGAAAGTAAGTTAAAAAAAAAAATCACACATATACGAAGGAGAAATGAAATGAGCTACACACCTGTGTGAGATGACTCATCGTCACTATCATCATCTTTTCTTCCTTTCTTCTTGGTTTTTTTAATTTTGTACTCTCTGGCATTGCCGCCACCTCCTCCTCTCACACTTCCACTGCCCTCTGGTGGGAAAATGACACTAGTTAGTATTACTTAATACTGTTTTTAGAAATAATGGCACTATATTGCCAAATAAACTTAACTTTTAGCCACTTTTTAATGTTGTGGTTTATTATTTTTAAAATTCAAACAATAAAAATTAATAAATAATAAGATGAAATATTTGAATTAAAGCAACTCAGATAGCCTATCTACTCTAAATGCAGTCTCCCTCTAATAACATCTATTTTCAGAAGCTTTGACTTTTTCCTGGCCAAACCTATCCCTTTACCTTTCTTCTATCTTCCTCAAAAGTACCCTAAGTTGCTTATCTCTGTTACCACAGCCTCACTAACAGCCCCTATTCCAGTACCTCACAAATTTGGTTTTGTCTTCTTGATTGAAAGATTATTCCCCAGGTTTACAGGAGACATGCTGACTCTCCCACCATCCTAAAAAAGAATGAACTTCTTGACAGTAGGGAGCCTCTCTCACTAATGTTCTCATCCTCAGGGTTAAGGCAATGCTGGACAGATAACAGGTGCTCAATAAATACTGACCATAAATTGGTTAAGTGGAAAAATATCAATCACCTACTGGCTAAATAAAGCCTAAAAAAATACAAACCAAGAAACAGAATAAGACACTATCAATAAATTAGAGGTATTTCTCTATTATATATCTACATTTAAAATATCTATTCAACAAAATAAAATAATAATGGGATTATAACATTGAAAAATATTGAAAACATATTTCTTCATAAAGATTCATTTTTAAAATAGAATGATATCTATATAAACAAAGATTTTTTTTTTTTAACTCTAAGTAGAATTCTGTTAAAGTCAAAGTGAACTGAAAGTCACACAGTCGTGTCTGATTCTTTGCAGCCCCATGGACTATACAGTCCATGGACTTCTCCAGGCCAGAATACTGGAGTGGGTAGCCGTTTCCTTCTCCAGGGGATCTTCCCAACCCAGGGATCGAACCCAGGTCTCCCACATTGCAAGCAGATTATTTATCAGCTGAGCCACCTAGATTTCATCATAAGTTCTATTGCTTTTATGATAGAAAAACACAACTTTCAAAATAAAAGTTTAAAGTGAATGTGTTTTTTACATTTGGTAATAAGTTTCTTATAGTAAATATGTTTGACATTATTCCATGAACTGTAATTAAACTATTATAACAGCAGTATCAGAACAAAACACCAGATGACCCTGAATTTTTAAGGATATAAAACAGACTAGTTATATAAGTACAACCAACTGATTAAGTGGATTTAAATCTTCAATTAACAAAATATGTATTGCTATGAAAATTATGATTTATTATAGTAATTTACCATATAGTTTCCTAGAATAGAGAAATTTCAAAATACCATTATTGATTCTGTATAAAAAGATTTTTGAAGAGAAAAATAATCTTGAAGTAGTAAACTTCCACAGCAAATAAAGTTTTTATAATGTATGTTCAGTATAGCTGTATTTACTGATTAAATACATTGAATATCTAACTTCTTTAACCTTGATATAGCACGAATAAAATTTTTCATACTACAAAAAGTATGGAAAATACATGTTAATTTCCCAATGCAAGTTGCTAGTATACCAGTGATACCTAGGATAGATTTCCAGTGATTCTAAATTAAAAGAATACATAAAAACAGGCCCTCAGGAAATTCATTCACTCAATAAATACTTATGGAGCACTTAAAATATGCCAAGGAGTGCTCTAAGTATTAGGGAAACAACAATAAATGAGATGGAGAAGATTCCAAAATTATAAGACATCACAGTGATAAAAGTGATGTAAAAAACTAGGAGAATAATATACGGAGACTGACAATGTTGTCTACTATTCTCAGTAGTGGTTGGGGAGGCCTCTGTGAGGAACTGACATTTCAAGGGGAGCTCTTGATGATAAGAAGGAAACAGTTACTTGAATTCATGAGACCATTCCAGGTAGAGGTGAACATAAACTTGTAAAGTCTGAGAATCAAGAAAGAAAAAAGAAAGCTACTAGGGCTGGAACACTGAAGAGCAATGGGAACAGGAGGTCATGAAATTAGCTTAATTCTCACAAAATGAAAGAGTAACTATCAATATTTTCATTTTTATTATCAAGTTAATTCATTAGCAAAAGATGTGGTTAATATCAGCAGGTGAATTAAACAAATAAAAGGCCTTTCTAAAGGTCTGATAAATACAAAGTTCACTGCAATGAATAAAAAACTCATCTTGAATCTTCCATGTTATTAATAATTTGTTACCTGTTGCTTTCCTCCTTCGTTCATCTTTTTTATCCTTTTTACTTGTATTAATGCTTTCTAAAATGGAGATTTGTTTCAGATCTTCTTCAGTGATTAAATGAACAGGATTGTTTTTCATTTCCTGAAATAAAACATACTTATTTTTTGTAGGCAAAAATACAAAATATTACAAAATGCATAAAATAAAATTTGTTTATATACTCATATCCTAATTGTTTTTTGTTTGGTTTCACTGCTAAGAATTACAGAGCTTTGTCTCAGCCACCACTCAGATTGTTAGTCCTTGCTCCAAATCAATCTCCTTCCTTGTTGTCCTTGACTTTTTGTATTTATCACCAGGTAATGAGAAATCCTATGCCTGATCACATAACAACTAACTGGTCACACAGTACTGGATGTAATCCTCTTTAAATGTTATTGGCTAATTTTGCCACTGCCTAACAGGTGACCCTTTCTCCCTCTCTTTTCAAGATTCCCATGGTCCAGTACCACTTGGATATCCGAGATGACTAGAAAGATAATGGAATCTCCATCCCCACAATAATGATCACATGAGTTGCATACTTAGTCATGTAAAATGACTCACTCTGTACTCTGTACTCATTCTTGATCTCTGCTTTTTTATAATTTATGTTAGAAACAATGAACTATTTCAAAGTTCAGAAAATGGTTCTAAATCTGTAGTGAAAAACATTTTCTTACTGAAAATATTTCCTTTTCAGTTTTTCAATGAAATGTTATATCATTTTGTTTGAACTGTCATTTTATTTGAAATGACAGTTCAAACAAAGGAAATTTTTTTTCCCCTGAATTTATTTTCGTGGTTGGAGGGAGGAAAACAAGGAAAAAGATAGTGTTAAACTGCAGTTTAGTAAAAGATCACAATGAAAATAATAATGTAGTCATTTATTAACTGGTAGCTAACATGTATCAGACATTTTATTTACATCATTCCTTAATTCACATTTATCCTTGTAAGAACAGGCATCATCCTTTTCTCTGAAGATGGGGGAACTGGAGGTCTATTAGTCAAACACCTACAGGGTAAACAAGCTGAAATTAGAACTCAGGTTTACAGATGTCAATCCAGTGTACTTTATACTCCTCTCTGCTGGTTTGCAGGCCAAATAGAGAAAAGTTATGTCATTTTTAAGACTATTAAAGAGCTTAAAAGGAATACAGATAAACACAAATTATATACTTAATAGGCCCTCATGAATTAACAGTCTGAGATATAAATGGGCTTTTTCTACCTATTTGTGAGCAGGTTTTATTATGGGGGTGCTGTTAACTAGAAACATGAATTCAACAGTCATTAAAGCAGACATGGTATGACCTCTGCTTCTAAACACTTCCACAGTAGTTGCTCTGAGGAACTAATCAATTTGGATAGTAACAATTTCTTTCCTCAGTAAGTTATCTGGCTGGTAACTACTAAATAGGTAAAATTATGAGGCTCTGCTAGACATAGTAAATATAATGTGTATTGATAAATAGATACATTCTATATTCTGCATATAATCCACTGGTATCATTGTTACAGATTTTAATGTTGGACAAATACTCTCAGGCGATAAGTGTATAATTTCATTGATAAGATTTTGATTTATAAAATCAGCTTCCTATGTTCTAACTTCTATATTCTGATGAGAATGAAGGAGGAGAAAAATCCAGGAGAGGAAATAAAAAGGAATGATGCATTGAAGGAAAATAATGTATGAAACAGTGTTCAGTTTTGGGTATATTGCTTACCTTATTTTCAAAAGTCATCAGATGACTGCAATGTGAAAATACTGTTAAATCAGTAGGTGAAAGGAATTCTGGCATACCTTTTCAGCTTTCTGGTGCATCAGTTCACTGAACAGATCTGTACAATCATTTATAAATTTTTCACTGACTACAATAGTATCGCTAAAGACTACAGCTGAAGCCTGTTTGCTGAGTGCTCTCATTACATGTTGAAGCAATATTGCAGCATCTTCAACTGACAAGGAACTGGGTAGCAGAGGCTAGAATTACAAACAAAATGAAAACAAAGTATAAATGCAATACAGATCAACAATTTGCTATATATATGCCCTCCCTAAGTGATCTCATTAAGTTCAGTGATTTTGGAACCATCGGGTTGCACTGAGTCGGACACGACTAAAGCAACTTAGCAGCAGCAGCAGCATAAAGGAGAGTGAAAAAGTTGGCTTAAAGCTCAACATTCAGAAAATGAAGATCATGGCATCTGGTCCCATCACTTCATGGCAAATAGATGGGGAAACAGTGGAAATAGTGTCAGACTTTATTTTGGGGGGCTCCCAAATCACTGCAGATGGTGACTGCAGCCATGAAATTAAAATATGCTTACTCCTTGGAAGGAAAGTTATGACCAACCTAGATAGCATATTCAAAAGCAGAGACATTACTTCGCCGACTAAGGTCCATCTAGTCAAGGCTATGGTTTTTCCTGTGGTCATGTATGGATGTGAGAGTTGGGCTGTGAAGAAAGCTGAGTGCCAAAGAATTGCTGGTTTTGAACTGTGGTGTTGGAGAAGACTCTTTAGAGTCCCTTGGACTGCAAGGAGATCCAACCAGTCCATTCTGAAGGAGAACAATCCTGGGATTTCTTTGGAGGGAATGATGCTAAAGCTGAAACTCCAGTACTTTGGCCATCTCATGCAAAGAGTTGACTCATTGGAAAAGACTCTGATGCTGGGAGGGATTGGGGGCAGGAGAAGAAGGGGACGACAGAGGATGAGATGGCTGGATGGCATCACTGACTCGATGGACTTGGGTCTGAGTGAACTCCGGGAGTTGGTGATGGACAGGGAGGCCTGGAGTGCTGCGATTCATGGGGTCACAAAGAGTCGGACACGGCTGAGCGACTGAACTGAAATGATATGCTGAACAACCTCCCAAATTATATTTCTAATTTTATCACTACTCTGAACTCTGAAATCACATATCCTACTGTTTCCCTAACCTATCTCAACTCATACCTAAAAACATGTCCTGTTCAAAACAACTTGCTTTGTGCCTCCAGGTGTGTCCAGAACCCAGCTCCCATCTTCTCTTCCCCATTGTTCCCCCATCTTAACCATGGACCCACTTTCCATTCCGTTGATCAGGCCCTAAACCTACAAGTCACGCCTCATTCCTCTCATAAACTCACAACCTAACTTCAATTCTTGATACCCTTGCCTCCAAAATACATTTCTTCTTAGCTCTTTCTACTACCTGAAATTATCATTTTCATTAATATCCCTCTCCCTCCCTCAACAATGAAAGAATTCCTCCTGAGAGCTGTATCCTAATTCTTAAAATGGTCATATACTAGTGAAATACCAGCTGTTCCTGGCTTAAAGGAAAATTAAGAAAAAGATAAAACATACTGCAATATCAACCCAAGTTCCAGAGCTGATGGCTTCCTCTACTGATGCTTCCACCTGATCCACAAGTCCTTGGCCAACACAAGCTGCTTTCAAAAACAAGAGTTGTGTAGTCTTATATCTTTTCTTTATGTAGCTCACAGCATCTGGGATTCCAAGTCTGGACAAAGCATCAAATTCTAGAAATGCATTACAAGATTGGAATAGAATTGTTAATCACTCTTAGAATTCTTAGAAAATGTTAAGTTCTATGAAAATCTATTCTTTGGGAATGCATTGTATTGTAATATAATTTTTCAAGAATAAAACATATCACAGCCTCCTTCCTGGTTATGTTACCTTGTGCTGTGTTTGCACACGTGCTCAGCTGTGTCCGACTATTTGAGACCCCATGGACTGTAGTGTGCCCATCAGGCTTCTCTGTCCATGGAATTTTTCAAGCAAGAATACTGGAGAGGGTTGCCATTTCCTTCTCCAGGGCATCTTCCCAACCCAGGGATCAAACTCTTGGCTCCTGCTGCATCTCCTGCACTGCAGGCAGATTCTTTACTGCTGAGCCACCCTATGTTACACTCCCAAATTTTTATTACTAAACATATTTGTAGATAAATTGGTTCAAATACTTCATTAATCCTGCTTTGTCTTTTACTCTCCAACTGAGGCGTTGAAGGGAAGCATGAGGACAAAAGAAAAAAGGGCAATAAAATTAGAACTGAGGATAAAGGAATGTAATAATTAGAGAAATAAAAATTGAAATTTTGCTTATCAGTTAGCTAAAGGAATGGAATTTATTTTTCAAATGTTTTATCAGACAACTGACGATAGCAATTCTCTAGTCTAATTTATACTAGTAAAAGAACTAGTATATAAAAAGTAAAATATTTAAGACTTAAATTTGCAGCCATTAACGTTACTGGAGATAGCTACCAACCTCTCTTTGTCCTCAAATAATAATATTTAAGAAAATTAATTACAACAAAATTTTAATTCAAGTTCTTGGCTGCAAAGGCACATTATAGAAAGTCAAGAAAATGTGAGTCAAACCAGTACTCATTCTAGCACACATTTAAACTGAACGCTAATGACTTACAGGTTTACTTATTTTTAGGTAACTTATCTCTTGGGTTTCTCTAGTGGCTCAGGCAGTAAACAATCTGCCTGCAATGCAGGAGACCTGGATTTGATCTCTGGGTCGGGAGGATTCCCTTGGAGAAGGGAATGGCAACCCACTCCAGTATCCTTGCTTGGAGAATTCCATGGACCAGGAGAAGCCTGGTCGTCTACAGTGCATGGTGTAGCAAAGAGTCAGACATGACTGAGTGACTAATACACACACACAGGCACTACTTGTTTTAATGATTAAATTCAATCAATGTATTTCATCCAAATGATGGAACCTCAGAAACAGAATTTAGTATAACTTCAATGTTTCTGAAATACTGGGTAACTAATAAAAATAAAACTGACAGCCAATAAACTATTTCTAAGATTATGTGAGCCAGGCAACTTCATTAAGTTATAAGTTATAAAAACAATTACTTTTTATGAATTAAAAAGAACTGGAAGTATTTGATATATAGTATCACATTACTGGAAGGCTGGTAACAATCAATACCAGCTTTGGCCTTTCTACATTACAACTGTTCAGTGACTATGGAACTAAACTCAGTTGCATGACTCACAAAAACCTTCAATGTGACTACTTTCATATTCAAAGAGAACCACTCTAGTCTGCTGGCCAACAGTAAAGTATATGTGTACTCACTCCCAGGATTAATATAGTTTTTTTAAGAATGTGTTTAACATTAGAAATGATTTTTCGTTTAAGAAAAAAAAAAATTACCCAGATAGCCATTCTGCCTGAGAAAAGAATCCACCCAAGTACTCTGTGTTCTGGAGTAAATGTCAGGGATAAACACTGCCTTATCCTGTCTCCCACCAACCACAGTGCCTCGTAAGCGTCCATTATTAACAAGTTCTTCAAGAACAGCTTAAAGGAAAAACAAACAAATAGAAACAGAGCAGATAAAAATCTCAAAAAAACTTTACAATTTCACCATTATCTTTAAAAAAAGCAATTTAAAATTCAAGTTGCATACTAAATAAAGACATCACATTTTAGACAAAACTTTCCTGCCATTTATGAGAATACTCATGTCATAAATTCAGGAAAATGTGTCAACTAGATAAAGATGCTGAACTGTAATTCAAACTAATTAATATTAATGTTGAACTGTTTAGTCTGAGTTATTTTGGAAAAACATTCCATTATCTATTTCATGATTAAAAGTAGACAACTATACACCTTCAGAATAGATATTACACAATCACTGGTGTAACCAAGTTCAATATTCTCATATTTAGAAAATCAAGACACCTGGATCCTATTAGAATCAACAGTGTAAAATGAAGCCATGAAAATCTGTATAAATTATTATACTTCTACTGTTTAAACTGAAGCAACACATTTAAACCCTACCTATAACAGAAGTATAATGCATGGTTAAGAGGATGAGTATGGATCCAGAGAGCATAAACTTCAACTCTGCCACCTACTGGTGCCACCACTGACACCAAATTTATGCTTTTTATTTAAACTTTAACATTTAACTACATACTTTGTTTTAAATATCAATCCCCTAAAAAAAAGATGAAGCAGATAGGAAGGAGTTATTTCTAAGTGTACCAACAAGAGCATTCAAAAGATGTCTGGGACAAAATGATTGAGGAAACTTAGCCTTTAACAGAAATAAAAATTAGTTTAAAAATGAATTTCAGAATTCCATTGCTGAGTAAATCAGAATACATCAAAAAGGTCTATATTTCAAACATATAATTAAAATTTTGTGTGCTTGTACAACACAAATCCAAGTTAAATTCAGACCAAAATTATCAAGTTATCAGTTATTACTTAAAGAAGTTTACATTATAATGAAATTCCACCAAACCCAATTAAGCAGATTCCAAAATACATCACATTTAAAATTTTAAATTTGTCTTAAAAAATTTATCTCCACATTCTGAAAAACATAGTGAATAAAAATTAAACTTTTGGTAGTGAATAAAAATTAAACTTTTGGTTCTGAATTTGAATTTCTTTTCTATTATTTATTTTAATTCTTATATTTGCATAGATACCTGAGTTGAAAAATTAAGCCAATGCTTTAAAAAATTATTCCAGCCAAGCTTAGAAAAAAACCCCCAAAAAACCTTCAAAACCTCTTAAGAGTTTCACAAATGATAGCGAAAGAACTCAGCCATATACATACATATAAACTACCACGTTGTTAATCAGCTATACACCAATACAAAATAAAAAGTTTAAGTTTGGGAAAAAAAAGTTTAACACACAGAATAGGCAATGGACCAACATTATTTTAGAGAATCACTGTATTTTTTAAATGCTAAGAATATACTTTTAATGCTATAAGCTTTTTGCAAAATTTTTTCAGCCAAACACCCCATGGATGATAGCCCACCAGCTCCTATGTCCATGGCATTTTCCAGGCAAGAATACTGGAGTGGGTTGCTATTTCCTACTCCAGAGGATCTTCCTGATCCAAGGATCAAACCCAGGTCTCCTGTACTGCAGGCAGATTCTTAACCATCTGAGGCACCAGGGAAGCCCCACACACTTACCTTCATAAAAAAATTTAGTAAAAATAGATAAGAAACAAAGTGAAAATTATTCTTAATCCTAAAATTTTAAATCTCTCTATATATGTATACACACAACAGAGTATTTTATACACATACACAATTTCTTTAAAAATTCCATTCCTCTTGAGGTACCTAATTCTAAATGGTGGATATAACAGATAAGACACATACATGAAAAATGGTATAGAGAAACTTAGCAACTAGAAATATTTTAATAAGTTTTAAGATTAAAAGAGGTAAAAATATAATTAGTTAAGTTTTATATTTAGTCTATTTAAAAGCTAATTAAGTGAAATGCAATTTAAATCAAACTCACAGTAAAGAAGCTGCTCCTGAAATCCATATCTTGAAATCAAAGAATTCACTGCTGTAGGCCTTTATGTAGAGGAAACAAAACAAAAACCTTTTTACTGATTATAGAGTTGCACATAGTTAGGAATTAAATAAACTAGGATGATTAGCTTATGAAAAACATAAATTAATTTAGAAGAAAAAAAGTGAAGGCAAAAATTGTATCAGAGATCAAGATGGTGGAAAAGAAAGATGTGGAGTTCATCTCCTCCCATAAATACATCAAAAATGCATCTACATGTGGAGTAATTCTCACAGAATACCTTCTGAAAGCTGACAGGCCTCATTCAACTGAAGTTGCAAGAAAGATCATCAAGAAACTGGGTAGGAAGAGAAAAAGGAGTTGGGACAGGATCTATGCCCTCAGAAAGGACCTGTGAAAGAGGAAAGGTTCCTTCACCCTGGGAACCCCTTTCACTGGCTGAAATGTCAACCAGGACAGAAAGAGAGTTTCAGAGACTCAGAGGAGTGTGCAGTAACTGGTCTGCCACAGGCAGAACAGAGAGAGATTGGCACTAATGGTCCTGTCCACCTCGCTGCAATCCCCAGCCGAGGACACACATCTGCTAGTGGACATCGCGGGCTGGGTGCTGAAACTTGGGCTCCAGAGGACAGACCTGTGGAGAGGGCAGGGGTTGGCTGTGCAGAAACAGCCTGAAGGAGGTGGAGTGTGCTTCGGAGGTGTACCCAGGATTGGCCCTGAATCTGCTGTAGAAGCCCCATTGTTAATACAGTAACCCTCAAGAGAAGGGAAGGGCAGGGCCCCACGAGAGCATCTTTAATCTCTGTGTGCTCACAGCAGTGTGGCTCTTCCTTTATGAGCTCTGGGAGGATGCAAGAGCTGGAGTGATGCCCACATTTGGAGGTGCGGCTGAAATCTGAGCTGTCTCAGCAGTTGATCAATCTACAGAATTTATGCCACACTGGTGGTTTTGCAAGCTCAGCACTTGTTGGACATACAAACAGATTACTGGCGCTCCTGTGGCTGGGGCAGGTCTGGCATAACAGTTGCAAGCTTTGGGGGCATGCATATATATAGGTGGGACTGGGGTCTGTAGCTCTCATGGCAGGTCCAGGTGTGTGACCATGACAGCTTAGGTGCCTAACTACAGGGGACCTGAGCCTGTAGATCTGTGCTAGTGGTTTTGTGAGCACAGTGTTTGAGGGTAACCCAGGCCAATTTCCTGCATTCCCATGGTTGAGGAGGGGTCAAAAGCAATGCCAACAATGTACTTTATGAGCCCACACGATGACGGACAGGCAACACCACAGAGTGCACTCCCAGTGGGCAGCTTCTGTGGAGGAATTACACAGTGCTTTCTCCCCCAGTGGGGGCGCTGGCTCCTCTGGTGGCTCGGACGGTAAAGTGTCTGCCTGCAATGCGGGAGACCCGGGTTCAATTCCTGGGTCAGGAAGATCCTCTGGAGAAGGAAATGGCAATCCACTCCAGCACTCTTGCCTGGAAAATCCAATGGACAGAGGAGCCTGATAGGCTATAGTCCATGGGGTCGCAGAGTTGGACACAACTGAGCGACTTCACTTCACTTCTCCCCCAGTGGGAGCACTCCAGTCCTGCCTTTCTCATACCACAGCTTTGAAATGGATTTGGGGACTTCTACTCCAACAACTGGGGAGCAGCTCTGTTCCCAACAGGGCTCTGAGAACCACAGAGCAAAGAGGAGGCCCTGCTCAATATCCACTGGAAGCTCTGGTCACAATAGCAGTCACACTCCCATCAAGGGGATAACGGCCAGCACATACTGAGAAAAGACTTGACAAGCACCTGTACTAAAAATAGCCCTTGCATCAAATATTAGATTCATGCAAGCTGCCCAGGGATGCTCCTACATAAAATCAGTCCTCTAAGACCAGAGTAGATAGTTATTTCTCCTAAATTAATAGAGTCAGAAAAACGTAAGTAAAATGAAGAGGGACCATACCCATTTAAAAGATCAAGACAATTCCCCTGTAAGAAAAAAAAAAAAAGAAACAAACTTCTCCAGTCTACTAGACCCTGAGTTCAAAAAGGAGGTAATAAAACTACTGAAGAATTAAGAATAGTTATCAACAGAAATGCAGATTTCTGTAACAAGCAACTATAAAGAGGAATCAAGNAAAAAAAAAAAAGAAACAAACTTCTCCAGTCTACTAGACCCTGAGTTCAAAAAGGAGGTAATAAAACTACTGAAGAATTAAGAATAGTTATCAACAGAAATGCAGATTTCTGTAACAAGCAACTATAAAGAGGAATCAAGAAAAACTAGAAAACTCATTTGCTGAGATTAAAGCCAAGTTAAAGGCAATAAATAGCAAACTGAATGATACAGAAAATGAATAAATGATCTGGAAGGTAGAATAATGAAAATCACCCAATAAAAGTAGCAGACAAAAAGACAAATGAAAAAAAATGAAAGCAATATATGAGACCTATGGGATAATATAAAGTGGCCAATCTATGGATAACAGGATCTCAGGAGAAGAGAAAAGGGGATTGAAAACACTGGAAGAAATTATGGCTGAAAATCTCTCAAATCTAAGGAAACAGATATCCAGGTAAAGGAAACAAACCCACAAAAGACATATTATAATTAAAATAGCAAAGTTAGAGAAAGGTTTCTAGGCAGCAAAAGTAAAAACAGAGTTACAAAGGGAACCCACTTAAGCCTATCAACTGATTTCTCTACAAAAAGGTTTCAGGCCAAAAGAAAGTGACATTTGATGTCTTGAAAGGAAAACCTACAACTTAGCTAACTCTACCAGCAATACTGTCATTTAAAATAGGAGAGATAAAGAATTTCTCAGACAAACAGAAACAAAAAAAATACAGCAATACTAACTGTACAAAAAGTATCTTCACGACCCAGATAATCTTGATGATGTGACCACTAATCTAGAGCCAGACATCCTGGAATGTGAAGTCAAGTGGGCCTTAGAAAGCATCACTACGAACAAAGCTAGTGGAGGTGATGGAATTCCAGTTGANACACACATATACATATATAAATATAACTGAATCGCTTTGTTGTACACCTGAAACATAACATTGTATGTTAACTATACTGCAATTTTTAAAAAATAGAAAAAGAAAATCAATAAAATCAAGAGTTGGTTCTTTGAAAGGGTAAACAAAATTAGCAGACCTCTAGCCAGGCTCACCAAGAAGGAAAGGAGAGAACCAAATAAAACAAGAAATGAAACAGATGAAATAACAACCAATATCATAGAAATACACAATATCTGTTATAAGAGAATACTATGAGCAATTACATGCCATCGAATTAGACAACCCAGAAGAAATGGTCAAGTTTCTAGAAATATACAGTCCACCAAAATTGAATTAAGCACAGATAATCTGAACAGGCTGATCACTATAAGTGAAATAGCATCTGTAATAATAATAATGATAAAAAAAAACTCTCTGCAGACAAAAGTACAGGGGTGGATGGCTTCAGTGAGGAATTCTACCAAGCATACATAGACCTCATAATGATCCTTCTCAAACTCTTCCAAAATACTGAAGAGGAGGAAATAGTCCAAAAGTCATTCTATGAAACTACCATCAGTCTGATACAAAAATTAGACAAAGATACACCTGAAAGTAGCACAACACTAGAAACAACTATATTTCAATTTAAAAAAATAGAAAAAAAATCAGCCCACCAAAACTGAATCAAGAAGAACTACATAATTTTACCAGACCTATCCCTAGAAGTAAAATAGAATCTTTAATTTAAAAGCTTTCTACAACAAAAGTCCAGGACTTGATGGCTTCACAGGCAAATTCTACCAACCATACAAAGAATTATACTGATCCTTCTCAAAATCTTCCAAAAGACTGAAGGGGAGGAAACACTCCCAAAGACATTCTATAAAGCCACAATCATCCCAATACTAAAACTAAACACACCATCAAAAAAAAGAAAAGAAAATTACAGGTCAGTATGTTTGATGAATATAGATGAAAAAAATATCAACAAAATATTAGCAAACTACATCAAACAACACATAAAAAAGACCATTCACCATGACCAAGTGGAATCTATCCCAAGTTCACAAGAATGGTTCAACATATGCAAATGAACGTGATAAACCATATAAAGAAAAGAATAGAAAAACCACATGATCTCAACAGATGCAGAAAAGCATCTGACAAACTTTCATTATAAGCAGATAACATGATACCATATATCAACAACCATTCAGGATAAAAATTCTTACCAAAGTGGGTAAGAAGAACATATCTCAAAATAATAAAAGCTATGTATGACAAATACACAGGGCAGTTAATACTCAATAGTGAAAAGCTGAAAACCTTCCTAATAAAATTTTTGAACAAGACAAGCATGCCTATTCTCACCACTTACGTTCAACAGAGTATCAGAAGTCCTAGCTGCAGGAATCAGACAAGAAAAAGCAGTAAAAGGCATCCAAAATGGAAGGGAAGAGGTAAAATTTTCATTACAAGCAGATGACATGATACCATATATAAAAATCTCAAAAGATTCCAAGAGATAATTCTATGCATGGACATTACCAGATGGTCAATATTCTTTACAGCCAAAGATGGAAGAAGCTCCATACAGACAGTAAAAACAAGACTGGGAGCTGACTGTAGCTCAGATCATGAGCTCCTTATTGCAAAATTCAGGCTTACACTGAAGAAAGTAGGGAAAACCACTAGGCCAGGTATGATCTAAATCATATACCTTATGATTATAAGGTGGAGGTGAATAGTTTCAAGGGATTATATCTGATAGACAGAGTGCCAAAAGAACTACAGATGGAGGTTCATACCATTTTACAGGAAGGGGTGACCAAAACCATCCCAAAGAAAAAGAAATGCAAGAAGGCAAAATGGTGTTGAGTAGGCTTTACAAACAGCTGAGGAAAGAAGCTAAAGGCAAGGGAGAAAGGGATACTCAACTGAATGTGGAGTTTCAGAGAAGAGCAAGGAGAGACAAGACGGCCTTAAGTGAATAATGAAAAGAAACAGAGGAAAACAACAGAATGGGAAAGACTAGAGATCTCTTCAAGAAAACTGGACATATTAAGGGAACATTTCATGCAAAGATGGGCATGATAAAGGACAGAAATGGTAAGGACCTAAGAGAAGCAGAAAAGATTAAGAAAAGATAGCAAGAATACACAGAAGAATTATACAAAAAAGTCTCAATGATCTGGATAACCACGATGGTGTGGTCACTCACTTAGAGCAAGTCATCCTGGACTGTGAAGTCAAGTGGGCCTTAGGAAGCATTACTATGAACAAAGCTAGTTGAGGTGATAGAATTTCAGCTGAGCTACTTAAAAATCCTAAAAGACGATGCTGTTAAATACTGCACTCTGTACGTCAGCAAAATTGGAAAACTCAGCAGTGGTCACAGGACTGGAAAAGGTCAATTTTCATTCCAATCCCAAAGAGGGGCAATGACAGAGACTGTTCAAAGTACTGTACAATTGTGCAAGCTTATGTTGCATGCTAGGTTTTAGCAGTTACGTGAACCAAGAATTTCCAGATGTACAAGCTGGTTTCAGAAAAGGTAAAGGAACCACAGATCTCTCGCCAACATTCGTTGGATTACAGAAAAAGGTAGAGAATTCCACAAAGACATATACTACTGCTTCACTGACTACACTAAAGACGTTGAGTGTGTGGATCCAACAAACTGTGGAAAACTCTTAAAAAGATAGAAAACACCAGACCACTTTCCTTGTCTCCTGAGAAACCTGTATGTAGGTCAAGAAGCAATAGTTAGAACTGGACATGGAATAATGGACTAGTTCCAAATTGGAAACTTCCCTGGTGGCTCAGACAGTAAAGCATCTGTCTACAATGCAGGAGACCTGGGTTCAATCCCTGGAGAAGGAAATGGCAACCCACTCCAGTACTCTTGCCTAGAAAATCCCATGGGCGGAGAAGCCTGATGTCCATGGGGTCGCAAAGAGTCAGACACGACTAAGCGACTTCACTTTCTACTTTCTTTCTTTCTTTCCAAATTGGGAAAGGTGTACAACAAGACTGTATATTGTCACCCTGCTTATTTAACTTCTATGCTGAGTATATCACGTCAAACGGTGGACTGAATGAATTACAAGCTGGAATCCAGACTGCTGGGAGAAATATCAACAACCTCAGATATGTAGATGACACCACTCTAATGGCAGAAAGTGAAGAGGAACTAAAGATCCTCTTGATGAGGGTGAAAGAAGAGAGTGAAAAAGCTGGCTTAAAACTCAACATTCAGAAACTAAGATCATGCCATCTGGCCCCATCATTTCATGGCAAATAGAAGCTAGAAGAGTCAAAATGGTGACAGATTTTCTTTTCTTGGGCTCCAAAATCACTGCAGACAAGCACTGCAGCCATGAAATTCAAAGATGCTTGCTCCTTGGAAGGAAAGTTATGACAAATCGAGAAAGCATATTAAAAAGCAGAGACATCTCTTTGCTGACAAAGGTCTGTATAGTCAAAGCTATTATTTTCAGTAATCATATGTGGATTTGATAGTTGGATCATAAAGAAGGCTGAGCACTGAAGAACTGATGCTTATGAATTATGGTGCTGGACAGTCAGTTCAGTTGCTCAGTTGTGTCCGACTCTTTGCGACCCCAAGAACTGCAGCATGCCAGGCCTCCCTGTCCATCACTAACTCCCAGAGTTCACTCAGACTCACATCCATCGAGTCGGTGATGCCATCCAGCCATTTCATTCTTTGTCCTCCCCTTTCCCTCCTGCTCCCAATCCCTCCCAGCATCAGAGTCTTTTTCAATGAGTCAGCTCGTCGCATGAGGTGGCCAAAGTACTGGAGTTTTACCATCATTCCTTCCAAAGAAATCCCAGGATTGATCTCCTTCAGAATGGACTGGTTGGATCTCCTTGCAGTCCAAGGGACTCTCAAGAGTCTTCTCCAACACCACAGTTCAAAAGCATCAGTTCTTCGGTGTTCAGCCTTCTTCACAGTCCAACTCTCACATCCATACATGACCACAGGAAAAACCATAGCCTTGACTAGACGGACCTTAGTCGGCAAAGTAATGTCTCTGCTTTTGAATATACTATCTAGGTTGGTCATAACTTTTCTTCCAAGGAGTAAGCGTCTTTTAATTTCATGGCTGCAGTCACCATCTGCAGTGATTTTGGAGCCCCCAAAAATAAAGTCTGACACTGTTTCCACTGTTTCCCCATCTATTTCCCATGAAGTGATGGGACCAGATGCCATGATCTTCGTTTTCTGAATGTTGAGCTTTAAGCCAACTTTTTCACTCTCCTCTTTCACTTTCATCAAGAGGCTTTTTAGTTCCTCTTCACTTTCTGCCATAAGGGTGGTGTCATCTGCATATCTGAGGTTATTGATATTTCTCCCGGCAATCTTGATTCCAGCTTGTGTTTCTTCCAGTCCAGCGTTTCTCATGATGTACTCTGCATATAAGTTAAATAAGCAGGGTGACAATATACAGCCTTGACGTACTCCTTTTCCTATTTGGAACCAGTCTGTTGTTCCATGTCCAGTTCTAACTGTTGCTTCCTGACCTGCATACAGATTTCTCAAGAGGCAGGTCAGGTGGTCTGGTATTCCCATCTCTTTCAGAATTTTCCACAGTTTATTGTGATCCACACAGTCAAAGGCTTTGGCATAGTCAATAAAGCAGAAGTAGATGTTTTTCTGGAACTCTCTTGCTCTTTCGATGATCCATCAGATGTTGGCAATTTGATTTCTGGTTTCTCTGCGTTTTCTAAAACCAGCTTGAACATCTAGAAGTTCACGTATTGCTAAAGCCTGGGTTGGAGAATTTTGAGCATTACTTTACTAGCATGTGAGATGAGTGCAATTGTGCGGTAGTTTGAGCATTCTTTGGCACTGCCTTTCTTTGGGATTGGAATGAAAACTGACCTTTTCCAATCCTGTGGCAACTGCTGAGTTTTCCAAATTTGCTGGCATATTGAGTGCAACAGACTCTTGCAAATCCCTTGGACAGCAAGGAGATCAAACTAATCAATCCTAAGGGAAAGAAACTCTGAATATTAATTGGAAGGACTGTTGCTCAAGCTAAGCCTCTAATACTTTGGCCTCCTGATGCAAAGAGGCCACTCATGGAAAAGATATTGATGCTGGCAAAGAATGAAGGCAACAGGAGGTAGGGGCGGCAGAGGATGAGATGATTGGATAGCATCACCAACTCAATGGACATGAATTTGGGCAAATTCCAGAAGATACTGAAGGACAGGGGAACCTGGCATGCAGCACTCCATGGGGCTGCAAAGAGTCAGACAGGACTTAGTGACTGAACAACAAAAGACTCCACACAAAAACTACTAAAACTGATAAATGAATTAAGCAAGGTAGCATGATAAAAGATTAACATATAGAAATCTGTTGCATTTCTTTATAATAATAATGAAACGTGTCAGAAACAGAAAGTAAGAAAGCAATCCTTTTTAAAATTGCATCAAAAAATACTTAGGAATAAACTTCATCAAAGAAGTGAAAGACTTAAGATGCTCAGCAGTACAAAACATTAACAAAGGAAACCGAAGATGATGCAAACAAATGGAAAGATATCTCATGCTTTTGGATGGGAAGAATTAATACTGCTAATATGACCACAGTACCCAAAGCAATCTACAGATTTAATGTGATCTGTAACAAATTACTCATGACATTTTCCACAGGACCAGAAAAATCCTAAAATGTATATGAAACCATAAAAGACCCAGATTTGCCAAAGCAATCTTGAGGAAAAAGAACAAAAGCAGGAAGCTCAACCCTCCCAGACTTCAGATAATATTTTAAAGCTATAGTAATCAAAACAGTATGGTATTGGCACAAAAACAGACAACTAGATAAATGGAACAGAAAAGAGAGCCCAAGGAATTCCCTGGTGGTCCAGTGGTTAGGACTCTCCACTTCCACTGCTCATGGCACAGGTTCAATCCCAATTGGGGAATTAATATCCTGCAAGCCATATGGCAAAAAAAAAGCCCCCCAAAACAAAACACAGAGAGAGCTTAGAATAAACCCACCACCCATGGTCAATTTATCTTTGACAAATGAGGCAAGAATATACACAGAGAAGAGTCTCTTCAGGAAGTGGTATTTGGAAAGCTGGAGAGCCATATGTAAATCAATGAAATCAGAACACTCCCTCACACCGTACACACACAAAAAAACTCAAAATGGCTTAAAGACTTAAATGTGGGAGACGACACCATAGAAGGCCTAGAAGAGAAGTCAGGCAAAATATTATCTGACATAAACTGTAGCAATGTTTTCTTAGGTCAGCCTCCTAAGGCAACACAAATAAAAGCAAAAATAAACAAATGGGATCTATTCAAACTTATAAGTTTTTACACAGCAAAGCAAACCATAAACAAAATGAAAGGACAGCCTACATATTGGGAGAAAATATCTGCAAATGATGTGACCAACAAGGGATTAATTTCCAAAATATACAAACAGCTTACATATCTCAATTAAAAAAACCAAAAACCCAATCAAAAAACGTGCAGAAGACCCAAACAGACATTTCTCCAAAAAAGACATACAGACGGCCAACATGCACATGAAAAGATGTTCAATGTAACTAGAGAAATGCATATTAAAACTTCAATAAGGTATCACCCTCATATGGGTCAGAATAGCCATCATCAAATAATAAATACTGGAGAGAATATATGGAGAAAAGGGAACCCTCCTACACTGTTGATGGGAATGCAAATTGGTAAAGCCACTATGGAAAACAGTATGGAGGCTCCTTAAAAAACTAAAGTTGCCATATGATCCAGCAATCCTGCTTCTGGGTATATAAACCAGTCAAAATTATGATTCAAAAAGATGTATGCACCCAATGATCAAAGCAGCACTATTTACAACAGGTAAGACATGAAGCAACCTAAGCGTCCATCAACAGAGGAATGGATAAAGATATGGTACATATATACANGCAATCCTGCTTCTGGGTATATAAACCAGTCAAAATTATGATTCAAAAAGATGTATGCACCCAATGATCAAAGCAGCACTATTTACAACAGGTAAGACATGAAGCAACCTAAGCGTCCATCAACAGAGGAATGGATAAAGATATGGTACATATATACAACGAATTACTACCCAGCCATAAAAAAAGGATAAAATAATGCCATTTGCAGCAATATGGATAGATCTAGAGATTATCATACTAAGTGAAGTTAAGTTAAACACAGAAAGACAGATATCATATAGTATCATTTGAATGTGAAATCTAAAATATGATACAAATGTTCTTATTTAAAAAACAGAAACAGACTCAGACACAGAAAACAAACTGATGGTTACAAAGGAGAAGAGGGGTAGGAGAGAGATAAATTAGAAGTTCTGGATTAGGAGACACTAATTACGATAGATAAATAAGGTTCTACTGTATAGCACAGGGAACTATATTCAATACCCTGTAATAAACTATAATGGAAAAGAATATGAAAAATATACAATATATATGTATACNATGTTCTTATTTAAAAAACAGAAACAGACTCAGACACAGAAAACAAACTGATGGTTACAAAGGAGAAGAGGGGTAGGAGAGAGATAAATTAGAAGTTCTGGATTAGGAGACACTAATTACGATAGATAAATAAGGTTCTACTGTATAGCACAGGGAACTATATTCAATACCCTGTAATAAACTATAATGGAAAAGAATATGAAAAATATACAATATATATGTATACCAGAATTACATGCTTTACATGAGAAATGAACACAATACTGTAAATTAACTTAAAAAAAAAAAAAGAAACTGCACCAAACTTTATATCCTTAAGCAGAATTATGCTACTGAAATACCAGGTAATTGATCTGTCTTCCTATTCCAGGATCAATTTCCTTTCCAACCAAAGTTTAACTTCGGATTTAGTGATTTTGATCCTGGGTGTTCATTGGAAGGACTGATGTTGAAGCTGAAACTCCAATACTTTGGCCACCTGATGTGAAGAGCTGACTCATTTGAAAAGACCCTGATGCTGGGAAAGATTGAGGGCAGGAGGAGAAGGTGACAGCAGAAGATGAGCTGGTTGGATGGCATCACTGACTCAATGGACATGGGTTTAGGTAGACTCTGGCAGTTGGTGATGGACTAGCATGCTGCAGTTCATGGGGTCACAAATAGCTGGACATGACTGAGCTACTGAACTTAGTGATCTTGACTGTCTGCTGTGCCCCTTATTATATATTAATATATTTTTGTTTATTCTATTCTTTCTGTCTGAGAGACTGTCCTCACCTGGGAAGTCACACTGAATCTTATATGATTGTATTTTTGAAGAAAAATGAGATCATATACAAACTGAAAGGAAATTGGAATGCTGTATTCCAGTTAAGGAATTTGACTGGGAGAGATCCACTTTAATTAACCTCTTTTGTTTATCAATATTTTCTGTAATGACTGCACATATTTTTAAAAGCAGCTTGAATGAGATATATAAAACTTAAATATAAATCTAACCAATTATAAATACAGAATTCAATGACCTCAATAAATTAATAGAGCTGAGCAACCAACACCACAATCCAGTCTTAGGTTTCCCTCACCCAAAAAGTTTCTTCCTAGATGTCTGCAGTTAATTCCTGTTGTCACTTGTAACCCAGAGAACCACTGATTGGATTTCTGCCTCTACAAATGTGCCTTTTTAGAGATTTCTCATAAATGGAGCCAATATGTGTCTCGTGCATCTGGCTTCGAGTGAGTGAGTGAAGTCGCTCAGTCATGTCTGACTCTTTGCGACCCCGTGGACTGTAGCCTACCAGGCTTCTCCATCCATGGGATTCTCCAGGCAAGAATACTGGAGTGGGTTACCATTTCCTTTTCCAGGGGATCTTCCCGACCAAGGGATCGAACCTGAGTCTCCTGCACTGGAAGCAGATGCTTTAACCTCTGAGCCACCTGGCTTCCTTTACTTAGCATGTTTTTGAGGTTCATGAATAATAAAGTAGAGATCAGCATTCGTTCCTTTTTATTGCTAAGGAGTATTCTGGTATATGGATATACCACATTTTGTTGTTTGTATCCATTTTCAGTTGATGGACACTTGGATTATTTCCAGCTTGGGGCTATTATGACTAATGCTCCTATGAAGATTTGCTTTCATGTCTTTGTGTAGAGATATGCTTTAATTTCTTTTGGATAGATTCTTGTAAATGCTTTTCTTTTACAATAATTATAATTCAAGTAAATCATTAAAAAATAAATCCAGATTTTTTCCTGACTCCAATTCTTTTCTTCCCTATTTATTTTAAGCCAGTTATACCAAGTTCTCTGGTTTAGGTTTAGTCTGTATTTTTGTTCTTATGCACTAGCCAGAGACTCTTGCAGGGCACAAACAAAACCCTGTGCTCACCAGGATTCAGGGAAAGAAAGGAGCAGTAACCACCATATGAGACTGAGCCAGACCTACCTCAGTGTTTGAGGATCTACTGGAGAGGCATGGGTCAGCAGTGACCTGCCATGGGGACAGGGCCACTGTTGCCAGCAGTCCTAGGAGGTGCAGCTTGTTGGCATAAATCCTCTTGGAGGAGGTTGTCATTAGGTCTAACAGAGACTATACCCCTTCCACAGAGACTACACCTCTTCCACAGAGACTACAAGACTCCAGGACTGGGCCACCTCAGGCCAAACTACAGGGAGGGAGCACAGTCTCACCCATTAGCAGATAATTGGATTAAACATTTACTGAGCATGGCCCTGCCCACCAAAGTGAAACTGAGTTTTCCCCACAGCCAGTCTCTCCCAACAGGAAGCTTGCACTAGCTTCTTATTCTCACCCATCAGTGGGCAGAGAGAATGAAAACCACAATTACAGAAAGCTAACCATATGATCACATAGATCACAAGCTTGTGTAACTCAATAAAACTTTGAGTCATGCCATGTAGGGCCACCCAAAATGGACAGGTCATGGTGGAGAGTCCTGACAAAACGCAGTCCACTGAAGGAGGGAATGGCAAACTACTTCAGCATTTTTGCCTTGAGAACCCCATGAACAGCATGAAAAGGCAAACAGATATGACACTGAAAGATGAACTACTCAGCTCAATATGCTACTGGAGAAGAGCAGGGAAATGCTCTGGAAAGAATGAAGAGGCTGAGTCAACATGGAAATGATGCCCAGGTGTGGTTGTCTCTGGTGGTGAAAGTGAAGTCCAAAGCTGTAAGAACAGCACTTATTGTGTAGGAACCTAGAATGTTAGGTCCATGAATCAGGGTAAATTGGAAGTGGTCAAACAGGAGATGGCAAGAGTGAATATCAACATTTTAGGAATCAGTGAACTAAAATGGACAGAAATGGGCGAATTTAATTCAGATTACCATTATATCTATTACTGCGGGCAAGAATCCTTGGAAGAAATGGAGTAGGCTTCATAGTCAACAAGAGTCTGAAATGCAGTACAAAGGTCCAATCTCAAATACGACAGAATGATCTCCGTTTGTTTCCAAGGCAAACCATTCAACATCATAGTAATTCAAGTCTATGCCCCAACCACTAATGCTGAAGAAGATGAATGGTTCTGTAAAGACCTAAAAGACCTTCCAGAACTAACATCAAATACAGATGTCCTTTTCATAACAGGGTATTAGAATGCAAAAGTAGGAAGTCAAGGGATAACCTGGAGTAACAGGCAAGTTTGGCCTTGGAGTACAAAATAAAGCACAGCAAATGCTAACAGTTTTGCCAAAAGAATGCACTGGTCATAGCAAATGCCCTCTTCCAACAACACAAGAGATGACTCTACACATGGATCACCAGATGTTACATATTGAAATCAGGTTGATAACATTCTTTGCAGCTGAAGATGGAGAATCTGTATACTCTCAACAAAAGCAAGACCAGGAGCTGACTGTGACTCAGATCTTGAACTTCTTATTGCAAAATTCAGACTTAAATAGTAGGGAAAACCACTAGGCCTTCAGGTATGACTTAAACCAAATCCCCTAGGATTATACAGTAGAAATAACAGATTCAAGGGATTAGATCTGATAGAGTGCCTGAAACACTGTAGACTGAGGTTGATACACTGTACAAGAGATGGTGAAAAAACCATCCCCAAGAAGAAATGCAGAAGGCAAAACGGTTGTTTGAGGAGGCCTTACAAATAGCTAAGAAAAGAAGAGAAGCAAAAGACAAAGGAGAAACGAAAGAAATACCCATTTGAATGCAGAGTTCCAAAGAATAGCATGGAGAGATAAGAAAGCCTTCTCAGTAATCAGTGCAAAGAAATAGAGGAAAATAATAGAATGGGAAAAATTAGAGATCTCTTCAAGAAAATCAGAGATACCAAGGGAACATTTCATGCAAAGATGGGCTCAANAGTTCCAAAGAATAGCATGGAGAGATAAGAAAGCCTTCCTCAGTAATCAGTGCAAAGAAATAGAGGAAAATAATAGAATGTGAAAAATTAGAGATCTCTTCAAGAAAATCAGAGATACCAAGGGAACAGTTCATGCAAAGATGGGCTCAATAAAGGACAGAAATGATATGGACCTAACAGAAGCAGAAGATAGTAAGAAGAGGTGGCAAGAATACACAGAAGATACAAAAAAGATCTTCATGACTCAGATAACTACGATGGTGTAATCACTCACCTAGAGCCAGACATCCTGGAATGTGAAGTCAAGTTGTCCTTACGAAGCATCACTATGAGCAAAGATAGTGGAGGTGATGGAATTTCAGTTGAGCTATTTCAAATCCTAAAAGATGATACTGTGAAAGTGCTGCACTCAATATGCCAGCAAATTGGGAAAAGTCAGCAGTGGCCACAGGACTGGAAAAGGTCAGTTTTCATTCCAACCCCAAAGAAAGGTAATGCCAAAGAATGTTCAAACTACCACACAATTGCACTCTCACATGCTAGCAAGGTAATGCTCAAAATCCTTCAAGTGAGGCTTCAACAGTATGTGAACCAAGAACTTCCAGATGTTCAAGCTGGATTTAGAAAAGGCAGAGGAACCAGAGGTCAAATTGTAAACCACCAATGGAGCATAGAAAAGTGAAGGGAATCCAGAAAAACATCAACATCTGCTTCACTGATGATGCTAAAATCTTGACTACGTGGATCACAACAAAATGGAAAATTCTTAAAGAGATGGGAATATCAGATCATCTTACCTGCCTCCTGAGAAACCTGTATGCCTGTCAAGAAGTAACAGAACTGAACATGGAAAAATAGACTGGTTCAAAATTGGGAAAGGAACACATCAAGGCTGTAAACTGTCCCCTGGTTATTTAAACTATATGCAGAGTACATCATGCAAAATGCTGGGCTAGATGAAGCACAAGCTGGAGTCAACATTTCTGGGAGAAATATCAATAACTTCAGATATGCAGATGACATTACTCTAAAGGCAGACAACAAAGAGGAACTAAAGAGTTTCCTGATGAGGGTGAAAGAGGAGAGTGAGGAAGCTGGCTTAAAACTCAACATTCAAAATACTAAGATCATGGTATCTGGTCCCATCACATCATGCGGAAAAAATGGAAACAATGGCAGATATTATATTTTTGGGCTCCAAAATCACTGTGGACAGTGACTGCAGCCATGAAATTAAAAGATGTTTGCTTCTTGGAAGAAAAACTATGACAAATCTAAACAGTATATTAAAAAGCAGAGATATCACTTTCCCCAAAAAGGTCTATCTAGTCAAATCTATGGTTTTTCCAGAAGTCACGTATGGATACGAAAGTCTGACCATCAAGAAGACTGAGTGCTGAAGTACTGATGCTTTCGAATTGTGCAGTCCCTTGGACAGTAAGGAGATCAAACCAGTCAATCCTGAAAGAATTCTACCCTAAATATTCATTGGAAGGACTGATGCTGAAGCTCCAACACTCTGCCCACTTGATACAAACAGCTGACTCATTGGAAAAGACCCTGATGGTGTGAAAGATTGAGGACAGAAGAAGGATGAGATGGTTGGATGGCATCACCAATTCAATGGACATGGGTTTGAGCAAACTCTGGGAAATATGAAGTACAGGGAAGCCTAGCATGCTGCAGACCATGGGGTCACAAAGAGTGGGACATGACTGAGCAACTGAACAACAAAAATATGACTAACAGACTTTTAAGTTATTCAAACTACTTGACCTTCTCTTGTTGACTATTTAAGACATTATAATTTTTCCAAATAACAGACCTAGGAGAGCAGAAAATATTAATTCAAAATATAACTTAATATTTAAAATGTCTGTATAGGGATTTTTGATTAAATTTTTATTTTTACCAAATTTCTATATAGGCCAATTTGGTTTTATTGTTTTACCTAAAATATTCAGCTAAATTATCTATAGTTCCTGAAACCAATTAGTCCCTTCATGGATCACTGTCTTGTGGTGGTGAAGGGGCATGTCAGACTCAGTGAAGCTATGAGCCATGCCATGTAGGGCCACAAACACAGATGGGTAAAGTGGAGAGTTCTAACAAAACATGGTCCACTAGAGGAAGGAATGGCAAACTACTCCAGGATTCTTGCCATGAGAACCCAATGAACTGTATAAAAAGGCAAAAAGATATGACACTGAAAGATGAGGCCCACAGGTTGGATGGTGTCCAATATGCTACCGGAGAAGAACAGAGGACAACTACTTATAATAGCTCCAGAAACAATGATGTGGCTGGTCCAAAGTGGCAGTGACGCTTGGTTGTGGATGTGTCTGGTGATGAAAGTAAAATCCAATACTATTAAGAAAAGAATTACATAGGGATCTGGAATGTTAGTTCCACAAATCAAGGTATACTGGATGTGGTCAAGCAGGAGATGACAAGAGAAAACACTGACATCTTAGGAATCAGTGAACTAAAATGGATGGGAATGAGTGAATTTAATTAAGATGACCATATATCTACTACTGTGGGCAAGAATCTCATAGAAGAAATGAAGCAGTCCTCATAATCAACACAAGAGTCTAAAATGTAATACACTTGGGTGCAACCTCAAAAATGACAGAATGATCTTGGTTCATTTCTAAGACAAGCCATTCAACATCAGTGTAATCCAAGTCTATGCCTCAATGGGTGTGGAAGAAGCTCAAGTTGATCAGTTATACGAAGACCTACAAGACCTCCCAGAATTAACACCAAAAGAATTTGTCCTATTTAACAGAGGCGACTGGAATGCAGAAGTAGGAAGTCAAGATACCTGGAGTAACAGGCAAGTTTGGCCTTGGTGTACAAAACGAAGCAGGGCAAAGGCTTACAGAATTCTGCCAAGGGAAAACACTGGTCAAAGCAAACACCCTTTTTCAACAAAACGAGATGACTTTACACATGGACATCACTAGATGGTCAATATCAAAATCAGACTGATTACATTCTTTGTAGCCGATGATGGACAAACTACAGTCAGCAAAAACAAGACCTAGAGTTGACTGTGCCTCAGGTCATCAGCTCCTTATAGCAAAATTCATGCTTAAACTAAAGAAAGTGGGGAAAACCACGAGGCCAATCAGGTACGACCTAAATCAAATCCCTTATGATTAGACAGTGGAGGTGACGAATAGATTCAAGGGATTAGATCTAGTAAATAAAGTGCCTGAAGAACTATGGACAGAGGTTCATAATACTGTACAGCAGGCAGTGAGCAAAACCATCCCAAAGAAAAAGAAATGCAAGAAGGCAAAGTGTCTGAGCAGGCTTTACACAGTGGCTGTCTGAGGAAAGAAGAGAATTAAAAGCAAGGGAGAAAGGGAAAGGTATACTCAACTGAATGCAGAGTTTGAGAGAAATGCAAGGTCAGAGGAGAAGGCCTTCTTCAAGGAACAGTGCAAAGAAACAGAGGAAAACAACAGAATGGAAAGGCTAGCGAGCTCTTCTAGAAAACTGGATATAACATTTCATCCAAAGAGGAGCACAATAAAGGACACAAACTGTATTGACCTAACAGAAGCAGAAGTGATATAGAAGAGATGGCAAGAATACACAGAAGAACTGTACAAAGAAGATCTTAATGACCCAGATAACCATGTTGGTGTCATCACTCATCCAGAGCCAGACATTCTGGAAGTGTGCAGTCAACCGGGCCTTAGGAAGCACTGCTGTCAGTAAAGCCAGTGGAGATGACGGAATCCCAGCAGAGCTATTAAAAATCCTAAACGATGATGCTATTAAAGTGCTGCACTCAGTATGTCAGCAAATTTGGAATAGAAAACTAGAAAACTTCAATCTTCATCCCAAATCCCAAGGATAATCTACAAGATGTCCAAACTACTGGACAATTATATTCATCTCCCATGTTAGTAAGTTTATACTCAAAATCCTTCAAGCTAGCCTTCAGTGGTATGTGAACTGAGAACTTACAGATGTTCAAACTGGGTTTAGAAAAGGCAGAAGAACCAGAGATCAAACTGCCAACATTTGCTGGATCACAGAGAAAGTAAGGGACTTCCAGAAAAATATCTACCTCTGTTTGACTACATTAAAGACTTTGACTGGTGGATCATAACAAACTGTGGAAAATGCTTAAAGAGATGGGAATACCAGACAATATTATCTATTTCCTGAAAAACCTGTAGGCGAGTCAAGAAGCAATAGTTAGAACCTTGTATGGAACAACTGACTAGTTCAAAATTGAGAAAGGCATACGACAAGGCTGTTTATTATCACCTTGTTTCTTTAACTTTTATGTAGAGCACATCACGCGAAATGCTGGGCTGGATGAGTTCCAAGCTGGAATCAAGATTGCTGGGAGAAATATCAACAACCTCAGATATGCAGATGATACCACTTTAATGGCAGAAAGCAAAGAGGAAGCAAAAAGCCACTTGATGAGGGTTAAAGAAGACAGCTTAAAATTCAATATTAAAAAACCTAAGATCATGGCATCTGGTTCCATCCCTTCATAGCAAACAGAAAGGGAAAAGGTGCAAGTAGTTACAGATTTCCTCTTCCTAGGCTCTAAAATCACTGTGGATGTTGACTGCAGCCATGCAATTAAGAAACGAAGGCTTCTTGGCAGGAAAGTTATGACAAACCTAGATAGTGTATTAAAAAGCAAAGACACCCCTTTGCTGACAAAGGTATGCATANCATTAAAGAAAACTAAGGTCCTAACATCCCGTCCCATTCCTTCCTGGCAAATACAAGGGGAAAAAGTAGAAGCAGTGAGATTTTTTTCTTCCTGGGCTCCAAATCACTGCAGATGGTGACTGCAGCCATGAAATTAGAAGATGTCTGCTTCTTGGAAAGAAGGCTATGACAAACCTATACAGTGACAAAGGTCTGTATACTCAAAGCTATGGTTTTTTCAGTAGTCATGTACAGATGTTAGAGTTCGAAAAGAAGGCTGAATGCCAAAGCATTGATGCTTTTGAATTGTGGTGTTGGAGAAGACTCTTAAAGAGTCCCTTGGACAACAAGGAGGTCAAACCAGTCAAGCCTAAGGGAAATCAACCCTGAAAATTCTTTGGAAGGACTGATGCTGAAGCTAAACCTACAATACTTTGGCCACGTGATGTGATGAGCTGACTCATTAGAAAAGACCCTAAAGATGAGAGAGATTGAGGCAAAAGGAGAAAGGGCAGAAGAGTATGAGAAACTGGATGGCATCATCAATTCAATGGACATGAACTTGGGTGAACTTCAGGAGATGGTAAGGGATAGGGAGGCCTGGCATGCTGCAGTCCATAAGGTCGCAAAGAGTTGGACACGACTTAGTCACTGAACAACAACAACAACAAAACCCTTACTGATGACACGTACACTTGTATTTTCTAAAAATATCTTCTAGGTTTAACTTCCACATACTAAAAACAAGTCACCATGAAACTAGTGATTTTTCTCTCAAAATTACATAAACTCTATAATTACATAAAATAGTAACTATGAGTTTATTTTGTAAAGAATAAAGTATAAGCAAGTCAACTGAGAAAGAAAAACTTGTTAAACTGATTAAATGTATCAGTGAACGTCATATAATTTCTTCACAAACACAATATGATACCAATATCAAGTGGCTACTTAAGGTATTGAAAAACTTAGTAACATAAAAAGTTGAGAAATCAAAGTAAAAACTGTTATAAAGCTGAAATTTACCTGCTGCAGATCAACAATATTTACTCGACCTTTAAAGAAAAAAAACATCATTTAAGTTATCAGTAAGTACATACCAGCCCCAAACTGCAAATTCCAACAGATTTATGTTTTGGACATTTCAAGATCCAAAACACACATCTTTCTGCAAAGGACACAATGAAAGTGAAAAGTGAGAGTTGCTCAGTTGTGACCGATTCTTTGTGACCCGCCAGACTGCAACCCACCAGACTTCTCTGTCCATGGAACTCTCCAGGCCAGAATACTGGAGTGGGTAGCTGTTTCTCCCGAGGGAGGGATCGAACCCAGGTCTTCTGCATTGCAGGCGGATTCTTTACCATCTGAGCCACCAGGGAAGCCAAGAATGCTGGAGTGGGAAGCTGTTCTCTTCTCCAGCGTATCTTCCCGACTCAGGGATCAAACCAGGGTCTCCTGCATTGCAAGTGGATTCTTTACCAACAGGGCCACAGTAATTAATGTCTTCAAAGACAAATTATTAGCATAAGTATCCATGACTAATAATATAGAGGATAGCTTATTTTCAAAGTTGCGTTTGTCATATCAAACCAATAACCAGCATCAGCTGATACTGAGTTGGGCAGACCAATGAGGGTTATTTTCATCCCTTCACAATTTATCTACTGTGACCAAAGACTTATTAACAACAAAATTCAGATAAATTATTTTCAATTATTTGAAACTGGTAGGTTATCACTTATTAGCTAAATAATATCTGTTAAACATTTCAAATTATAGCTAGTCAGGACTATACAGTAAGATAAAAAACAAACACCAAGGGTATCTAATAACATCTAACAAGTTGTTTTCACAGATGCATCTATTTTAATCAAACAGTATTTAAATTTGCTCAGTAATTTCTTCATATTTCAAAAAGGCAACGGAAACAAAAAAATTTTTGTGTTTGCAGTAGCTTTTCCTACAATCTGATATAAAACCATACTAAATTATTTTGTAATTTGCAAACAAAATTTTAAAAAGACATGGTATTGCAGTCTTGATTTTCAGTGATCTGTAATTTAAAACCTCTGTTCCCTTTTCATAATTATCACCTGATAACAGACAGCTAAGTACACCCCTGAGTCACCCAATAAATTCAAGAACTGTGAAAAGAAACAGCTGATTAATCCACAAACAGAACATGTAACTCAAAATAAAAAATGCACTTTTGTAAAGTGACAATATTTGACTTCATTTAAATTATATAATGTTAACCCAAATCTGTTTAAAAGTATTAAGGCTGATTATCAATTAACAATTGAGAAGGGTATCCTATAACCTCCAAATCATTTATGATTTATCATTTGAAAGGTGATGCCCAGGCCCCTTTCTGAAGAATCAGAAGAAAAAACTAAGGAATTACTTACCACCTCGAACATGTAGCTCATCTCTCATTTCTTTACTAATTTGGGCTGGAGTAATATATTCCTTCCCATCAAGTGTGTGAACTACTTCTAGCTGTTTCTGAGCAATCAATTTATTCACAATCTCAATGCAGTTTCGCTCTGACAATCTGAGGGGAACAAAAGTTTTAAAAATGAATGTTACATCCAGTGCTCAATATGTTTAAGGAGATGTATGACAATGGGTTTTTAAAAGGTTTGGAGAGTCATTAGGTTCTATATTACAGCATCTGTATCTTTTTTCATATAATACTAATTCAATACATTTTTTAAAATTCTAGGGCATAAATAGGTTTATATTAACTTAAACCATGTAGTTCATTGTTACATATATATTGTAGATTTCGAGTTTGCTCTTTTACGCATGCTTCTAATCTTCAAATCTGAATAAAAAAGGATGGACATGTAATTTAAGTAGAAGAAAAAACACGTCCTACTTTCGGTTCAATTTTCACTTTCGCTTCAGTTAAAAAAAAATTCTTTTATTACATGCACAGTTGCCTTACTCCTATCTATAAGCTTTGTAAGCAGGAAACCTGGCTAGGCCATGGCTAGGCCAGGAAAACCATAATTTACAACTGATAGTTACACAAACACTTAAGTGTCCTAGCAGTGATACAAAACACAGCATCAGAGGATTAAAGTCTTTAGCTCCAGAAGGAACAAGGCAAGAAGTAGCCAACAGATAAAAAAAGGATTCTATTAGCATTACATGTGTTCCGTAAAGGTGAAAAGCAAATTTAGGGGGCTTATGCAGGACACCCCCCCCCAAAATGTCAAGTGTCTGCAGTCCTTAAAAATGACAGATGGGAGTATGGCTCTGGCCTAGCACACCTATACTGGTGAACAAGAAGGCAAAATGTTTACGGAGTCAACATAGTATTTGCAAAATACTGTACCTTGGGGTTAACCTCTCCTTTCAAGCTCTAAGTCAGGAAGTGTATTATAGGCAATGATGCTTCAGGGACTTGCCAACAGTTAAGCAAGGATCAGAGGGATAGTCTTAGGAGTGTCACCGGCCCCAGCCGTCGAGGTGGGGTGGGCTCGCCTGCACCTGGCTGGGGCTTGGAGGCGGTGGGAAGGAATGTTCTAGGTCTCCCCCACCGAGAACTATTTCGGAAACAGCACCCCAGCCTGTGGGAGGAAGGGAGGGGGCGGGAACGCTGATAGGGGATGGGAAGGTCCGGGGTTCAAGGCCTGGGGTTTGCAGCCTCATATCCCGGAGTGGCCACCCGAGGCTATTTTGGACTCCACAAACGGAGAGGGAGGGTCAGGCACCTTTGCGTGGCCTCTGCGAACTGCGCCCGCTGAAAGTCTGCCGCCAAACGCCTAATCTCTTCCCAGGCGTCCGCCATCTCGGCTCTATTCGCCCAGCCGCCGACGTACCACAGACACGTCAGCCCAAAGGCCGCAGGAGCCGAGGCGGAACGGGCCGCGCGGAGGGACAAGAGACTCTCCGCGACGCCAGCTACGGGACTTGCGCGACTTGCGCCGGAGGGGGCGGGGTCAGAAAGCCGCAGCCCCGCCCTCCCCGCGCGGGAGGTTTGTCCTGGGCTGTGAGATCCTTGCGCAGCTGCAGAGAGCCAGGTCTCGTCTCTGTACTCGTCTGTCAGAAAGCCAAGTTAAAGCGTTACTTCAAGTGTTTGTTTGCATTATTCCTAATATTTTGGCGCAGTGATAATCAAGTTAACCACTCTTGTGTGTGTGTGTGTGTGTGTGTGTGTGTTTTTCCTTTCCCTGCCCTCTATTTGATTTATTTTGGGGAGGCGGGGGAGGGAAGCTGTGCCCCAACCTGCAGTTAACATTACCTCTTCTCTGTTAACTTAGGGCAGTTCGATTTGTGTAGGGAATCATGCTATGGGTCACAGAGTTCCTTTGGATTTTCCCTTAACATTTTACGGGAAACACTGAAAGAAGGTTTTGACTAACCCAAGAATATTTTTAGGTCAGTAGCTCAGCTGTGTCTGACTCTTTATGACCCCAGGGACTGCAGAATGCCAGACTTCCCTATCCTTCCCCAGCTCCCAGAGCTTGCGCAAACTCATGTCCATCCAGTTGTCCCATTCTCCTCCTGCCTTCGATCTTTCCCAGCATCAGGGTCTTTTTCAACGAGTCAGTTCTTTGCATAAATTGGCCAAAGTATTGAAGCTTCAACTTCAGCATCAGCCCTTCCACTGAATATTCAGGACTGATTTCCTTTAGAATTGACTGGTTTGATCTCCTTGCGATTCTCTCAAGGGGACTCTCAAAGACTCTAAAAGTCTTCTCCAACACCACGGTTCAAACAATCAATTATTCAGTGCTCAATTCAAAACTGTGATTTGTAGGGACAGCTTGTGCTGCCTAAAAGGATAGTCACTAGATAGATGAAGCTATTTAAATTAATTAAAATTGGGCTGGAAGAAGCACAAGCTGGAATCAAGATTGCCGGGAGAAATATCAATAACCTCAGATATGCAGATGACACCACCCTTATGGCAGAAAGTGAAGAGGAACTAAAAAGCCTCTTGATGAAAGTGAGAGTGGAGAGTGAAAAAGTTGGCTTAAAGCTCAACATTCAGAAAACGAAGATCATGGCATCTGGTCCCATTACTTCATGGCAAATAAATGGGGAAACAGTGGAAAGAGTGTCAGACTTTATTTTGGGGGGCTCCAAAATCATTGCAGATGGTGATTGCAGCCATGAAATTAAAAGATGCTTACTTCTTGGAAGAAGAGTTATGACCAACCAAGGTAGCATATTGAAAAGCAGAGACATTACTTTGCCAACAAAAGTCTGTCTAGTCAAGGCTATGGTTTTTCCAGTAGTTGGATGGATGTGAGAGTTGGACTGTGAAGAAAGCTTAGTGCCGAAGAATAGATGCTTTTGAACTGTGGTGTTAGAGAATACTCTTGAGAGTCCCTTGGACTAACTGTAAGGAGATCCAA
>SJYV01018494.1:2070836-2131304 GCA_006410875.1 Neotragus pygmaeus
TTCATTGGAAGGACTGATGCTGAAGCTGAAACTCCAATACTTTGGCCACCTGATGTAAAGAACTGACTCACTGTATAAGACCCCAATGCTGAGAAAGATTGAAGGCAGGAGGAGATGGGGATGACAGAGGATGAGATGGTTGAATGACATCACCAACTGAATGGACATGAGTTTGAGCAAGCTCTGGGAGTTGATGATGAACAGAAAAGCCTGGAGTGCTTCCGTAGGGTCCATAGGGTCTCAAAGAGTCGGACATGACTTGAACGACTGAACTGAACTGATAAATAAAAAACGGGCTTCCCAGGTGGTTCAGTGGTAAAGAATCCTCCTGCCAAAGCAGGAGATGCAAGAGACACAGCTATGATACCTGGGTTAGGAAGATCCCTTGGAGCAGGAAATGGCCAGCCACTTTAGCATTCTTGCCTAGAAAATTCCATGGACTTAGGAGCCTCGTGGGCTCCTAGGGTCACAAAGAGTCAGACACGACTTGGCACTCACTCAAATGAAAAACCGAGTGGTATAGGGAAATACCAGAAAAATTGGAATGTTGAGATCTGGAGAGAAAATGATAGTGTAGGGTTTCCCTGGTGGCTCAGTGGTGAAGAATCTGCCTGCCCGTGCAGGAGACACAGGTTTGATTCCTGGTCTGGGAAGATCCCATGTGTGGTGGAGCTACTAAGCCTGTGCACTACAACTATTGATCCTGTGCTCTAGAGTCTGGGAGCTGCAGCTACTGAACCTATGAGCCACGACTAATGAAGCCTGTACACCCTAGAGCCCATACTCTTCAAAAAGAAAAGGCACAGCAAAGAGAAGCCTGAGTATGATAACAGGAGATTAGCCTCTGTCACTGCAACTAGAGAAAGCCCATGCAGCTATGAAGATCCAGCACAGCCAATAGGTAAATCAATCAATAAATAAAAATTTAAAACGACAATGTAGATATTCAGGCCATGTAACCTGGTAAAGTTGCTCATTCATTTATTTAATAAATGTTTATTGAGCATCCTGCTGAATAATTGATGCTTTTGAATTGTGGTTCAAGTGGAGAAGACTTTTGAGAGTTCCTTGGACTGCAAGGAGATCCAACCAGTTCATCCTAAAGGAGATCAGTCCTGAGTGTTCATTGGAAGGACTGATGTTGAAGCTGAAACTCCAACACTTTGGCCACCTGATGCAAAGAGCTGACTCATTTGAAGACATTGATGATGGGAAAGATTGAAGGTGGGAAGAGAAGGGGACGGCAGAGAATGAGATGGTTGGATGGCATCACTGACTCAAAGGACATGAGTTTGGGTAAACTCCTGGAGTTGGTGATGGACAGGGAGGCTTGGTGTGCTGCAGTCCATTGGATTGCAAAGAGTCAGACACAACCGAATGACTGAACTGAACTGAACTGATCAGGCATAAGGGATACATGAATGTGACTAAGACAGTCCCAACTGTTACCTTTATTGAGCTTATCTTCTAGTTGTATCACTTGAATCCTAAACATGACTTCAAGCAATATAAGAATGAAACAAAAAATCAAAACCCAAATCAAACAAATATGTCAAACACAAGATAATCATTGACAAAAGTAAAAAGGACCTCTCTAGGGAAGCAGAGATTTTTGGAGAGGTTTTGGAGATGATTTTTGGACATTTAGCTATTTCTTAAAGCCTGCATTGATGAAAGCTGATGGCATGAGAACACAATGCAGCTGAGACTATCACAGAAACCACTTTTTATGAAATGAACATTATAATCCATTTGTTGCCAGTCTTATGAGACCATGACTCTAAAATGAAATTACTTTTCTTTTTTATATCCACATTTTCATAGTACAAGCCCCTACTGGTCCATTAGAACTGCATACTGCCTATTGAAAATTAGTCCCAAGGCTCTAGCTTATAGCAAGAGGGCGAGGAAATGTGGAGGAGCACAGGATATTTGATGGGAAGTAAATGTCTTCTTATATAGAAGGAACTTTGAGGGAATAGTTCTTTTTTTTTTTTTTAAATTTTACTTTACAATACTCTATTGGCTTTGCCATACATCGACATGAATCCACCACAGGTGTACACAAGCTCCCAATCCTGAATCCCCCTCCCACCTCCCACCCCACAACGTCTCTTTTGAAGGGAAGTTTTTGCTACCACTGTTGTTTTCAGAGTGGGAAAGAATGATTTGTGTTATGCCCTGAATTGTGCTTGCCCCAGATTTACAGGTGGAAGTCCTAACCCTCCTTCCCACCCCTCCCACATCAGAATGTGACTGTATTTGGAGATAGGGTCATTAAAGAGGTTATTACACTAAAATGAAGTCATTAGAGTGGCCCTTAATCCAANGATTTGTGTTATGCCCTGAATTGTGCTTGCCCCAGATTTACAGGTGGAAGTCCTAACCCTCCTTCCCACCCCTCCCACATCAGAATGTGACTGTATTTGGAGATAGGGTCATTAAAGAGGTTATTACACTAAAATGAAGTCATTAGAGTGGCCTTTAATCCAATATGATTGATGTCCTTCTAAGGAGATGAAATTAGGAGACAAATTTATAGAGTGAAGACCATATGAGGAGAGAGAGAAGAGGCTGCCTTTAAGCCAACGAGACATGTCTCAAAGGAAATCAATCCTAACAACACCTTGATCTCAGACTTTTAGCCTCCAGAATTGTGAGAAAATAAATTTCTGTTGTTTAAACCACCCTAACTGTGATACTTCATTATGGTAGCCCTAACAGACTGTGAATATATGATGAGGGAAGGAAACCATTGACAAGGAGGAGTCAAAGATATGAGGGGAATTGAGGAAGAGGCAAGAGGCGGGGTGGGAATCAGAGGGAGAAAATCTCAGCACAGGTAGGAAAGTATGGGATGAAACCACAGATAGATGGTATAGTAGGCTGAAAAAGATATTCCTGTTAATTCCCTAAAATCTGTTAATAATATATGATAAAAGAAATGGTAAAGTTAAGGCTTGAGAGGAAAGTTTTATTTTGGATTATCTGTTGTTGTGTAGTTGCTAAGTCATGTCCAACTCTTTTAAAACCTAATGGAGTAGAGTCCACCAGGCTCCTCTGTCCATGGGATTTCCCAGGCAAGAATACAGAAGTGGGTTGCCATTTCCTTCTCCAGGGGAATCTTCCTGACCCAGGGATCAAACCTGTCTCCTGCAATGCAGGTGAATTATGTACCACTGAGCCACCAGGGAAACCCACTTGGATTATCTGAGTGGGCTCTAAATGCAATCACACATATCCTTGTAAGGAATAGGTAGCAAGAATTTCAAGACAGTCACCAGAAGAGCAGAAGATAAAGTGATGCAGCCTCCAGTCATAGAACATCTGGAGCTGCCCAAAGCTGGAAGAGGCTAGGAAACTTCTGTTATTTAAGTTTGCAGTAATTTGTTACAGTAACCACAGAAAACCAAAGAGGACTAAGCTTAGATATCAGAGGCAACATTTTTTCCTTCTAGACCTGAAGTACAAAAGTAAGTATGGTTATACAATGATTATCTTGGAGGTGGTAGTGATACAGTAAAGTAATTGGAGAGTCTCTGTTTTGTAAATAATGAACCTCAAGAACTTTTCTTATTTTTTAATTAGGTAGAAAACCCAGAGTTTAGACTGGACCCCAAATATAATAAAAAAACATTGAGTTTCCTTTAAATTTTAAGAAAACTTTTAATACCAACAGTAAAGCTTCTTAATTTGCTAAAGTCTTTAGTTATAAATAAAACATTAGAGGGTAAACAATGGGTCAGTAAGAAAATATCCAACTCCTCAAGGTGTGTATTTTTCATAAGTTGTTAGAAATTTTCAATTGCTTTCCCTGAGATTGAAGCAAATTTCGTTAACAAGATTGCTTCTTTGAAATACTGTTAACATTACAATGTTCTAGATTATGATATACTGCAATATGTTAAAATCTAGTGATTTTTCTTTGCAAAAATCCATAATATTACTATGATTGAACTCTGCTTCAGAATTTGGTAAATACAAGGTTTTTCTAAAATCTTCTATTTGTTATCACACTTATTGTGGCAGGTGGGGGAACATTTGGGTGAATGCTTGTTGTTAACAGAAGGATGAATTAGTTCTGCAGCATGAGTTGGCATTCTGTAAAATCCATTCACAAAATAATTGCTTACTGGAGTTTTTCATCATTATAGCTGAGAAAAAGACACATCTGTGCTCCTTGCAATATGAGGCATTCATCTATCAAGCAAACGATACATGCTAGAATAGATTAGGATACAGAGGGAAAAATATTCAGTAGTTCTACTTGAAACTGATTCTAACACTAGCAGCAGAATTGAGATTCAACTCTATAGCTATACCATGAAAAGCCACAATAACCATACGGAGGTTTCACACATTTTAATTCTGTTTATGATAGCTTTCTTTTGGGTAATTTGGTAGAGAAAAACAATATGAAAAAGAAACATATTTAGAAGTCCACAAAGTATTACTAATTATTTATGGGCTTTCAGAAATTTAATATATTGCCATCTTAAGTGAAGAAGAAATGCTCTAATTTAAATATACAGTATGAAACAATATTCTAAATCCAAAAATGTTTTGTCTTCCTAATAACATTTGTTCAACAACATACAAGCCAAAAAAAGGAAAAGGATACTGTACGTGCCTGGGTGTTAGTGAGGGGAATAGGAGGTACAGGAAAAGCAACCACAGGAAACATCCTTTGGTACTTCTTGAACACCAAAGATTCATTGTCTCTGACATCCTTCACTTCTTTCCAATCTAACAACCACCAGTACCTATCTCATGAATTACCTAAGTCTAGGGACAAAGTCATTCATTTTTGTACTCAACAAGTGTACACAGCACAGTGCCTTGTTGTTGTTCAGTTGCTAAGTCATGTCTGACTCTTTGTGACCCCATGAATTGCAGCATTCCAGGTTTCCCTGTCCTTTGCTGTCTCTGAAAGGTTGCTCAAATTCATGTCCATTGAGTTGGTGATGTCATCCAACCATCTTATCCTTTGTCGCCCCCTTTTTTTCCTGTGCTCAGTCTTTCCCAGCATGAGGGTCTTTTGCTAATAAGTTGGCTCTTCACAGCAGATGACCCAGATATTGGAGCTTCAGCTTCAGCAGCAGTCCTTCTAATGAATATTCAGGAATTTCCTTTAGGATTGACTGGTTTGATCCCCTTGCTGTCCGAGGGACTCTCAAGGGTCTTCTCCAAGACCACAGTTCAAAACCATCAATTTTCAGCACTCAGCCTTCATGTTCATGTTCCAATTTTCACATCTGTATGTGACTATTGGGAAAACCATAGCTTGGACTAGATGGACTTTTGTGAGCAAAGTGGTATCTCTGCTTTTTACTGTACTGTCTAGGTTGGTCATAGCTTTTCTTCCAAGGAACAAGTGTCTGAATTTCATGGCTGCAGTCACTGTCTGAAGTGATTTTGGAGCCCAAGAAAATAAATCTGTCACTGTTTCCATTTTTTCCTCCATCTGTTTTTCAAGAAGTGATGGAACCAGAATCCATGATCTTAGTTTTTTGAATATAGAGTTTTAAGCCAGCTTTTTCAGTCTCCTCTTTCATCCTCATCAACAAGCTCTTTAGTTTCTCTTCATTTAGAGTGGTATCATTTGCATATCAGAGATTGTTGATATTTCTCCTAGCAATCCATCTTATACTTGCTTTTTATCAGCTGAACAACAACTTGATTTATATATATATATTATATGTATATTNCTCTTTAGTTTCTCTTCATTTAGAGTGGTATCATTTGCATATCAGAGATTGTTGATATTTCTCCTAGCAGTCCATCTTATACTTGCTTTTTATCAGCTGAACAACAACTTGATTTATATATATATAATATGTATATTTTAAATATATAATATTTTATAATTAGTTATTTTTATATAATTATAAAAACAGTTGTGAGCTGTTTTGTTGATTCCCTTTTTTGTACACTGAGAGTTATATGTATTTATGTTTTTGCTTGTTTTTGTATGTTTTATTGTTTTNTATATATATAATATGTATATTTTAAATATATAATATTTTATAATTAGTTATTTTTATATAATTATAAAAACAGTTGTGAGCTGTTTTGTTGATTCCCTTTTTTGTACACTGAGAGTTATATGTATTTATGTTTTTGCTTGTTTTTGTATGTTTTATTGTTTTTGTTTAGTTGCTAAATTGTGTGCTAAGTTGTGTTTGACTCTTTGCAACCCTTGGACTGTAGCCCACCAGGATCCTTTGTCCATGAGATTTCCCAGGTAAGAATGCTGGAGTGGGTTTCCCTTTTCTTCTACAGGGTGTTTTTATTGATTTCAGTTTACATTTCAATAACATATCTGTTTTTGAAACATAATTGTATTAAAATATAGCTAACGTAATACCACTTGTGCTTTGAAAAACATTAGATGGTTCTTCATTGTCAAAGAAATAGACTCCTAAAAGTCTCCTGAAATAAACCTACACAACCAATTCCCAAATAATAGCCTCAGCGGCAGCCAAAGGAAGGCTGGGATCCAGGGTTGTGCCACATTATCACTCTGTTTGTACCTGCAGGATTCCTGGAAGACTCTGCAGATTTACACAAAACAGTTGATCATTCTGAAATAGCCTTCCCTCTCTTGTTCATCCCTGGCAAAGTAGGTTTCACTCTCATTTTTGCTCTAACAATCTTTATCTACTCTACTCTTAAATAGTACAAAGACCCGTGAAATGGGGTATTTCCTGCTATATCAATAAATAAGGATGTCATCAGTCAGTTCAGTCATCAGTCAGTTCAGTCGCTCAGTCGTGTCAGACTCTGCGACCGTGAACTGCAGCACGCCAGGGCTCCCACTCTGTCACCAACTCCCAGAATTTATTCAAACCCATGTCCATCGAGTCGGTGATGCCATCCAGCCATCTCATCCTATGTCCTCCCCTTCTCCTCCTGGCTCCATCCCTCCCAGCATCAGAGTCTTTTCCAGTGAGTCAGCTCTTCACATGAGGTGGCAAAAGTATTGGAGTTTCAGCTTCAGCAACAGTACTTCCAATGAACACCCAGGACTGATCTCCTTTAGAATGGACTGGTTGGATCTCTTTGCAGTCCAAGGGACTCTCAAGAGTCTTCTCCAACACCACAGTTCAAAAGCATCAATTNTTTTTTCTCTTTCTTGATGTGTATTTAGCACAACATAAAGAAAAAAAATCAATCTTAAATCTCTTTCAAACAATATATTCAGAAAGTGGCTAGGTACTATGCATGTAAGTTTGAAATCTTGATAGCCATAGAATGTGTGTATGAATTTTAAGTGGTTTCCAGTATCTTCATTTCAACTCCACTGCAATCATTCACTGTGTTAGGTGTTCTAATCATTTATTGATCTTCCGGTAACTAGCATGGCAGCTTCAACAAAAGCCCTACTGTATTTCTGTTCAGAATCCCTGCTGCACTACAGCACCTGCTGTGAAGAAAATTAAGTNTCTTCATTTCAACTCCACTGCAATCATTCACTGTGTTAGGTGTTCTAATCATTTATTGATCTTCCGGTAACTAGCATGGCAGCTTCAACAAAAGCCCTACTGTATTTCTGTTCAGAATCCCTGCTGCACTACAGCACCTGCTGTGAAGAAAATTAAGTATGGATGAGAGATCCTTGCTGATTTCATTCCCAGCAGGCCACATGAGAGAAACACACACACACACACAAACTTGGGTTCAGGAGATCCTGAAGCAAGGGAGAAAATAAGGAGAAATTAGAAGGATGTTAAATGATAAGAGAAAAAATAAGCTGAAAAAGTAAACGAGGACTGATGGTATTAAACAATTGTGAAATCCAGAGATTATAAGAAGAAAGAGTATCTCCAATAATGGTTTGGGGAGAGAGTTCAATTTGGGAAGTGCCTAGAGTCTAAGAAAGCAGCGACTTGATCTGATTCCAGTGTTCTTGGCATCTCACACAGCTCTTTGGCAAGCGTGCCTCCTCTGGAGGCTGCTAACTGCTTAGGGCCATTCAGGGGGAGTTTATGCAGAACATTAGGTAACCTAGAGCCTTGTTTAACTTAGTTGCTGCGTCCAGTTGGTTGCCAACATTTTCTTTTTGTTATTTGATACCATTGTGATGTTAATTTTGAAGGACAGTGAGAATTAATTAGAATGAGGTATATTTTAAGTCTGACTAAAATATTATCAGGGCCAAGAAACTTTTCACCCCAAATCTCTTGGATTCATTATTTTGACTCAAGGAAGCTCAAGGAAGCTACTATTTCCAAACCACTCAGTTGTTTAATCCCTGGACAGCATGCTACTTTGGTTCCTCTGCGCTCTGCTTCAGCTTCTGCCTTCGGAGAAGGAAGCACCTAGTAGGGGGTAACTGAAAATCAACAGAAGCATACTTACTGAAAACATGCTTAAAGGAAGTAAAATTTTTGTTCATGAATGTGACAAACTGCTTCTTACAAAATGGTGATGATATACCACAAAAACAGAGCATCTGAAGTGAGAGAAAAATAAGAATCAGGGTGTTTAAACATCACATCATAAAGCCCATAGGGTTTATTTTACAGGAAATCCCCTCAGGTCCTCATCCAGAGCTATTTTGTGTAACACTCCCGCATGCCTGATTATCTACTTTTTCAACTTACAAATGATATACATAATATGTACATCTAGATAACTGTGAGAAATCTGCTTTCAAGCTCCATGAGGAGAGAGGCTGTATTGATCTCATTCAGGTTTTGGATTTCCAATGCCTAGTAAATGCCTACCATACAGCAGCAACATGAGAAATATTTGTTGAATGAACAAATGAATGGAAATTAATTAGAGTTATCAGGAAATCTAGATTTTTTTTCATTGAACCAGATGTGTGATATATCCTGAGAGACTTGAAAAAAAGTCTCAGCTGTGATGCTAACTGTGTTACTTTTTTAGAGGTAATTGGAATGGAAAATATTTCACCATTTTTTCCCTGGTCTGTCAGCTCTGTCTTGAATGACTTAAACTGTGAAATCTATAACAGAATATTTACAACTACGTAGATTGAAAACAACTCAACCATAATCAAAATAGTGGCCTCCAATATCCTTTTATTAGCTTCTTAAGCCAGACTTTGGGCTTCCCTCATGGCTCAGATGGTCAAGAATCTGCATGCAATGCAAGAGTTCCAGGTTTCATCCCTGAGTCAGGAAGATCCCGTGGAGAAGGGAATGGCTACCCACTCCAGTATTCTTGCTGGAGAATCCCATGGACAGAGGAGCCTGGTCAGCTGTGGTCTATGGGGTTGGAAATGGTTGGAGGCTAACATTTTTCATTTTTCTTTTCAAGCCAGACTTATTTTTAATGTGTTTTGAATGTTTGAAACAGAGCCCTTACCAAACTTAACTCTAAAGTACAATGCATATGACCTAAATTTTATCTCTACCAAGAATCTTTTAATGAAACTAACAATCTACTTATTGATTTAATTCAACACAGAGGAGCTGGTTTTATTTTACAGTGGAATACAATATCTGAAATAAAACAGCAGGTAAGATGGAGTGGAAGAAATAGACAGGGGCAGATTATGTAGGATATTGAAGGCCATATCTAGAATTCTGGTTACAATTCTAGGTGTAATGAGAGCCATACAAGGGTGTTAGAAGAGTAATCTCAGTTGTTGCAGACAATTGGACTGACCTTTTCTTAGTAACAACTGGAACACATATATGTGTGTATGTTTGTGTGTATATAATTTGAAGGCATTGAATAGTAACTAGAAGCAAAGAGACTTAGGATTTAACCCTTAAAAGAAGACATTCATATGCACAGGAGATATTCACATTTATCTGACTCCCTCCCCCCCTTTTTTTTACATAAGTCTCTCTGCTGTCTGCACAATATAGAACATCTAGACTTAAGCAGAAAGTCAGAATACTACTGGCTTGAGAAATTAGAAGTTGGTGTTCAAGGATGCCAGAGTGGCTGAAAATTTGGGAGGACACATATAAGAGGAATTCGTAAACAAGGAGACACAATAATATGAAGATGAACTCTATTCAGATACTTGGCTGACTTCTGGAGTATGTAAGTATGAGGGAGACTCCAAGAAATCCACCTAGAAAGTAGTAGCTGAAAGGATGAAAAAGTGAGTAGAGATATTAGATGCTTCTCAAAGCAGAAAAGAGTTTCGAGTCTGAGTTCTTTCAAATTAAGATTTTGATAAACTCCCAGGGTTTTTCAACTACCTACCCTAGAAAATCGTAACAATAAGCACCCACAAGTTCTAGGTGATCATCCAATAATTTAACTCACTTCTAGAACAAAAATCAACAATATTCCAGTGAAGAAAATAGATTACAGTATTTTACAAAGGAACATAATACCTGATGTGAGATAAAAGCTATAAATATGCAAAGTAGAAGAATGTGACTTTTAATCAAGGGGGAAAAACCCCCAACATGAATCAGGTGTACAAATTAGCATATGAGGACTTTAAACTTGATTTTATAAACATATTTAATGATCCAAAGGAAACAATGGTTATAAAGAGTGAACTTGAGAAATCTCAGGAAAGAAAGAAAATCTATTCAAAAAAGAAATTTTAGATTTGAAAAGTACAGTTTCTGAAATGAAAAAAAAAAATCACCAAATTGGCTTAACAACATATTGGATGATGCAGAATAAAGTCAGTAATGAGAAGACAAGTCAATAAAAATGATCCAATCTGAAGATGAAAAGGAAAGCAAAGACTGGGAAAAATATCATATCTTCAATGGCCTCTGGGATAATATTGAGTGATCCAATATATGTCTAGTATGAATTTCAAAAAAAAGACATAGAAGGGAAAGAAATGTTTGAAAAACCAATGACCCAAAGTGAGTGAAAAATATAAATTTACAGATAGGAAGCTCAGAACACTCTAAACAGGATAAATCAAAGAGAACCAAACATTAGGTACATCATAGTCAAAGTTTTGGAAAAGCCAACATAAGTTTAAATATTGGAAGTGGTCAGAAAAACAAGACACATTACATATACAGGAATAATGATGTGAATGGTGGCTGTTTTCTCACCGGAAACATTGGAGGACTGAGGACAGCAGAATGACATTTTTAAAGTAGTGAAATAATATATGTATACCTCTACCAACTATGGTTCTATATCCAGTGAAGATATTCTTCTAAAATAAAAGCAAAATATAGATGTTTTCAGATAAATGAAAGCTGACAGAATTAGTTATAATCAAGTCTGTTCTTTCAAGAAATACTAAAGAATGTCCTTTAGGCCAGAGGGAAATAACACCTGATGAAAATTGAATCTACTGCAGGGGAGAAGAGAACAAGAAATGGGAAATATATACATAAATATAAAAGACAATTTCTTTCTTCTTTCATTTCTTTTATAATACAACCGACTAAGGTTTGTGAAACATTTATAATACAAGTAACAAATAATAAAAATAGTACAAAAGAGGAGATAGTTAAATGGAATTTTACACTTATAAGTGCACTTAAAAGATTCCTAATTTTATATTAATTAAGTATAAGTAGAGTGTGGTAATTAATCCCTAGGATAACCACAACCAAATAATACAAATGGTAGTTCTAACTAAAAAGTCAATATATAAGTTAAAATAAAATGATAAAAATTATTTGATTAACCCCTCTTTCCTCCCAAGAAAGGCAAGAAAGAAGGAGCAGAGAATCAAAAAACAAAACAAAGAAACAAACCAGAGCAAATAGAAACCAAGTAGTAAAGTGGTATAATTACAATCAACCATATCAATAATTGAATTAATCTTTTTTTCATTTAAAAAATTATCTTTATTTAGGTTTCTGATTCAGCACATGTCTCAAAGGCTAATCAACATAAAAAAGTAAATAAGACATTAATTGAAAGTCTTACATCTCCCTAAATTCTGACCAAGAAATGTCAAGATTGCCACTATTAGAACTCCAACGGAGTCAAGTTATAGATAAGCTGTCATGAATGACGTACAATGTGCACAGATTCACAGAGGCCAAAGACATGCTAGCACTTGGCTCTCTCTTCTTCCTTGTTGATGTCTTTCCTTGGGACAGTCTACTTTTGCTTTCCAGGCCTAATTCCAAATAAAGTCCAAAGAAGGCTCAGGGTCACCCTGATTCCTCTGCTGGAGGAATGCATTCTCTAACTGTTGTTCTGGCAACTTTGTTTTTGCCAGGATGAAGTTCAGATTGAGATGTGCAATACAATCTAGATAACAATGCAGAATAGGTCAAGAACTAAAGTTGAGCAGTAATCCGAGTTAAGGCATGAATGCGCACACACATGCTCGCACACACACATGCACATACACAGCACCCACACTACCAGGAGTAGAAGATTCATTATTTATTTATTCATCACTTAATTTAACTGCATTAAATTTAAATGGTCTACTGGGCCAGCCAAAAGGCAAAGTTGATGACAGTAAAGGTGGAATTAAAAGGATGAAAGGGAGAAATGCACTGGTAGTAGGTGCTTGCTATTGTTGTTCAGGAGAAGTTGTACAGCGTGAAGATTATCTGATGTAATGTGATATTGCTGTATTGTATGTGTTAGAGCTTTGACTGATTTGTCAAACTTAATTTTACAAGTAGGACTCCCTATTGTTGCTGGTTTACTTCATTCTGTGCACACTGGAAATGAAAGCACACATCCAGGTACTATATTATCTTTCTTTTGGATGTTTACAGCCTGGAAAGCATTGAAATAGCTAAAGAATAATGAAACAGGAGAACTGGGGCCAATGCACCCTTGGTTATTTCTTTCCTGAGTTATTACTTTCCTTTATATCATCCAGCACAAAATAGCATGTATCTATTTTTAATGACACCCAGGGGATAATATTCCTCTTGGAAACTTAGAGCAATGCTTAGCAGGTGTCTCTGTAAAGGGATGCTTTATATGTAGCATGAATCCTTTGTGCTGCTCTTTGAGTTTATTTTGAATGAATTAAGAATTTGTTGAACACCTGCTATGCACTACACACTGGGGAAGGACAATTAAAGTCAAAAGCAATATTAAAAGAGTGCCTCTATCCTTATTAAAATCAAATTTATGTGAAGAAAAGTATATAAATATTCAAGTAGCTAATTAAAAATACAAGGAATAGGATAGATATTAATTGGCTAGCAAAGATAATAAACACAATACAAATCACTGATAAGTATAGGGACTGTGAAATGGGCTAATAAGGAAGAACTTCAGAGAGAACATGTGACTTTCTCTGAACCCAAAATCATGGATAAGTTTCAGATGGTAGGGAAAAGGATGAGAACTCATTCCAAGTGAAGAAAATTGGGGAACAATACTGTGCCACAGTGACTCACATGTTGTGCTTGAAAGGCCAGACAAGCTCAACTAGAAGAGAGACTTTGAGTGGCCACGCACCAGGCTCTAAGGCAGGAAATGCAGGCTGGACAAAACCTGTAAGAGGCATAGAAGGTAGGATAGGTTGCTTCAGCTTCCACCAGGAAGCCACTGGTTGTGTTTGAGGGGAAAAGTCACATGGCAGACATAGTTCATGAAAACAGATTAATCTGAGTGTGAAGAATTGCCAGGACAGGAGGGGAGAAGATTCCTTTTATTTTGCCTTTAGTATACTCAGAGGAGGAGTTGAATAAAGTAAAGTTGTCTGTGGAAAAGAGTAAATACATTTATGATACTCTATCTTTAATAAGCCAGTAAGGGAATGCTAATATTAATTGTGGAACTGTTTCAATGAGAATATTACACATTTTGAGTATCTGTTAATTTTTGGTTGAGAAAATTTATGTGACCCCAGTTATGATCTACTAGTAATCCTATAGTTGTATCCTCTAACAGCCTAGAACTCTTTTTAGATGAACTACACTGGGTCCCTAGGAGAAAGGGCTTGGAATTTTAAAGTCTTCATTGGTGCATCTTCATTAACTCTCCTTTGTTCATGGAGGATAGAAGCTATCCATAAAAACTTAATCTTTTAAAAAAATAAAAATAAATGATTAATGCCTCCATAGAGACTTTCATTCTGTATTTCATTTTGACTTCAGGGTTATTTCAATCATCTTTGTGATGAAGTGGGAACACATTTTCATCATATTTTCTGTGAAAGATTTATGTAATTCAGGTACCAAAATATCTGGAACACCTGCATAAACTTGGAAACTTTATAGTGCTAATTGGCAATATGGTACCCTGCCAGATAAGCACATCAGATAGAACTCTTAAAAAAGAAGTATCAAAAACTCTTTTATGATAGTGGCTAAATTTGTTTACTATGAAATATTGGAAGTGGAGTTAGGGGCCAGACTGGAAGAGAATTTCAGAAGATATTTTAATGTAAAAAAATTTTAGAGAAAAGTTTATTCTTTTCAGCTTTCCTTGTGATATTGTATCACCTGCTTCCATAATGCTAATAGGCATCTTAGTCAATGAAATTTTCTATGAATTCTACTCTATCTTGTATATATCATCCTGGTATATTAAGGAAGCTCTGTCTATCAAAGGAAGTCCTGGCAGCAGTACGGATAGGACTTTGCAATGCTATGATATGATCACACTACATGTTAGAGTATTTCATGGAAAAATTTGGTAATCATTATACTAGATATGATTTATCATACAGTTATTAATGAAAACTCTAGGAACTCATTCAATTCTGATTTCTTTTAATTTTTAGCATTTACATATTGTTTTGAATCACATGAGGTTACTAGAATTTGGTGAATGAAGAGATCATTTACTATTATCCAGAATTCTACAAACCTAATATTATTTGGAAACACTGTAGATGGTTAGAATTACAGACCTTAGATGAATGAATGGTGCGCATCAGAATAATTTTATATGCAAAGTTTAGTCATTTCTAAGACATGATTTTTGAATTACTTTCTGCTCTTACATTGCTTTAGAAGAAACATGAAAAGAAATCAGGGAAAATTCTCTTGCAAAAAGTATCCAGCATGTTAGAATCTGGACATGTTGTTGGCCAGGCCATTACCACCATAGATAATTCTAAGATAAATATTCTTAACTATTTAATAGCCATTCAGAGTATGAGAGTAAGAGAGTAGCCATTAAGCTTATTCTGTCATCCATCCTCTTCTTGTTATGAGATTTCACATGCATAAAATTTTAATTTCCATGAAATGAAAGCTTCCCACCTATAAATGTGAAAGATGAATATGCAAATATTAACATGTTGTCTTTCATCTGCATCTCTCAATGCTTTAGAGATGTCTTACTGAAATGTTGTTGCTGAGCCATGAAATACACCAGGATTCTTGGCCTCCGGAGGAGAAGAATTCAATCTGAGGCCAGTGATGAGGCTTGATTGCTCAGAAATTTTGTGTAATTAAGTTTTATTAAAGTATAAAAGAGATAAGAGAAAAATTCTGACATAGACATCAGAAGGGAGCAGAAGGAGTGCCCCCCTGCTAACTTTTAGCCATGTTATATACCTACCAGCAAGCTGTTAATTAGAGAAAGAAGATGTCCCAAAACTCAGTGGCACCAGGCCTCTCACCCACAACATGAATTTTGAGATAATATTGGCAAAAGGTGAGTCACACTGGCCCATAAAACCATTGACATGAATCTTCAAGAAAGGCAGGTTTCCATGTACGTGTATAGATTCATTAACATAGATTAGGAGAACAATGTGTAAGTAAGACATACAGGTTTGTTGAGCCCTTATCAATTCTGAGTCTTAAGCAGAACCTATTTGAAGAAAGACAGAGTCTAGGGTAAATACATATTTCAATTAACATAGCTGAAGGAAAACATTTCCAGAAGAAAAAGGCATTGTTTAGATCAACGTTTGAGAATAGTTAAGTTCAGGTGGAAATAGGTGTCATCACAGCAACACAGAATTTTAAGAGAAATGTCTTTCAAAATTTGTATCAGTCAGTTGGTCCAGTTCAGTCGATTAGTTGTGTCTGACTCTTTGTGACCCAATGGACTGCAGCATGCCAGGCTTCCTTGTCCATCACCAACTCCTGGAGTCCACTCAAATTCAACTCCATTGAGGTGGTGATGCCATCCAACCATTTCATCCTCTGTTGTCCCTCTCCTCCCACGTTCAATCTTTCCCAGCATCAGGGTCTTTTCAAATGAGTCAATTCTTTGCATCAGGTGGCCAAAGTATTGGAGTTTTAGTTTCAGCATCAGTTGTTCCAATGAATATTCAGGATTGATTTCCTGTAGGATGGACTGGTTGGATCTCCTTGCAGTCCAAGAGACTCTCAAGATTCTCCTCCAACACCACAGTTCAAAAGCATCAATTCTTTGGTGATTAGCTTTCTTTATAGTCCAACTCTCACATCCATACCTGACTACTGGAAAAATCATAGCTTTGACTAGATGGACCTTTGTGGGCAAAGTAATGTCTCTGCTTTTTAATATGCTGTGTAGGTTTGTCATAACTTTTCTTCCAAGGAGCAAGTGTCTTTTAATTTTATGGCTTCAGTCACCATCTGCAGTGATTTTGGAGCCCCCCCCTCTATAAAGTCTGTCACTGTTTCCACTGTTCCCCATCTATTTGTCATGAAGTGATGGGACCAGATGCCATGATCTTAGTTTTCTGAATGTTGAGCTTTAAGCCAAGTTTTTCCACTCTCCTTTTTCACTTTCATCAAGAGGCTCTTTAGTTCTTCTTCACTTTCTGTCATAAGGGTAGTGGCGTCTGCACCTCTAAGGCTATTGATATTTCTCCTGGCAGTCTTGATTCCAGCTGTGCTTCATCCAGTCCAGCGTTTCTCATGATGTACTCTGCATAGAAGTTCAATTACCAGGGTGTCAGTATACAGTCTTGACATACTCCCTTCCTGGGTTGGAACCAGTCTGTTCCATGACCAGTTCTAACTGTTGCTTCTTGACCTGCATACAGATTTCTCAGGAGGCAGGTCAGGTTGTCTGGTATTCTAATCTCTTTGAAAATTTTCCACAATTTGTTGTGATCCACAAAGTCAAAGGCTTTGGCATAGTCAATAAAGTAGAAGTAGATGTTGTTTAGGAGCTCTCTTGCTTTTTCAATGATCCAATGGATGTTGGCAATTTGATCTCTGGTTCCTCTGCCTATTCTAAAACCATATTGAACATCTGGAAGTTCATGATTCAAGTACTGTTGAAGCCTGGCTTGGAGAATTTTGAGCATTACTTTACTAGTGTGTGAGATGTGTACAATTGTGAGCGAGTGTGAGCATTTTTGGCATTATCTTTCTTTGGGACTGGAATGAAAACTGACCTTTTCCAGTTGTTGGGGGAGTGTGTAATATCCTCAGTTCTGTCTCATTGCAACCAAAAATTTGAAGTGACAGATGGACCAGTGTTGGACGGGCCAGTGTTACAGCTCCATGTTACAGCTCAGTTTTACTTAGAAAGTAAAGGAAAATCCAGCCTCGAGAGACGAGGGTGAGCTGACCCCAAAAAATGTGAAGAGAAGAGAAGCCCCTGGCTCAATTTTGACTCCTCTTTTTATGTTTTTTCTCCTCCCACTGAGCCTATCTTTGGAAATTGGGCTAGCCCGGAGGGCTGTTTGTTTTACCTGAGGTCCTCACTCAAGTCCTCGGACCTTCCTTTGTTCTATTTTTGTGGGCTTTTNTCATCCTCTGTTGTCCCTCTCCTCCCACGTTCAATCTTTCCCAGCATCAGGGTCTTTCCAAATGAGTCAATTCTTTGCATCAGGTGGCCAAAGTATTGGAGTTTTAGTTTCAGCATCAGTTGTTCCAATGAATATTCAGGATTGATTTCCTGTAGGATGGACTGGTTGGATCTCCTTGCAGTCCAAGAGACTCTCAAGATTCTCCTCCAACACCACAGTTCAAAAGCATCAATTCTTTGGTGATTAGCTTTCTTTATAGTCCAACTCTCACATCCATACCTGACTACTGGAAAAATCATAGCTTTGACTAGATAGACCTTTGTGGGCAAAGTAATGTCTCTGCTTTTTAATATGCTGTGTAGGTTTGTCATAACTTTTCTTCCAAGGAGCAAGTGTCTTTTAATTTTATGGCTTCAGTCACCATCTGCAGTGATTTTGGAGCCCCCCCCTCTATAAAGTCTGTCACTGTTTCCACTGTTCCCCATCTATTTGTCATGAAGTGATGGGACCAGATGCCATGATCTTAGTTTTCTGAATGTTGAGCTTTAAGCCAAGTTTTTCCACTCTCCTTTTTCACTTTCATCAAGAGGCTCTTTAGTTCTTCTTCACTTTCTGTCATAAGGGTAGTGGCGTCTGCACCTCTAAGGCTATTGATATTTCTCCTGGCAGTCTTGATTCCAGCTGTGCTTCATCCAGTCCAGCGTTTCTCATGATGTACTCTGCATAGAAGTTCAATTACCAGGGTGTCAGTATACAGTCTTGACATACTCCCTTTCTGGGTTGGAACCAGTCTGTTCCATGACCAGTTCTAACTGTTGCTTCTTGACCTGCATACAGATTTCTCAGGAGGCAGGTCAGGTTGTCTGGTATTCTAATCTCTTTGAAAATTTTCCACAATTTGTTGTGATCCACAAAGTCAAAGGCTTTGGCATAGTCAATAAAGTAGAAGTAGATGTTGTTTAGGAGCTCTCTTGCTTTTTCAATGATCCAATGGATGTTGGCAATTTGATCTCTGGTTCCTCTGCCTATTCTAAAACCATATTGAACATCTGGAAGTTCATGATTCAAGTACTGTTGAAGCCTGGCTTGGAGAATTTTGAGCATTACTTTACTAGTGTGTGAGATGTGTACAATTGTGAGCGAGTGTGAGCATTTTTGGCATTATCTTTCTTTGGGACTGGAATGAAAACTGACCTTTTCCAGTTGTTGGGGGAGTGTGTAATATCCTCAGTTCTGTCTCATTGCAACCAAAAATTTGAAGTGACAGATGGACCAGTGTTGGACGGGCCAGTGTTACAGCTCCATGTTACAGCTCAGTTTTACTTAGAAAGTAAAGGAAAATCCAGCCTCGAGAGACGAGGGTGAGCTGACCCCAAAAAATGTGAAGAGAAGAGAAGCCCCTGGCTCAATTTTGACTCCTCTTTTTATGTTTTTTCTCCTCCCACTGAGCCTATCTTTGGAAATTGGGCTAGCCCGGAGGGCTGTTTGTTTTACCTGAGGTCCTCACTCAAGTCCTCGGACCTTCCTTTGTTCTATTTTTGTGGGCTTTTCCCTTCTTTGTCTTTTAGCCACTGTCATTTTGGACTCCTTTTTCCTATTCTAACTACCTAACATTCCCCCCTCAAGAGATAGGAGGACCAATTCTTTGGGAATAGGGGCATGAATGTCTCTCTGGCTGCTGAACTGGCATGGCGAGGGGCATTGGGCCTTCCCCTCTTGCTAGTCTCAAGCCTCAGAGTCCTTATAGCTATGTCTATCTAAAGGTGAGTGATATTTTCTGTGGTTGGCTGTAGTTTTATATATCCTTGTTTAACTGGCACTGCATGTTGTAACTTGTTGACCTGGGCAGAGACAAAATAGGTTAGACAATTGATAATACATGGAGCATCAAAAGCAGCATCAATATGGTGATAACAAGGACTAGTAGGGGCATTAGCCAACTCCAAATTCCCATCACCAGGAGGATCCCCCAAAGAGAGATTGTAGCCACCCCAAGAACTCTCCACTTTGTTCTTTGAGATCCTGTAGTGTCTGAATGTTTTTCTTGAGGACTGTGAAACTTGCTTTAACTTAGCTGGAGGTATTTACCCAGAAAAACGCGTCTCATTTAAGATGGCTCATGTCCTTCCTTGTTCAGGGATCAGGCGATCTATCTCCTGTTTATTTTGGAGTATAACCCTGGCCAAACTGTGTTGGCTTTTTAGAGATATCCTGAGAAATCTTGTCTCCAGAAACTTAATTTGAGGGTGTTCATAAGAATGGCATTCATTTGTAGTTCTGAATAGGTGTCTGAGATCTCCCAGGGGCTCTCAGGTGTATTGAGTGTTCTCTTCTGTTTTCTTCCATGACTTGACTCGTGAGTAGTGAATCTGGGAGTTGTGTCCTGGTACTTTGACTACTATGGAGGTAGAAAGTATTACAGGGTAGGGGCCCTTCCATGTGGGCTGGAGTTGAGCCTTTGGGGACCCATCTTTCCAGACTTTAATTAGGACTTGAATCACTGGAGCATGTAGTGGTAACTCTTTAGAATCTTTTGGGTCCTGATTGACACCCCACAAGCATATATCCTGTTGGAATTACCCAGTGGCCATGGTATAAGACTGGAGGGTCTGAGCCTCTGGATCTAGGAAGAGGTCATTGACATAAACAAAAGATCTCCCATATAACATCTCATAAGGACTAAGACCAATCTGTTCCTTCGGGGCAATATGGGTATGGAGGAGAGCAATTGGTAAAGCTGCCTTTCATTCCAGGGAGGTCTTCTGGGTTATCTTTTTTATCACTGATTTTAAGAATTGGTTGGCTCTTTCTACTTTTCCTGAAGATTGAGGCCTCCAGGCTCAATGGAGATAATAAGTAATGCCCAATGCTTTAGAGACCCCTTGGGTAATCTTAGAAACAAATGATGTCCCATTGTCATTTTGTAAAACCCAGGCAGACCAAATCTAGAAATTATTTCATGGAGCAGTTTTTTTTACCACCTCCTCAGCCTTCTCAATCTAGGTGAGAAAGCCTTCAATCCATCCTGTGGATGTATCTATCATGACTAATAGGTGTTTATGCCCTTAAGAAATTGACATCTGTGTGAAGTCCATCTGCCAGTCCTCTCCTGGGTAGGTCCCATGTCATTGGACCGGCTGGGCCAGCTGTTGTTTTCGAGCTCCTTGGGGGCTATTTAATTGGCAAGTGGGACAAGAGGAGAACACTTGCCTTATAGTCGTTTGGAGGCCTGTTCCTCTGAAAGACCTTTCTAGCATCGTTGGAGGGTCTTCTCTTCTAAATGAGTGGTGGCATGTAAGGAGTTAACCAATATCCATTGGAAGTTCCCAGGCATAAAAAGGAGTCCCTCCTTTTGGAACCAGCCCATATGATCTTCTTGAAAGCCCTCACTCTTAGATTTAAGAGTCTCGCCTTCGGCATATGAAGGAATTTCTAGCAAATTAGGCTGTGGAACTAAGGTGGCAACCTCTATTAGGTCATTGTTCTGTAATGCTGCTCTCTTAGCTGCCTGATCATCTGCTTGGTTCCCTCATTCCACTTGTGAGCTCCCTTTTTGGTGTCCTTTACAGTGGGAGATTGAAACCTCGGCAGGCAGATGGACTGCCTCCAAGAGCCTAAGGATTTGATCACCATATTTGATTGGGGACCCTCGGGTGTTCAAGTGGCCTTTTCTTTCCAAATAGCAGCATGTGCATGTAGCACCAGAAGGGCATACTTGGAGTCAGTATAAATGGCTACTCTTTTTCCTTTTCCCAGCTCTAAAGCTTGAGTCAGGGCTATGTGGGCTGAAGTACCTGGTGGCAAAATTTTAGCCTCTATGGTCTCAAAATTACAGACTACTGCATATCTAGTTCTTCTTTTTCCATCCAAGACAAAGCTGCTTCCATCAGTGTACCAGATTTCCTGAGGACTGGTCAGAGGATCTTCTGACAATCCCTCTCAGGGTTTTGTCCAGAAAGTGGAGAGGGCTCTCGGGGGTAGGCAGGAGGGTGGTAGGGTTAAGAACCTCACAAGGGGATATAGTGAGGCCTGGATTTTCCATCAGCACTACTTGATATCTGAAGATCCTTTGATCAGACATCCATAAATGGCCTCTCCCATTTCAAGAGTTGTTTCACTTCGTGGCTGATAAAAATAGTTTGCCCCTAAGAGAGAGTTTTAAAGCATCTTTTATCAGGATTGCAATAGCTGTAAGATTTCAAAGGCAAGTAAGATATCTTCCCAATAAGGGAGTAGGAAGCTCAGAGACCACCAGAAACTTGTGGGAAAATGTTTTTCCATCCCAGCAATGAAGTAGTGCTTGGGTGAATCATTTGTAATTGTTTTTCCTGTAGCAGCCAAAATGGTTCAAGTTTGGGAGAAGAAGGCTCTGGAGTAGGAGGTCAGGAAGAGTAAGTAGCCCCTGTGTCAACCAAGAAATTCTCAGACCTACCTGCCACATCCATTTACAACTTTGGCTCCAGCCCTGTGATGGTTATCTGTGACATGTGGGCTGCCTGTTGAACCATCATGAGGGAAAGCTTTGCACTTGACCTTGAGGCTCTTGGGTTGCAAGGGCAGAGTGCCACCCAATGTCCCAATTGATGGTGTTTGTAGCAAGCCATTTTAGGAGACATGTCATGACTTGGACAGTCTTTGGCCCAATGTCCCACCTATCTACAGATTAGGCACTTGCCTGGTGCCTTGTCCTTCAAGGACTTGGGGTTTGCTATAGGGCTTCCTTCGCCTTCCCTGGAGGCCGGCCAGCATCTGAGAATGCCTTTTTTCCTTTTCCTGGGCCTTGGACTCCCTCTCCTGTTCTCTGTTATAAAAAGTGTTGGTGGCTGTCTGGACCATCTCATCTAAAGAGGCAGCAGAGTCCTGCTACTGTAGCTGTTGTAACTTTATCTTCATGTCTGATGCATATTGGGACAGGAATTTGTCCTTTAAAATCACCTGTCCCTCATAAGAGTCTAAGTCCAGATTGGTAAACTTTTAGAGGGCCTCTTTTAGCTTTTCTAGAAAGGCAATGGGGTTCTCATTGGTCTCCTGAGTTATTACAGAGACTAGGCACAGTCCTAGAAATAATAGGCTTCCTTCTATTTCCATGGGTGGACTTCCTTAGGGGTGAGTCTTTTTGAAACTTATCCTACTCAATCCTGCAGCAACCTGAGAGCCAGGCATCCCTGGGTCAGGGTGCAGATCCCCAGGCAAGCTGAGGCGTGACAGCCTCCTGGAGATTGAATCCCCAAGCAGGTCGAGGCAGGTCGACTTCCTAAGAATTGTGTCCCTGGGCAGGTTGAGGAGTGTCGACCTCCTGGGACCCTGGAGTGGTGGATCCCTAATAAGGTTGAGGTGTGACAACCTTTTGAGGACCAGATCCCTAGGCAGGACAAGGCAGGTTGACCTCCTGGGACCCCCTGGACTGGCAGATCCCTGAACAGGTTGAGGGGTGACAACCTTCTAGGGACAAGATCCCTAGGCAGGGCAAGGCAGGTTGGGATCCCGTTCTGATGGATCCCTGAGCAGGCTGAGGCATGACAACCTCCCGTGTCCTGGATCCCTAGGGAGGTTGAGGCAGGTCAACCTCCTGGTACTCCCAGGCTGGAGTTGGTTGTCCCCAAGGTCTCCAGTGTGACCAGTGCTGGGTAGGATTAGTTCAGTTCAGTTCAGTCACTCAGTCGTGTCCGACTCTTTGCGACCACATGAACCACAGCACGCCAGGCCTCCCTGTCCAACACCAACTCCCAGAGTTCACTCAGACTCGCGTCCATCGAGTCAGTGATGCCATCCAGCCATCTCATTCTCTGTCGACCCCTTCTCCTCCTGACCCCAATCCCTCCCAGCATCAGAGTCTTTTCCAACGAGTCAACTCTTCTCATGAGGTGGCCAAAGTACTGGAGTTTCAGCTTTAGCATCATTCCTTCCAAAGAAATCCTNGAGAAGGAAATGGCAACCCACTCCAGTACTCTTGCCTGGAAAATCCCATGGATAGAGGAGCCTGGTAGGTTACAGTCCATGAGGTCGCAAAGAGTCGGACACGACTGAGCAACTTCACTTACACTTACCTTCCCATACACTTTAAGTCATCTCTAAATACTTATAATATGTAAAGGCTATGTAGTTTTAAGTACAACGTAAATGCTACGTAAATAGCTGGCAGGTACACAACAAATTCAAGGTTTGCTTTTTGGAAATTCTTTTTCAGTATTTTTGATCCATGGTTGGCTGTATCTGCAGATGTCAAACCAGCAGAAGGCTGACTGAGTATCTTCTTCATTATTGTGATCCCTCTATCTAGCATCATATAGGGCGTATAGTACTTAAAATGAAATGCAATGATACATTACCACAAACATTTATAGCATGGTACTTCCCTGGTGATCTAGTGGTTAAGACTCTGCCTTGCAGTGCAGAAGACACAGCCAGGTTTGATCCCTAGTCAGGGAACTGAGATCTCACATGTCTTGGAGCAACTAAGGCCACATGCCACAGCTACTAAAGCCCACATACTCTGGAGCCCAAGTGCCACAGAACTAAGACCCAATGCAGTCAAATAAATAAATATTTAAATATATATATATATATATCGAATGGTGATGGGTTATTTGTAAAGATTTCTCATGACTTACATTATGATTTTATTATGAAATAGGAGGCTGCTTCTATGTAACATTTTAAAGTNAAGAACTAAAGAGCCTCTTGATGAAAGTGAAAGAGAGTGAAACAGTTGGCTTAAAGCTCAACATTCAGAAAATGAAGATCATGGCATCTGGTCCCATCATTTCATGGCAAATAGATGGGGAAACAGTGGAAACAGTGTCAGACTTTATTTTGGGGGGCTCCTAAAATCACTGCAGATAGTGATTGCAGCCATGAAATTAAAAGATGCTTACTCCTTGGAAGAAAAGTTATGACCAACCTAGGTAGCATATTCAAAAACAGAGACACCATGTTGCCAACTAAGGTCCATCTAGTCAAGGCTATGGTTTTTCCAGTAGTCATGTATGGATGTGAAAGTTGGGCTGTGAAGAAAGCTGAGCACCGAAGAATTGATGCTTTTGACCTGTGGTGCTGGAGAACACTCTTGAGAGTCCCTTGGCCTGCAAGGAGATCCAACCAGTCCATTCTAAAGGAGATCAATCCTGGATGTTCTTTGGAAGGACTGATTCTAAAGCTGAAACTCTAATACTTTGGCCACCTCATGTGAAGAGTTGACTCATTGGAAAAGACTCTGATGCTGGGATGGATTGGGGGCAGGAGGAGAAGAGGACAACAGAGGATGAGATGGCTGGGTGGCATCACCGACTCGATGGACATGAGTTTAAGTGAACTCTGGGAGTTGGTGATGGACAGGAGGCCTGGTGTGCTGCAATTCATGGGTTTGCAAAGAGTCGGACATGACTGAGTGACTGAACTGAATTGAACTGAAGATAATGAGATGTTTTTGTGGTATTTCCTAAGTCATCTTAACATCTCTGACAATGGTGCTTTATTTAAAAATGGAATTATTTTGGAAAAAAACATGTTGAGTGCCAGGGCCCTACCTTCCTTCTTATACCTACTGTGGATATTTGTTGGGAACTTTCTGTACATATGTAGCTACCCCAAAAGTGGTCACACAATATCCAATAAATGTGGCTTCTGCTGTGGTTGAGCAAGGAGATGCAGATGTAGACACTACCAACTCCACTTCATTGTGAACAAAACCTTGATTTTCTTAAGCTAATGACTGAAATGGGAGCAGATAAGGTGGAGTTCCACTAATGTCTCCTCCCTCCAAGGAATAAACTGTAAACTGAAGCCCACATTCCTCTTTCATGCCCTAGGAGATACAGTCCAAGAGTAAGAGGTTTGGAGGGGTTAGAGTCATTTTGTGACTATGAGGGTAGAACCAACGAAGTAGCAGGGAAATCCACCCAGCATCCTGATATTTCTGAGCAGCTCAAGTCACCAGTTCTAAAACTTCTACTTCAAAAAGTCTGGATAAGTGAGTTACTAAAATGTCTTTAATGTTAAATCCCCCTTCATCCACATATTTTGTTACTTGAAGTAGCACTCCTCCTAAATGAAAAATTTTTGTGGAAAGAATAAATTATGTTTATTCCTGTCAGCAACAGAATAAAAGTATACAACTACCTGCTCTTATTAACACTTGCTATAAACTGTATTAATCTTGAGACTTTTATACTTTACAATTTTTCTGTTAGAAATTCAGTGCCAGTAACACTGTTTAGAACTTTTAGGCACCTGAGGCCATAATGACTGTGTGCTAAAGATATTAAGTCAATATTAAACTAAAAATGATTTTCCCAAATTTTAAACTCTGTGCTTTAAAATATTAGAGAATATAGGGAGAAATCTCTGAAGAGTAACTGATTTAGAAAATAAAAAGTTGGGAATTGGAAACTATAAAATATGTAACAGCGGCAGAGTCTGCTAGTGAGCAGTCATTTAGTACTGCCGAATTGCGTGCAGGATTCCCGCTGGACTCAATCAGAGTCATGTGCAAAAATCGATGTCAGGATCTTTCCCTGAAACTGTAAATGAGGAAAGCTGAGAAATCGGGACAATTTCTTGATAAATGTTTGGGAATGTACCAGTTTTCAGGGAGACCAGGTGTTTGATGGAAATCAATGTTCTTGAGACCCTAATATTGCTGGATATATTAACAAGAGAGAATCCCATTCATTTTTTTTTTAAACTTGAAATGATTTTTTTTAAGATCCCTAGAATTTCTTCAGTTTTTTTTCAGTTAAGTATTTTAATGAATAATACTCACTCTCTGAGTAAATGGTATAAGATTAGGTGTTTTTCTTTCCAACATTCTTAGAAAAAAATTCATTTCCTTTTAGACCTAAACTTAACCTGTGGATCAGAGGTTAACATTTGTATGCTCTTTTTTTCTGAAGTAGGAAGTTAATATTCACCAACCATTTTACTTTGAGTCTCCCTGATTGTTAGAAAGAGGGTGAGGAAGGAACAGTGGAAGATTTGGCAGGTCAGATCTCTGAAAACCATTTTTAAAGAATTTTGTCATGAAGGCTCAAGAGAAGAATTAAACATCACTGTATAAGTCCTGATATGGTTATAAAGTGGGAGTAGGAAATGGCATCCCACTCCAGTATTCTTGCCTGGAAATTACATAGACAGAGGAGCCTGGTGGGCTACAGCCCATGGAGTCGCAAAGAGTCAGGTACAAATGAGCATACTACTTTGGTTATAAAATATAACCAAAAGTTATGATTTATTAAAATAATATTTTAACTGAGTAGGTATTGAAAGAGCCAGCACACAGAATCTTGCTTGTAGTTGAACAGTGTTGATTAGAGGCCTTTTGAATTGGTTATAATTACAGACGGAATTTTTTTTAATTTTGTTTTTTAATCTTTAGTTATAAAAATTTTCATAGGCATTACAAGAACAGGTCTGTAATTTATTAACTCATCATTCATAAGGATAAATGGTTATCGTTTTTTGCTGCTGCCTCTTGTGGGACACATTTCATCATTCTTATTAGATTTTTATCACTCTATAGTATTTAAGTTGGCAGCAGATATTTACAGTATGCCTCATTTTAGGGTCTGCCATATGAGATCTAAGGCAATTATGATAAAAGTAATAGTATTGATTCATTGATTGAATGATCTATGTTTTGTTGTTTTTGCAAGAATCATAGAGGTTCTCAGTGGATAAGATCAAAGGGGTAGACAATCAAGTATTTGTGGACAAAGACCTCAAGAAATTTGCAGAAAGTATGATTTCTATAGAATTTTGTGGAATTTGATCATTGAAGATCATCCTTCTATCTTATACTCAAGGTACTAGAGGAGGAGTTCCTAAAAGGTCCATTATTTTGTCAAGGACTATACAGTGGGTCCTTTTAACTCTTGTCAGACTATACCATAATATCAGTTTGCATAGCACCAAATTTCCCTGATAATCTACTGTGGTCTACCATGTTAGTTATCTGAACCCTTGTTTTTCAATGACATTTGAAAGGTTACAGATTTAATTAAGCTAACATATAAGTACAGAAAATTTGCATTTATTTTTGTCCTAAAAAAGTGTCTCTAAAATTTTAAGCTCACTTCTCATTCTAGTGTTTTGGGATTTAGAAAATTATCACGCAATCTACTTATGCTCTTTATAATATAGCTTTCTGGGTTTCAGTGGGCTCATCATAAAATGAGAATGTTGCTGTAATTGATCTCTCAGGTCCAGCCCTAGAATTTTCTTAATCTGTATACAATTAAAAATTCCACTTACTCTTCAGATGAACTCTTCCTGGTATTAGTATTTTATTGTGTTTCTCTCTTTGGGGAATAAAGATTTTCTTTGTGTCTGTAAAATATTTTAGGCATGAATGGTTAGAATTTTTTTTTTTTTTGGCAAGTGTCCTCTTTATCTCTGAATTAAATTGGCCTGATGAATAACCCCAGAGGTAAAACATTTGTAGTGTTTTAGAATGCCTATGAGCTTCCCTGGTGGCTCAGATGGTAAAGAATCCATCTGCAATGCAGGAGACCTGGGTTGGGAAGATCTCCTGGATAAGGCAATGGTAACTCACTGCAGTATTCTTGTCTGGAGAATCCTATGGACAGAGGAGACTGGTGGGCTATGGTCTATGAGGTCCCAGAGTTGCATATAGCTCACAAACTCAGAGTCTGGATTAGAAGCGAGGTCCCTGGGCTCCTTTCTGTCTTCCATGTTCTTTACTGCATGTCTTTCTTTTCTGAGGTCTCAGTTCTTAAATTCTCAAGTACCAGAGATGTAGAACCGTTACTCTTTCTACCATCTCCTTCCACTCATACCTGCTTGTACTTGTTAAACCTAACACTGGATAAAGCATGGTCTCATTTTCCAAAGTTCTGAGGGCCTTAAGTCCTCTGTTACCCAGAGATCCTTGATATGTCGGGGTGGTCCAGTTATTTCTGATTGTGGTCAAGTGTCAAGGAGAGCACTGATGGATCTGAGCATATATAATATCAGTGTTGGGGAAGAGGTGGAGTCAGTGGTGCTGGTTTTTCTAATGTGTCAGCACAGTAAAATTGCAGTGGGTGATGATGATGTTTATTGATAATGGTGGTAAAGAGAATTAAACAGTAAATGCCACTGGGGAAAACTGGAAATCTGTGCTCATAATAGATACAATGTAAGGAGGAAAATTTAAACTTTATACTTATTATAGTACTAATTAAAAAAACTATGGTACTTCTGTGACCTAGTTTTAGCTTAGGTTTATTTATTGAGAAGTAAAATAACAATTAGATATAAAGCTAAAAATTCCATATGAATTCTATTTTACTGATACCAATGTTCATATTTACTCACCTACTTATCAATATTCATATAATTTAGTCCCATACTCACGCAATGGGATTATTGTTTCAGATCTTAAAAATAAAATTAGATTGCATCCTAACTAAGGTAATTTTGAGCTTAAAGGATTTATGTGAATGCTAATGAATACCACCTGAGGATTGTTAGGTATGTACAGGCAGATCTTGAGATGTTGGAACAGAGGGCTTTTAACTGCATGCTAATTTATTGAACAAATTAAACAAATAACATTTCTTGGTTTTTCATACATGCTCATTGCAAAAATAATGGAAATAGAGAAAACTTAATACATTAAATAATTATTTGCAGTACAGGTGGACAGGCACCCGTGACATTGTGACATGAACTCTTATAATTCTTTCATATACATGTATACACACAAACACACATGCATATTTTTGGATACAAAATTGCTCTCAGTCTATTTGTTTTGTTTATACTTTAAAATATTAACTTCTATGTGTTTCAGTAGATTCATCAGAAAATGAGACTATTGCTATAATTGATCTCTGAGGTCTATCCCCCCATTATACGAACATTAAATTTTCACTTAATCTTTGGATAAGAACTCTTTCACAGTAATATAAAAATTCTTTCTAATTCACCATTTCACATCTAAAAATGCTTTGTGGACATTTCTATGGCATTGAATATTATCTAATATTATGACTTTTAATGGTTTATAGTATTAGATGATTATATAATGTTCCTATCAATCTTTTTTTAAGATATTAGGGTATTTTTTTCTAGTTTTCCTGTTATATTTTATGCTAATCATTTCCTTTGTAAATGAACTCTTATGCAAATGTTTAATGATTTGTATATAATAAATTCCTAAATGTACCATTTATGGGTCAAAAAATTCCTCAAATTTAGGTGTTTTAGTGAAAATTACATCCAGAAATAATGTGCCAGTTTATATATTCCTGAATTTTAGCTCAGCATATTATTTAAAATCCTTATTAATCAAGTTTAATATGATAGTACATTGTTCTATGTTCTTTGTTTACTAAAATTTTGCCACATGTTTATCACTTGTATTCCTTTGCACATTTTTGTGAGTATTCATCTACTTTATTGATATCTTCACATATTAACACTTAGTCCTGAGTTTGCAGTTATATTTTCCTGAGCATATTCCTTGACACACTAACTGTGTGATCTTGGTCAGCTGTTTACCTTGCCAGTACCTCAGTTTCTTTAAATGAAAGTGAGAAAGATATAGCCTATCTCTTCAATTAGTGTTTTCTGGATCTGAGAACTTGCTAAGATTTAGGGACTAAGATTGTGACTTTTTATTGTTGAGACCATCCTGCTCTTCCTGCTCTTGCCTTTTTTGAGATTGAAACTCATGTTAAAGAAAACAAGACCACGGCAGCTGGTCCCATCACTTCATGGCAAATAGAAGGAGGAAAGTGGAAGCAGTGACAGATTTTATTTTCTTGGACTCTAAAATCACTGTGGATAGTGACAGCAGCCATGAAATTAAAAGGCTCTTGCTCCTTGGAAGGAAAGCTATGACTGATTGTATTAAAAAGCAGAGATATCACTTTGCCAACAAAGTTCTGTATGTCAAAGCTATGGTTTTTCCAGTAGTCATGTAGGTACATGAGAGTTGGACCATAAAGAAGTCTGAGCACCAAAGAACTGATACTTATCGTGCTGGAGAAGAGTCCCTGGGACAGCAAGGAGATCAAATCAGTCAATCTGAAAGGGAATCAGTTTGAGTATTCATTGGAAGGACTGAGGCTGAGGCTGAAGCTCTAGTACTTTGGCCACCTAACGTGAAGAACTGACTCATTGGAAAAGACCCTGATACTGGGAAAGAGTGAAGGCAAAAGGAGAAGGGAGTGACAGAGGATGAGACGATTAGGTAGCATCACTGACTCAATGGACACAAATTTGAGCAAACTCCAGGAGATAGTGAAGGACAGAGGAGCCTGGCATGCTGCAGTCCACGGGGTAGCAAAGAGTAGGACATGACTTAGTGACTGAACAGCAATAACAACAGACATTGGGTAACACCACCATTGACTGCATGTCTACCTTATTTCTCGAATAGGGGGGCCTAACCTCTGGGATCTAATGCCTGATGATCTGAGGTGGAACTGATATAATAATAATAGAAATAAAGTACACAATAGATATAATGCTCTGAATCATCCCAAAACCATCCCCTCTACTCCTCGTCTATAGAAAAATTGTCTTCCACGAAGCCAGTCACTGGTGCTGGAAATGTTGGTGACCATTGCCCTAGAGAGATGAAGCTCTACTAACAACTCCTGGCTGGTCAAAGCCCCTGGGCTGCCTCTCTGGCCTTGCCAATTGTCCAGATAATTGTGGCCTCCTGGCATCTGCTGCTAAGCCCCACATGCCAGACTCATCTCTATGGATAGAAACAAACCCAACTCTGTGGCCTTCTCTGCTACACTCAGGCTTGCACTGCAGAGAAGGCCACCACCGAACTACTTAGTGATGCTGGCACCCAGACCAGTACATGCTTTGTGGCCTTGCTGAATAGTTTTTTACTCAGTGTCCCATTCTTCCACTGGAACATTAATCCTCTGATGAGTATTCTAGCCTTACATTTATTCCAGCATATCACTCCTCTCAGCCCCTGTACTCTTTACCAGCTGTTAGCATGGGACATCAATTTCTCAGACTTCCAGGAGCCATTCTGGTAACAAATGCACCCACTCCCTGAGGTTCCTGCCAGGTTATTAGATCTTATGCCCTGTGAAAGTGTTCCAAATCAATAAATCCCTAGTTTATCTGGTCTCATATTCTGACACTTTGGTTAAGCACCCTCTAAGTCCAATGCCAGATGCATTCTCCTGGCTCCCACTGGTGTTGCTCCTCCTGGGGGGTTCAGTTTCCTTCCTTCCTTGCTGTACCTGGCTTAGCTTTGTGCAGGTTATGTTGGGATTTAACCCTGTCATCAGACTGGTAACCAGAAGAGGAAGAGCAAGCAGCTTCCAAGTGGGGCACCCGTTGCTTTACATATGTTACACCTTCTAGCACAGGGACCTTTGTGTCAGGCCACCCTGGTTTTCCACAACAGACCTTCCTCAACTATTTAATCATCTATGGAGCCCTGCATCTTTAACTTTCAGAGCTTCAATTCGCTGCTCAGCTGTGTTTTCTTTTCTACTTTGTAAGTGATTAAACAGGTCAATGACTCTCTCACTTAGCCCTTAACTGCCTTTTAGCAATGCTCATGTTCTTATTATTCCTTTGCACTTAGCAATACAATTTATCAGTAACCAACCACCTCTGCTGCTTTGTAGGTGTTGTTTCTCTTGATATTCCAAATGCCTTTCATGTCATCTGCGGTAGCCATTAGCCTTGTGCTGTCTTGGGCCAAGGAGTGTCCAGGCCTCACATACCACTCAGTACGCGTGTTAGGCTACTGGGCAGTGAATGAACCCACCCCTAAAGTTCATTGCCTCTTTTCTTGAACTACGAGTGGTATCATTTGTATTTGTGCAGATCCTCAAGAAGTGGGGCACCGAGACAGAATTAGGCATGTGTATTAATTTCCTGTGGCTGCTTTAACAAATTACCTATTCAATTGACATTACTATTCAGTTGAATAGTTTCAAACAGCACACATCACACATCTATTTTTCCACAGTTCTGGCAGCTGGAACTTAGTTCGAGAATCAGTTCCCTGGGTTGAAATCAAACTGTGGGCAGAAGCACACTTCCTCTGAAGGCTCTAGGGGAGCATCTGCTCCCAGCTTTTTCCAGCTTTTTGTGGCTTCCTTCCATTACCAGTATCTTCAAATCTCTCTCTCACTGTTGCCTTTCCCTCCTTTATGCCTTTATGTCAAGTCTCACTTTAAGGGCATTTGTGATGGTGTTTCAGGCCCATCTGGGTAATCTAGGATACTCTTGTTGGATCAAAAATCCTTAACTAACCACAGTTGCAAAGAAATCTTTTCCAAATTAGGTACATTCAAAGATTTCAGGATTTTGACCTGTTATCTTTGGATATTAAAATATTAAAATACAGTCCCCCTGCAACATGCACTAGATTATTGGGGAAATACCTGTAAAGGCAAAAAGGAACGAAAATGTAGAGGCAGTGGGGAAATGCAGTTCTACATCTCTGAAAAGGAGTGAGAAGGAAGGGGCAAGGTATACAGAGTATATCAGGCCTCAGTGCAATTCTAGAAAAGTTTGCCTAGCTGACAGGGAGCCCTTGAACCAAAGTACTTCGTTTAAAAATTCCTGTGCCTGCAGGAATGGGTCTGCCTCTGTAAGCCTTTGTGCAAAGTCACTGGCTCAGTGCAACACATGAGAAGTGTGTCCTGGACAGGACTGTGGTGGTGGATCCAGAAGAGCAATAGCTCAGTCCATCAGATATGCTCCATGGAGCTGGGGAGCTGAGCAAGGCGTTTCCACGGTCAATACGTCCATCCATGTTACTTTTTCCTCAATTCGTGCTGTCATCAATCTTCACATTTCTAAGGTCCCTGACTAGCTAGATAACTCATGAGGCATTAACCAATGATTAGTTTAGATTTGTACCCATCTACCTCTCCTTCTACAAAAAGTGGAACACAAATTATTGCCTGAAGTTCCACTCAGCAGGGGAAGTTCCCTCTCCTACTGTCATTTATGAACATCTAGAAGTGGGACTGTAATAAAGCAGTGATTACTCTTGGCTGGAGACATGATACCTTATAGACTTAACTCTAAAAAAGGCCTGTGCTTTTTCCTCCTTTATGAGCTAGTCATTAGCCTCTGCATAGGAGTTCATAGATGTTGGTGAAGGGAAGGCATAAAGGGAATAGCGGCAACTGCCCTGGGGTCTGACTCACCAACTCTCGTGATTCAGTTGTGCTGTCTGGACCACTTTTAACATGGTCTTGAGTGTACCACTTCAATTTAAAAGTGAAATGCTGCTGCACATGTTCAACTTCATAATTTGGCACATCAAATAAGTCTCATTTCACAAAGGAGAGTCCTAGACACAGTCACATAGAGTCTCATGTCTTTGGTGGACCCAGGTCAAGGCCACTTTTCAAATGAAGGATAGTTGTTGGAAGTATACAGCATGCCCTTATTCCCAGATTCTAAGATCTGTGTTGTGGTGCTTCTGTTGAGCCTCTGTTGGCCAGAGGCACTTCAGTATCATTGAATCTGCTTGGTCATAAAGCCTAAATTGTAGCACCATTTGCACCACAGCTCGTACACAACACTGAGGCTTCTCTTACTCTGAAGTCAGTTTAAAAGTGGCAGCTTTATATACTACCTTGTAATTGGATTGGGACAGCACTTCCAAATAAGGTATTCATTCTTTCTAAAGTCTAAAAAGTTCAATCAAGTGCTGTGCTTCTCTCTTTGCAGGGCAGTGCCAAGTGCAGCCAACTTTTCTCACTTAAGAGAAGTTATCCTCACCTGATACAGCCCACTGTTCCTTTAGAAATGTATCTATGTGGCTGGTCTCTGAATTCTCGTGAGTTTTATGTCTCCCCTGCCTGGTATGCATGGGCCTTTCAAAAGCATCTACTTCTCCTACTTCCTGATCACCAGGTCTACTTAGCATGCTGTCATCAATATAAGGAACCAGTGTGATACTCTGTGGAATATCANCTTAGTCCATGAAAAATACCATTACATGTAAAAGTTACTGGGATGCAATGAATTGTTTACTGCAGAATTTCAACATATAGTAAAGATTTATTCTTAAATTATTTGTGTTAACCTTAAAATACTAAAACTCAAATTGAGGTTTCACTTGTGGGAGAACATAGATATGTTATCAGCTGGTAGCAATGAAACATTTTCTTCAAAAGTGGTACTTGCCATCTTAAAGCTATACAATGTGAAGCATCATTATAAGATGAAGCATTCAACTGTTGATGATCTGTTTCCTCTCTGTTGACAACTAAGGAGGCTTAAGTTGTGCAGCTGTTACATTCCCATTATACGTGTACTTTTACCTTTATACCAACTAGGCAAACTATATTTTTGATATGCATAAGCTCAGAAGACGGCACAAAATAAAGTTCAGAAACATTCTTTGAATATTTTTATAGAATCCCTTCTCCCTAATCCTCATCGATTTGGGAAAGAAAAGTGAATTGATGATTCATGAGGGTTAAACACTGCCAGCTGATACTTTTTACTAGCTGCAGATGGAGCAGTTTCTTTTCAAAATCAAAGTTCAAGTCTTCACGCAAACAACAATTAGAAGAGTTAATGAGTCTCATTTTATTTAAACAGTTTCAGTTCAGCTGTGAGGAAGCTTAACCGTTGAGTATGTTATGAGACAACTGCATTTAATTAAATGTTGGTTTCATAAAGTGGGCAGCTGAATATGTTCAATTTCCCAGTGTTAAATTTGTTTATACAAACCTTTCATTCAACACACTTCTAATCACCTTCTAGCTTTCCTGTTATGTTTTCCATATTTCTTTCATTCTTAGGCCATCTCTATTTTTTATATTAATTCAAGAAATATGTATTACATATCTACTATGGACCAAGTTCTGTTCTAAGGCTTAACAACACAAATTTACCTAAAGTGCTCAGTGATGCAAAAAAAAAAAAANTCTACAACACCCAGTTAGCCCCAGGAAAGTTCACAACTGTTTTTGAGTCATGGGGAGGGCAACTGGAGGATTTCTTGTACTCGATCAGAGGACAGCCTTCTGCACCCATGGGTAATCTGAACTTCCAGGTAAGTGACCTTTGTCACCATCAGTGCCTTAGCACAAGAGACTTAAATCCCCTCTTGGCCAAAAAGTTTAGAACCTGAATTGCATGTTGTTGGGCATTTTTCTCATCTGGAGAGCAGAACAGTAGGTCATCTATGTATCGTAACATTTTCCCATTAGGTCCCAGGTCCAGATCTAGGAGGTCCCGGTTAAGAGCCTACCCAAACAGGTGAGGGCTATCTCTAAACTCCTTAGGCAATACTGTCCAAGTCATCTGTTGATATTTTTCTCCTGGAGCCTCCCATTCGAAGGCAAAAAGATACTGGNCAGGTCCAGATCTAGGAGGTCCCGGTTAAGAGCCTACCCAAACAGGTGAGGGCTATCTCTAAACTCCTTAGGCAATACTGTCCAAGTCATCTGTTGATATTTTTCTCCTGGAGCCTCCCATTCGAAGGCAAAAAGATACTGGGATTCTTTAGCCAGTGGTATGCAAAAGAATGTATCTTTGAGATCCAAGACTGTAAACCACTTGGCACTGAGCGGGATATCTCCCAAGATTACATAGGGATTGGGTACTGTGGGATGATTTTATGATCCAGAGATCTTGAACCATTCACCAGGTCCCATCCTTTTTCTTAACAGGGAGGATAGGGGTGTTACACAGCAAACTGGTGGGGACAAATAGCCCACAGGCAAGGAATTTATTAGAGGCCGTAGTCCTTCCTGAGCTTCTCTTCTGAGGGGATCTTGTTTCCAGTTTGGAAACTGAGTGGGGTCTCAGAGGACAGTGATGACCAGTTCAGCTTGGTGGGCTCATCCAGGAGTCCCCTGGTCCCACACCTGGGGTTAATTTTGTCTTCCCATTGTTTTCGGCCCCTCTCTATTGGAGACGGTGTAAGAGGATATCTTCAGTAGTAACCAGAAGCTGTAGGGCTCTAGGGGCTGAAAAGCTTCCCATCACAAGGGTGGTCCCCAGTTTAGTGAGTATATCTCTTCCAAATAAGGGAGTAGGACACTCAGGGACCATCAGAAACTGGTGAAGAAATATTTGTCCATCCCAGCAACAAAGAAGTGCTTTGAGCAATTGTTTTTCCTGTAGCATCCAAAATGATACAGGTTTGGGAGGGGAAGGCTCCAGAGTAGGCAGTCAGGACAGAGTAGGTAGTCCCTGTGTCAACCAAGAAATTCTCGGGCCTACCTGCCACATCCAGTTGCACCCTTGGCTCCAGCCCCGTGATAATTATCTGTGACAGGGGGGCTGGCGGGAGTGGGCCACTTCAGTCCTGTTGAACCATCATGAAGGACGGCTTGGCACTTGATCTTGAGGCTCTTGGGTCCTGAGGGCAGAGTGCCACCTAATGTCCCAATTGATGGCATTTGTAGCAAGCTGTTTTAGGAGAGTTGTTTAGGAGACTTGTCATGGTTTGGACACTTTGGCCCAATGTCCTGCCTGTCTACAGATTAGGCAATGTCCTTAAAAGTGTCCCGAGTCCATAAAAGTGGACTTGGGTTTTGCCATGGGGCTTCCCTGGAGGGAGGCCTGCATCTGGGCATGTCTTGTCTCTTTCCTTTTTGCCCTTTCCTGAGCCTTGGCTTCCCACTCCTGTTCTCTGTTATAAAAGGTGTTGGTGGCTACCTGGACCATCTCATCTAAAGAGGCAGCAGGGTTCTGTTGCTGTAGCTGTTATAATTTTATCCTGATGTCTGATGCACATTGGGATAGAAATTTGTCCCTTAAAATCACCTGTCTCTCATAAGAGTCTAAGTTCAGATTGGTAAAATTTTGGAGGGCCACTTTTAGCCTTTCCAGAAAGGCAACGTGGTTCTCATTGGACTCCTGAGTTATTGCTGAGACCGGGTATAGTCCCACAGCTAGGCTTCCTTCTATTTCCATGGGTGGGCTCCCTTAGGGGTGAGTCTCTCTGAAGCTTATCCTAGCCAGGACTGTTGCAACCTGAGGTGTTCCTGGAGATCGAATCCTCGGGCAGGTTGAGGCAGGTCGGCCTCCCGAGAATTGGGTCCCTGGGCAGGTCGAGGCATGTTGACCTCCTGGAACCCCTGGACTGGAAGATCCCCAAGCAAGTTGAGGTGTGACAACCTTTCGAGGACCAGATTCCTAGGCAGGTCAAGGCAGGTCGACCTTATGGGACCCCTGGACTGGAGCTGGGCGTCCCCAAGGTCTTCTGTGTGACCAGTGCTGGGTTGTAAACTTAACTCACTGCCAGTTGGTTCACCACAGATGGCAACAGATATCATGATATAAAGCAGTCCAAGCCTGTGCCCTGAGACTGGGAACCTGGAGAAACAACCATAAGCCTTATCCTCTTATTGCTCTGAGGGAACGTAAGTCACTGACGTTTTCTCCTAGTCCTCCATAAGACCAGGTTAGAGTGCCTCCAATGGTAAACATTTCACTATCATAAACCCACTTTAGGCAATAACTGAAGTCATGACAAAAGAGTGGGTTATCTGGTCCTGTTAGGGGCGTTAGGAGTATTTTTTTTTATTATAATAATAATAAGTGGGGTAGAGCAATGTTGCCTACAAGAGGGCAGAGTCCTGGGTGTAGGAGTTAGTAAGCGACTGAAGAACAAATTGATAAGAGACCATAGACCAGATGTTCCATAAAAGTGGAGTGGAGATTTGATCTAGGGGTCTGTTTGTAACTTCAGGAGAAGACTGGCAAGGATTTGGGCCCAGTGCCCTGTGGGGCTAACTCCCAAAGTGGCAAACATTATCCTGGAAGCCAAACTGTCCTTGGAGGGATGCCAAGGCAGGTGTGTGTCTGTCACCACCCTAGTGGGTTCACTGAGAGATGCTGTTGTTGCACATGTTTTGCAGAAAACACGGAAGATGAAGGCCTGAATACCTAGAGGGATTGGATATTATACAGTATTTCTCTCGCAAGGGCCAGCTATTTTCTGGTTATCCCTCCAGAAGATTGTGGAGGCAACATTATGGGCTCAGGAAGAGAGCATGAAACAGGAGGGAAGGGGACAGGGTACAACTTTTGAAAGAATGGCATAGCCCAAGGGCATAACATAAACAGATTAAAATCAGATGGGTCCAAGATGACAAGTCAAATTCAACTAAACCTGGATCCTCCATCTGCAAGCTAAATGACACACCCAGAGGCACCAGGACAGTTCCAAGGCCCTGTCAAAAGATCTAGGAGTGGGTGTCTCCCTAATTATTGGAATGATCTTCCCACTCATATGAAATCACCCAGCTTGCAAAAACTAACCACACCACATTCCATAGCCACTGCACTCTCCTCTGATGGCCCACACCCTGTGGAGTGTGCTTCTCTCTGAATCCAAACAAACCCACCTCTTACCTATCGCTGTGTCTCTCACTGAATTTTTGCAATGAGACATCAGAGCCTGAGCTTCATTAGGTCCTGAAGCCAGGCACTATGGGTTTTGAACCTGCCGGGAAATCTGCTAAATACCTGACCTGTGCTCACAGTTTTCATTGGCCTGATCCTTGGCACAAAGATTAGGGACAGAAGAACCCCCACATGCTTGGGCAACAGCTCCTGGGGCCCAGCAGATAGTGTAGCCTTCGGCACACACTGGGGAGTAGCCCCTGCCAGAGCCCCTCAGTTGCACTCACTGCTGCTCACCTGTTCGAGGGGGGTTTGAGAAAACAAGAAAGGAAAGAGTGTAAAGGAATTAAGATTTTGTTAGCCATATGCCCTTCCAGCCATAGGAGCGAGGACCTCTACCTTAACCAGAGGTCTACTGGAGTCTGAGACTGAGCTGCGTAAGCTATCTACTGAGTCTGCTTTTTGCTGTCATAGTTCCTAGCATGCAGGACTTCTTGTCACTTCCCCTGTACTGGGTTTTCTTTGCATTCCGCTTCCACCACGGGAGCTTTTGCCGAGTTGGGCTTCTGCTGGGCTTGGCCTCCACCAGGCGAGGGCCAAGTTGAGGTTGTTTCAGCCAGGTTAAATCTGAGTCACGGCACCATAGATGTTGGGGGAGTTTGTAATTTCCTCGGTTCTATCTCAACACAACAAAAATTTGAAGCAATAGATGGACCAGTGTTACAGCCCCACCTAATTTCCTTGGACGGAACAGTGTTACAGCTCAGTTTTATTTAGAAAGTAAAGGAAAATAAATCCTCAAAGTGTGAAGGTGGGCCAACCCAAAAGACGCGACGAGAAGAGAAGCTTTCGGTCCAATTTTGGTTCCTCTTTTTTTATGATTTCTCTTCTCCCTTTGAGCCTGCCCTATGTAAATTGGGTTAGCCAGGAGGGTTGTTTGTTTTACCTGAGGTTCTCACTCCAGTCCTCGGACCTTCCTTTGTTCTATTTTTGTGGGCTTTTCCCTTCTTTGTCTTTTAGCCATCACCATTCTGGACTCCTTTTTCCTATTCNAGACAGAATTAGGCATGTGTATTAATTTCCTGTGGCTGCTTTAACAAATTACCTATTCAATTGAAATTACTATTCAGTTGAATAGTTTCAAACAGCACACATCACACATCTATTTTTCCACAGTTCTGGCAGCTGGAACTTAGTTCGAGAATCAGTTCCCTGGGTTGAAATCAAACTGTGGGCAGAAGCACACTTCCTCTGAAGGCTCTAGGGGAGCATCTGCTCCCAGCTTTTTCCAGCTTTTTGTGGCTTCCTTCCATTACCAGTATCTTCAAATCTCTCTCTCACTGTTGCCTTTCCCTCCTTTATGCCTTTATGTCAAGTCTCACTTTAAGGGCATTTGTGATGGTGTTTCAGGCCCATCTGGGTAATCTAGGATACTCTTCTTGGATCAAAAATCCTTAACTAACCACAGTTGCAAAGAAATCTTTTCCAAATTAGGTACATTCAAAGATTTCAGGATTTTGACCTGTTATCTTTGGATATTAAAATATTAAAATACAGTCCCCCTGCAACATGCACTAGATTATTGGGGAAATACCTGTAAAGGCAAAAAGGAACGAAAATGTAGAGGCAGTGGGGAAATGCAGTTCTACATCTCTGAAAAGGAGTGAGAAGGAAGGGGCAAGGTATACAGAGTATATCAGGCCTCAGTGCAATTCTAGAAAAGTTTGCCTAGCTGACAGGGAGCCCTTGAACCAAAGTACTTCGTTTAAAAATTCCTGTGCCTGCAGGAATGGGTCTGCCTCTGTAAGCCTTTGTGCAAAGTCACTGGCTCAGTGCAACACATGAGAAGTGTGTCCTGGACAGGACTGTGGTGGTGGATCCAGAAGAGCAATAGCTCAGTCCATCAGATATGCTCCATGGAGCTGGGGAGCTGAGCAAGGCGTTTTCACGGTCAATACGTCCATCCATGTTACTTTTTCCTCAATTCGTGCTGTCATCAATCTTCACATTTCTAAGGTCCCTGACTAGCTAGATAACTCATGAGGCATTAACCAATGATTAGTTTAGATTTGTACCCATCTACCTCTCCTTCTACAAAAAGTGGAACACAAATTATTGCCTGAAGTTCCACTCAGCAGGGGAAGTTCCCTCTCCTACTGTCATTTATGAACATCTAGAAGTGGGACTGTAATAAAGCAGTGATTACTCTTGGCTGGAGACATGATACCTTATAGACTTAACTCTAAAAAAGGCCTGTGCTTTTTCCTCCTTTATGAGCTAGTCATTAGCCTCTGCATAGGAGTTCATAGATGTTGGTGAAGGGAAGGCATAAAGGGAATAGCGGCAACTGCCCTGGGGTCTGACTCACCAACTCTCGTGATTCAGTTGTGCTGTCTGGACCACTTTTAACATGGTCTTGAGTGTACCACTTCAATTTAAAAGTGAAATGCTGCTGCACATGTTCAACTTCATAATTTGGCACATCAAATAAGTCTCATTTCACAAAGGAGAGTCCTAGACACAGTCACATAGAGTCTCATGTCTTTGGTGGACCCAGGTCAAGGCCACTTTTCAAATGAAGGATAGTTGTTGGAAGTATACAGCATGCCCTTATTCCCAGATTCTAAGATCTGTGTTGTGGTGCTTCTGTTGAGCCTCTGTTGGCCAGAGGCACTTCAGTATCATTGAATCTGCTTGGTCATAAAGCCTAAATTGTAGCACCATTTGCACCACAGCTCGTACACAACACTGAGGCTTCTCTTACTCTGAAGTCAGTTTAAAAGTGGCAGCTTTATATACTACCTTGTAATTGGATTGGGACAGCACTTCCAAATAAGGTATTCATTCTTTCTAAAGTCTAAAAAGTTCAATCAAGTGCTGTGCTTCTCTCTTTGCAGGGCAGTGCCAAGTGCAGCCAACTTTTCTCACTTAAGAGAAGTTATCCTCACCTGATACAGCCCACTGTTCCTTTAGAAATGTATCTATGTGGCTGGTCTCTGAATTCTCGTGAGTTTTATGTCTCCCCTGCCTGGTATGCATGGGCCTTTCAAAAGCATCTACTTCTCCTACTTCCTGATCACCAGGTCTACTTAGCATGCTGTCATCAATATAAGGAACCAGTGTGATACTCTGTGGAATATCAAGTCAATCAAGGTCCCCCTAGGATATTATGGGGCCAAGAGCCAAGAGCTGACATAGCCCTGAGGTATGAGAGCAAGGGTGAATTGCTTCTAATTTTCTCTATTACCTGGTATAGAAAATAAATGTTTGCTGAATCAGTGACTGCCTGAATGGTGCCAAGGGCTGTCTTGGTATGCTCCAGTGATGATACCACATTGGGAATAGCAGCTGCAATTGGTGTCATAACCTGATTATCTTTATCATCATACAGAGGTATCCCTGAGCATATATCTGGAATTTATAGTAACTAAAAAGGGGAGTGAAAATCTTTCATGTCTTTGATAGCAGCATTAATTTCCCCTGAGAACCTATGTGCAGGTCAAGAAGCAACAGTTAGAACCAGACATGGAACAACAGACTGGTTCAAATTGGGAAAGGAGTACGTCAAAGCTGCATATTGTCACCCTGCTTATTTAACTTCTAAGCAGAGTACATCATGAGAAATGCCAGGCTAGATGAAGTTCAAGCTGAAATCAAGATTGCCAGGAGAAATATCAATAACATCAGATATGCAAATGACATCACCCTTACACAGAAAGTGAAGAGGAACTAAAGAACCTCTTGATGAAGGTGAAAGAGGAGAGTGAAAAATTTGGCTTAAAACTCAACATTTGGAAAGTGAAGATCATGGAATCTTGTCCCATCACTTCATGGCAAATAGATGGGGAAACAATGGAAACAGTGACAGATTTTATTTTCTTGGGTTCCAAAATCATTGTGGATAATGACTGCAGCCATGAAATTAAAAGATGCTTGCTCCTTGGAAGGAAAACCATGACCAACCTAGACAGTGTATTAAATAGCAGAGACATTACTTTGCTGACAAAGGCTTTTTTAGTCAAAGCTATGGTTTTTCCAGTAGTCATGTATGAATGTGAGAGTTGGATCTTAAAGAAGGCTGAGTGCCAAAGAATTGATACCTTTGAACTGTCATGCTGGAGAAGACTCTTGAGAATCTCTTGGACTGCAAGGAGATCAAACCAGTCAATCCTAAAGGGAATCAGTCCTGAATACTCATTGGAAGAACTGATGCTGAAGCTCAAATCCTCTGGCCACCTGATGTGAAGAGCTGACTCATTAGAAAAGACCCTGATGCTGGGAAAGATTGAGGGCAGGAGGAGAAGGGAGTAACAGAGGATGAGATGGATGGATGGCATCATTGACTCAATGGACATGAATTTGAGCAAACTCCAGGAGGTAGTGAAGGACAGGGAGGCCTGGTGTGCTGCAGTGCATGGGGTTGCAGAAAGTTGGACTGGATGTGACTGAGTGACTAAACAAAAATTTCTGTGATAGCCAGTGATATAGTGTCACATCTTTTTGACTTTTCATACTGTTCATGGGGTTTTCAAGGCAAGAATACTGACGTGAATTGCAATTCCCTTCTCCAGTGGACCACATTTTGTCAGAACTCTCCATCAAGACCTGTCCATCTTGGATGGCCCTACATGGCATGGCTCATAGTTTCATTCAGTTAGACAAGGCTGTGGTCCATGTGATCAGATTGGTTAGTTTTCTGTGATTGTGGTTCTCATTCTGTTGCCCTCTGATGGATAAGGGTAAGAGGCTTACGGAAACTGTCACTCCAGTATTCTTGGGACTTCCCTGGTAGCTCACATAGTAAAGAATCTGCCTGCAAAGTGGGAGACCCAGGTTTTTTATCACTGGATCAGGAAGATCCCTTGGAGAAGGGAATGTCTAACCCCTTCCAGTATTCTTGCCTGGAGAAGTCCATGGACAGATGCCTGGTGGGCTACAGTCCATGGGGTCCCAAAGAGTTTGGACTAACACTTTGAGTGATTAACACTTTCACTTTTCAAGTGGTTTTTACTTCCCTAATGTCAAGTTTCCATCACTAGACCTAAGATTTTTTTCATTTGTACACATCAAGCTTCCCTGGTGGCGGAGAGGTTAAAAACATCTGCCTGCATTGCAGGAGACCTGGGTTCGATCCCTAGGTCGGGAAGATCCCCTGGAGAAGGAAATGGCAACCCACTCCAGTATTCTTGCCTGGAGAATCCCATGGATGGAGGAGCCTGGTGGGCTACAGTCCATGGGGTTGCAAAGAGTCGGGCGGGACTGAGTGACTTCACTTTCACACATCAAGCAGTATTTTAATGGCTGCCTATCTATTCTATTCCTAAGGATTTTCATACTCAATTAACTACCACCAGAGATCATTTTAAGATAAAAGACTTTGATTACTGCCCCACCTCATTGGCTTATTATGGTAATTGCACACAGCAAGTCTCTAATGATTCAACAGTGCCACCTGGTTTCTATCCATCTGGAAATGAAACCAGGGAGCCTGATTTTATGATGGCATCTGCCACCATCATCTCTAGTCTACAGAGAACAGCCACCACAAAGCTTTTAGAGAATGTTGCTCTTCCCCACACCAATGTATTCCTTAATACCTTGGTAAAAGAGATGTCCTTCAGGTTTTAATCCAATATTATCTCCCTAAGTCTTTGTATTTCTTCCTCTCTTCTAAGCCAGAGTCTGGTATCTTATCTTTACTGTCTGGAGGCCACGAATGAGCTCATACTTTAAATTTTAATTCATTATAGCTAGACGTTTTGTATTTGGAATTTTTTTCTGGTTATATAGTTTGCTGGATTGCAAGAAATATTTTATTCTTATAGTTTAAGATTTATATTTTTTTAAGCTAGAATCCCATCTATTCATTAATTCATACTTGACTACGAGGACCTCATTATGCTTTNCACAAATGAGCTCATACTTTAAATTTTAATTCATTATAGCTAGATGTTTTGTATTTGGAATTTTTTTCTGGTTATATAGTTTGCTGGATTGCAAGAAATATTTTATTCTTATAGTTTAAGATTTATATTTTTTTAAGCTAGAATCCCATCTATTCATTAATTCATACTTGACTACAAGGACCTCATTATGCTTTAATTATGTGTTAAATATTCCTTACCATACATTAATGTTGTTTTAAGTTTTTGAGTATAACCTTCTATTATAAACTCACAAATAATTTAAAATTTTTGTTTCATTTTTTATAAATTTCTTTGAGTCTACTCTGCACTTTGGTGACTTTCTTAATGCTGTCTTCCTACCTATTATTTCTCAATTTGACTGTCTACACTATAAAGTTTATCCTCTCAATTGCATTTTCCATTCTTTTTCCTATATTTATATCTCCAACATCTTAACTTTAAAATTTACATATCTTTACTTCTCATACTTTTTATTCTCTGTTTAAAACAATTAAAGGTATACTTTCATCTCATTGGATATTTGCAATATATTTAAAATTTTTGTTATATTTTTAAAAATGAGATGGAATTCATCCGGAGTGGGTTCCATACCAATTATTGATTTTGTCAGTTGCTTTTCCTAGCACTGGTTTCCTATTAGTATTTTATGGCTGTGCAACAACTAGGGCTGTCAGTCATTCATGTACCCCCATGCCTAATACAGGTGCTCAATAAACATTTACTAAATAAGTGAATAACCAACTTGACAGGTTTATATAGTCTGAACATCTGCACTGCCATTAAAAAAACATTTATTTATTTTTTAGGCTGTACTGAGTCTTCATTGCTGTGTGGGCTTTTCTCTAGTTGCAGTGAGTGAACTACTCTCCAGTTGCAGTGCTTGGGCTTCTCATTGCGGTAGCTTCGCCTATTGGGGAACACAGGCTCGAGCCTCATGGGTTCAGTAGTTGTGGTGTAGGGGCTTCGTTGCTCCATAGCATGTGGAATCTTCCTGGACCAGAGATCAAAACCACGTGTCCTGCATTGGCAGAGTAATTCCTATCTACTGCGCCACTGGGGAAGTCAGATTTTTTTAAAAGAAAATTTTAATTGGGAATAATTTTAGATTTACCGAATAATGAAATACAAAGATAATGCAGAGAGTTCCTGTATACCATAAACTCAATCTCCCCTAAATCTTATACCTGTTTTCATCATGGTTCATTTGTCTAAACACTGGTACTTCATTTTAACTGAATTGTAGACTTCATTCAGATTTCTCCAAATTTCCTATTAAGTGTTCTTTTTCTGTTTCAGGACCCAAACAAGAATATCAAATATCAAGTCATGACAAATAGATTTAAAAAAATTACATAGATTCAAAAAACATTTGATTTGACAACTCTAGAGCAAACTATCCCAGGGATGGGGGAGCCTGGTGGGCTGCTGTCTATGGAGTCACACAGAGTCGGACACGACTGAAGTGACTTAGCAGAGAGAGAGAGCAAACTATTGCTGTGCCTAGGATCAGAAGCTGTGATTCATAGGGACAACTGATGCTTCTTTCACTGCAGAGACTTACCATTAGCGCCATAGATGACATCGCATATAAGAAAGCACTTCCTGTTGGTTGCCCTGTGGAGTGCAACAAAAGTGGAGAAAACTAAAATATCAAGGTATTGCTGTCATGTTAGTTGTGCCTTCTGATTTGTTGCTAACACAGAAAAGAAGTGTCAGGAATTTAGCACAGGTCAAGCTGATCCAAAGGAGAGTCACAAGATGGATAGCAGACCATTTAACACTCAGAAAGCTGGACTCTCTGAGCTGGTTTCCCTAGTCACTCAGTGACTCAGTGACTACTACTACTCAGTGTAGTTGATTAATAAATTGTTGAACATATGAATAAATAGATGGAGAATGTACTGTGTGTTAATTTTGGGGCACGTGGTTACCAGAAAGGCAAAAGGCCTACAGATAAATGAAAAAGGAATCTCATTTTTCTCCTTACAAATAGTCAACAGTGGTGGAACTTAAATGTCTTTACTCTTAACTCTCTTAGATGATCAAATGCTCACAGGATCAGAGGAACACAAAGAATAGCACTTTGATCTCCAGGCAGACACCCCAACCCACACAGAGCCCAGCAGAATTTAGGGGTGGCTTCTCTGTCCTGCTTCTTGTATGTCCAACTTTTCAAGTTCAAGCCTTGTGCTGCTTTATGAAGCTTCCTCTCTCACAGTTACTAGGAAATTCAAAACCTGTTTTTGTGTTATTTTTTCCCCAATCTCTGCTTTCTCTTCACACCTCCCAGCTACCACTGGCCTGTTTTCTCCACAGCCTCAGGGGAATTATTCTTTAGTCCCATCTGTTTCTACTTTAGATAGAGTTGGGATTGTGTGGGGGTGGTTGTATTTTGGATTCTGTAGGAAAGGAAGCCGAAAAGCAATAAGACTTATTACTCAGACATATTCCAATGCATATGTCCTGTGCACTATTGTGCTAAGAGCACCATGGTTTCTATCTCTAGTTTTAGATGCAATACCAAATGTCGACTTTTCTTCTTGCTGAGATATGTGATAAGAAGCAGGAAGGGAACCAGCATTTTCTAGGAATCAGGAATGGAAGGTGGGGGGAGTGGGAGGAGAATGAGGAAAAGACTTCTTTCTGCTTTACTTGTGACATGCTTTTGTGTTCTTCAGACTTGTCAGTTTCTCTTTTTTTCTTTCCTGAATTCCTATTTGGACTTAGTGTGTTGACTTGTTTTCACCTCTGGTGAACTGGAAAGTCTACATTCTATTTTTTATTGTACTAATGGTTATTTTTGATGTTTTATACCATATTGGAAGGTCTTTCACTCTATTAATCAATGGCAAAAATGAGAAAATGTTCATTGCACAACTGAAATGCATACCTAAGCAGTTTCATTTCAGCACTGTTGTTCTTGATTATTATACTGGAGTGGGTTGCCATTTCCTTCTCCAGGAGATCTTCCCCACTGAGGGATCAAACCTGGGTGTCCCGCATTATAGGCAGACACTTTACCATCTGAGCCACCAGGGAAGTCCGTTAAGCTCTTAAACCTACACAATGATGTTTCAATCCTTTTCTCCTTTAGCCTTTACTTTTAGCATTATTTCCTAGCCTTTTAAACAAAAATTATTTGGCTTCCCTTGTGACTCAGCTGATAAAGAATCTGCCTGCAACACGGAGACTTGGGTTCGATCCCTGGGTTGGGAAGATCCCCTGGAGAAGGGAAAGGCTACCCACTCCAGTATTCTGGCCTGGAGAATTCCACGGACTGTATAGTCCACGTGGCTACAAAGAGTCAGACATGACTGAGCGACTTTCACTTTGTTCACTGAGAGCAAGAGTTCTTAAAGTTGGATTATACACTCCTGGTGTATTCCTTGCTACATTTATCTTAGCCAGTAAAGGCTGGTTTGTTTTACTGGAATGCTAATTATCTGAAGGCTTGGGGAAGTATTGTTGAAAATTTGGTGTCATATATATTTACAAGGGAATCAGAAGAATTCCAGTTCTTTGTGTATCTTCTGTGTGCAGTGTATGTGTGAGAGACATTACCTAGAAAAGAGAAAATATACAGTATATACAGAAAATTTTGTATTTTTTGTACTCCAAGACACAAATGGTATTAGGTTGCGATGTGGATGAATCAAGGTGGGGTCTGCCATGGTGTTGAAAATGTATGCTTGTGTCATTCACGCCCATGGCTTTGGCAAATCTGTCAGACAGAGGAGCAGGGATGTGTGATAGTTTACTCAGTCAGTAGAGGTCCATACAGCTGTTTTATAAAAAAATTAAACTCACCACTTTATAGAACATTGCTTCGTTTCCAAATTTAATTATCAGTCAAGTAAAACTCAGCTCCATCAGTCAAATTAATTCAAATATGTGCTGAAATTGTGCTATATTCAGTTTTCATTTAAAAATATATAAATTTGCTTCCTTCCATTTCCAATCAAAGTGAAGTCCCTTTTCACAAATAGCCTCAGTTATTACCTTTTATTATTTTGCTTATCCTTCTATATCTTATTCAAATGTGCTCATTTATCTTAGGTATATATCTTTGTTTGGAACCTGGATCTGTGATGCCTGGTCGTGAACAGAAAGTACAAAGTGTGATAAGGAAATTGAGAACAATATGAAATCATCATAAATTATGGTAATGAAGGCATTATTTCTAAACTTCCCACAATGAACTTGACAACAAAGAAGTTGAAAGCTCCCCCAACTACAGCCACTAAATCGACACCAAGTAGAATTATCAATCGGAAGAAGCTTTTGAAGTACTTTGAAGCCAATTTAAAAGTATAAGCTTTTATTATTGCAGAAATGCAAATGAACCTAGATTTTGGGGCCTTTTATGTAAGAAAACAATGAGTAACAACTTCATGAAATAATGATTCTTTCCGTGCAGTCACAAAAGCTGCATTTTTTATTTTCACGCATGTAAGATTTCTGTTTTCTACAAACTTCAAGTTTAGAATTTCATCAGAATACATTTAAATATACATTTTCTCATTAATTATTCCCAGAACTTTGAACTTTTTAATTTTGATTTGCAGACTCCATTTTTGTTGTTGTTGTTTGTTTGTTTTTCAGTGAATAAGAGTTTTCTTGACTAGCTTTTAACTTTTTAATTGTTTCTTCTCTTCTGTTCATCTTATCTTGGAATTCCTGTCAGATATAGGTTGAATATTTATATTTGTCTTTTCAGTTCAATTTAGTCCCTCAGTCATGTCTGACTCATTGTGACCCCATGGACTGCAGCACACCAGGCTTCCGTGCCCATCACCAACTCCTGGAGCTTACTCAAACTCATGTCCATTGAGTCAGTGATGTCATCCAACCATCTCATCCTCTGTCATCCCCCTTTCCTCCCAACTTCAATCTTTCCCAGCATCAGTGTCTTTTCCAATAAGTCAGTTCTTTGCATCAGGTGGCCGGAGGATTGGAGCTTCAGCTTCAGCATCAGTTCTTCCAATGAATATTCAGGACTGATTTCCTTTCGGATGGACTGGTTGGAACTCCTTGCAGTTCAAGGGACTCTCAAGAGTCTTCTCCAACACCACAGTTCAAAATCATCAATCCTTCAGTGTTCAGCTTTCTTTATAGTCCAACTCTCACATCCATACATGACAACTGGAAAAAACATAACTTTGATAGATGGACGTTTGTTGACAAAGTAATGTCTCTGCTTTCTAATATGCTGTCTAGGTTGGTCATAGCTTTTCTTCCAAGGAGCAAGCATCTTTTAATTTCATGGCTGCAGTCATCATCTGCAGTGATTTTGGAGCACAAGAAAATAAAGTCTGTCACTATTTCCATTGTTTCTCCATCTATTTGCCATGAAGTGATGGAACTGGATGCCATGATCTTAGGTTTCTGAATGTTGAGTTTTAAGCCAACTTTTTCACTCTCCTCTTTCACTTTCATCAAGAGGCTCTTTAGTTCTTCTTCACTTTCTGGATAAGGGTGGTGTCATCTGCATATCTGAGGTTATTGATATTTCTCCCAGCACTCTTGATTCCAGCTTGTGCTTCATCCAACCTGGCATTTAATATGATGTATTGTGCACTTTTGTCTTTTAGGAATTGTCATTTGCGTCTCTTAAACTTTTCTTCTTCTTTAGTGATTTCCCTAAATTTGTCTTTTACTTAAGATATTCAGGTCTCCTTAGATAACACTTTCTGCTATTTGAGGGCTATAAAACAAATTTTTTCTTTTTATGTTTTAGCAATATGCTATTTGATGTGTACTGCTTCCAGAAATGGTGGGTATAGCTTCTTCGAACAATTGAAAAACTACTAAACCATCGTAAAACAAACACAAGAGTTGGAAAACTATGAACCAAAAAAGACTCATTGAGGGCACTGCAGGATTCCCTGGTAAACAACACTTGTAAGACTGAGACATGAAGAGAAGGGAAGACCAGTGAGGTGATGTGTCAGACATTTGTTCCTGTCTTTCCCCCTCAGTGCATTCACTGATTTGAAAGCAGTGACTGAGGCTGGGAGGCTATGCAGGGTTTCTAGCAGCCTCATGGCAGTAGCAGGACAAACACTGGAACTGGGGTAACAGGAAGTACTAGTAAATCAGTATACTAGGGTTTCAGTTGGAAGTTTTACCCTTAGAAGCAAGAGTAAAAGAAACATAAACTAACTCTTGCAAGGCCTGCCCTTAGCTTAGTTGGGGAGTTTGTAATTTCCTCAGTTCTGCCTCTTCACAACAAAAATTTGAAGCAATGGGTGGGTCAGTGTTACAGCCCTGTGTAATTTCCTTGGACACCAGTGTTACAGCTCCATGTTACAGCTCAGTTTTATCTAGAAAGTAAAGGAAAATCCAGCCTCGAGGGATGAGGGTGAACCGACCCAAAAGACATGAATAGAAGAGAAGCCCCTGGCTCAATTTTGGCCCCTCTTTTTATATGTTTTTTTCTCCTCCCTCTAAGCCTAGCCTATGGAAACTGGGCTAGCCAGGAGGGCTGTTTGTTTTACCTGAGGGCCTCACTTAGGTCCTTGGACCTTCCTTTGTTCTATTTTCATGGGCTTTTCCCTTCTTTGTCTTTTAGCCACTGCCATTTTGGGCTCCTTTTTCCTATTCTAACTACCTAACATTCCCCCCTCAAGAGATAGAAGGCCCAATTCTTTGGGAATAGGGGCATGGAGGTCTCTCTGGCTGCTTCCTGTTGAACTGGGATGGCGAGGGGCATTGGCCTTCCCCTCTTGCTAGTCTCAAGCCTCAGAGTCCTTATAGCTATGTGTATCTAAGGGTGAGTGATATTTTCCGTGGTTGGCTGTAGTTTTATATATCCTTGTTTAACTGGCACTGCATGTTGTAACTTGTTGACCTGGGCAGNTGTTGAAGCTGAAACTCCAATACTTTGGCCACCTGATGCAAAGAACTGACTCATTGGAAAAGACCCCGAGGCTGGGAAAGATTGAAGGCAGGAGGAGAAGGGGACGACAGAGGAGATGGTTGGACAGCATTACTGATTCAATGGACATGAGTTTGAGCAAGCTCTGGGAGTTGGTGATGGACAGGGAGGCCTGGCGTGCAGCAGTCCATGGGGTTGCAAAGAGTTGGACCCGACTGAGCGACTGAACTGGACAGAGCTTCCTCCCTCCATCTACTCAGGCCAGTTCTCTAGCCAGAGGCTCTGACACCCTGCTGCCTGATGCCCCTCCTGCTCATCCCGTGCTCAGTCATTACCTTACTGGTTCTCCTGAGGGTGAGGAACATTGTGACCCTCCCTGCTTGGCTCTTGGGTCCCTACAGCTGGACAGATAGAGTCTCACTTTCTGGCCCCATGAAGCAGCAATGTCACCCACTGACTCTCAGCCATTCTAAGACAGGAAAGACGAGTTTCCCATCTTGAGTGCCGCCATGCTACAAAGGAAGATGGCTCTCACCTCCCAGACAAGCTTGCCTTGGCCAGAGCCCAGAACACAAATGTGGTGGTCCCGATCAACAAGGACCACCAACATATCCATCCGTATCCCTGGGATGCAGGTGCACATACAACATCCCACATCACCATCCCGGATGTGGGCCTGAGGGTTTCCCGCCTCCACAGAGGGCCTTTGTGAGTGGGCAGGCTTGGAGGACACCCAACAGAGAAATGGAATGCAGAGGAGACTCTCAGAGATGCTGCAGAAGAGTCACAGGATGTGGTGACTGATGGATTTTGAGGCCAAAGGAAATATTCCCTCTCACTGACCCTGCCCACTGCCTCAGACAGCACCCTCGGGACGGACGCCAGTTGGTGTGTGTTACAGAGACTGTGTATCGTGTGTTAACAGACAGAAGGGCTGCTCTACTAGATAGTAAAAGCCACAGTCCCAGGGTCCCCTCAGGGCCTGTTCTCTGCTGTAACACTGAAAGGGGGGAAAGCTGGCTCTGTCAGGGACACCAGGAACTGCTCTAGCACTTGGCCACCATCTCTCTTTTGAATTGGAGGATAATTTCTTTGTAATGGTGTATTAGTTTCCACCGTACAACACTGTGAAATCAGCTCTAAGTACACATACATGCCCCGGCTCCTGAGCCTCCCTCCCACCTCCGCATCTCACCCCTCTGGGTCATCACAGAGCGCCAGGCTGAGCTCCCTGTCATAAAGCCGCTTGCCGCTGGCTATCTGCTTTACACACAGGAGGTAGTGCGTATATTTCAGTGCAACTCTCTCAGTTCATCCCGCCCTCCACTTCCCTCACTGTGTCCTCAAGTCTGTTTTTCACATCTATGTCTCTGTTCCTGCCCTGCAAACAGGCTCCTCGGCACCATTTTCCTAGATTCCATATATATGTGTTAACAAACAATACTTGTTTTTCTCTGACTTACTTCGCTCTGTGTAACAGGCTCTAGGCTAATCCACCTCAGTTCAACCGCCTCTAATTCGGCCACCATCTCTTTGAGCTTACTGGCTTGCACCTGTGCCTTTCCATCTAGTAGATACCGTGAACCCCAGCCCACACCCTATGTGTTTATGTGTGTGTACACACCTATATATATATATACTGGTCTGCCTTGGTGCCATTTTCTACTCTGAGAACAGAGGAGCCTGAGTGTTTTTTTTCCTTTGAGAACGAGCTCGTACATCAGACTGGTTCCCGGGGGCTGGCTCAGGATCTGAGAAACAGCAGGGCACTCTGCACCACTGTACTGGCTTCAGCCACCATCACTTCATTAATTATTCAGAAGGACTTTATGTGCTGTCTTCATTAAAACAGCCCACTTCTGACAGCACTTGATGTTTAACAATACTCAGATCTGATGGAGGAGAAATAATAAGGGGCTTTGGTAGCCTTATTTCCGGTAGTCCCGGCCTAGAGAGATTGTGGAGCAGTTCATCAAATGGTCCTGCACTTTCAGACCTTCCTTCACAGCTCAATTTAGAGCTTTCATAGGATAAATCTACAGGGCAGGAGCCTTTCCCTGCCCACGGGCTGCCTTACTGAAAGATACCCAACAAGACCACAGCTGCCCAGGCTTCCAAGCCTGTAAACTGCCGGGTCTGATTTCAAACCCGTGGGAGTACGGACAGGAGGACTGAAGAACAGGCTCTTGCTACTCCAGAGCTAGAGGAACCATTTCTCACCTTCATGTAATTTACAAACCTGGGCCTCAAACCCACCTTTAGAGGCCTCGGTGTTTTTCCAAAAAAAAAAAAACCAAAAAACAAAACNGGGACTTTTTACAGAATTTTTTCTCCATTTTGGTCATTATAGAATACTGAGTAGAATTCTCTGTGCTATGTAATAGGTCCTTGTTGATTATCTATTTTATATATTGTTATTGTTCAGTCACTAAGTTGTGTCTGACTCTTTGTGACCCGTGGACTGTAGCATACCATGCTCCTGTCTTTGACTAATTTCCAGAGTTTGCTCAGATTCATGTTCATTGAGTAGGTGACACTGTCTAACTGTCTCATCATCTGCCACCCCCTTCTCTTTTTGCTTTTAATCTTTCCCAGCATCACAGTCTTTTCCACTGAGTCAGCTCTCTGCATCAGGTGGCCAAAGTATTAGAACTTCACATCAGTCCTTCCAATGAATAAACAGGGTTGATTTCCTTTAGGATTGACTGGTTTGAAGTTCTTGCAGTCCAAGAGACTCTCAAGAGTCTTCTCCAACACCACAGTTCAAAAGCATCGGTTCTTTGACACTCAGCCTTCTTTATGGTCCAACTCTCACATCCGTACATGATTACTGTAAAAACCATAGTTTTGACAATACTGACCTTTGTCAGCAAAGTCATGTCTCTGCTTTTTAATATGCTGTCCAGTTTTGTCACAGCTTTCCTCCCAAGGAGCAAACGTCTTAATTTCATGGCTGCAATCATTGTCCATAGTGATTTTGGAGCTCAAGAATATAAAATCTGTTACTTCTTCCACTTTTTCCCTTTCCATTTGCCAGGAAGTGGTGGGACTGGGTGCCATGATCTTCGTGTTTTGAATGTTGTGTTTCAAGCCAGCTTTTTCTCTCTTTTTCATCCTCATCAAGAGGCTCTTTAGTTCCTCTTCACTTTCTGCCACTAGAGTGGTATCATCTGCATATCTGAGGTTGCAGATATTTCTTCCAGCAATCTTGATTCCAGCTTGTGGTTCATCCAGCCTGGCATTTACATAGTGCACTCTGCACAGAATTTAAATAAGCAGGGTTACAATATGCAGTCTTGTAGTTCCCAATTTGGAACCAGTTTGTTTTCCTGGTTCTATTGCTTCTTGACCTACATGCAGGTTTCTCAGGAGATGGGTAAGGTGGTCTTGTACTCTTTTTAAGAATTTTCCATAGTTTGTTATGATCTATCAGGAAGATCCCCTGGAGAAGGAAATGGCAACCCACTCCAGTATTCTTGCCTGGAAAATCCATGGATGGAGGAGCCTGGTGGGCTATAGTCCACGGGGTCGCAAAGAGTCAGACACGACTGAGCAACTTCACTTTCACTTTCACACAGTCAAAATCTTTAGTGTAATCAATGAAGCAGATTTTTTTGGAATTCCTTGTTTCTCCATGATGCAATGAATGTTGTCAATTTGACATCTGGTTCCTCTACCTGTTTGAAACCCAGCTTGTACATCTGGGAATTTCTAGATTCATGTACTGCTGAATCCTAGCTTGAAGGATTTTGAGAATAATCTTGCTAGCATGTGAAATGAGTGCAATTATTTGGTAGTTTGAAGATTCTTTGGCATTGGCTATCTTTGGGATTTGGATGAAAACTGACATTTTTCAGTCCTGTGGCCACTGCTGGGTTTTCCAAATTTGCTGACATATTGAGTGCATCACTTTAACAGCATCATTTTCAAGAATTTGAAATAGCTCAGCTGGAATTCCATTACTTCCACTAGCTATTTATGCAATGCCAAAGAATGCTCAAACTACCACACAATTTCACTCATCTCACATGCTAGTAAAGTAATACTCAAAATTCTCCATGCCAGGCTTCAGCAATACGTGAACTGTGAACTTCCTGATGTTCAAGCTTTTTTTTGAAAAGGCACAGGAACCAGAGATCAAATTGCCAACATCAGCTGGATCATGGAAAAGGCAGGAGAGTTCCAGAAAAACATCTATTTCTGCTTTATTGACTACTCCAAAGCCTTTGACTGCGTGGATCACAATAAATTGTGGAAAATTCTGAAAGAGATGGGAATGCCAGACCACTTGACCTGCCTCTTGAGAAATCTGTATGCAGGCCAGGAAGCAACAGTTGGAACTGGACATGGAACAACAGACTGGTTCCAAATAGGAAAAGGAGTACGTCAAGGCTGTGTATTGTCACCCTGCTTATTGAACTTATGTGCAGAGTACATCATGAGAAATGCTGGGCTGGAAGAAGCACAAGCTGAAATCAAGATTGCTGGGAGAAATATCAATCACCTCAGATATGCAGATGACACCACCCTTATGGCAGAAAGTGAAGAGGAGCTAAAAAGCCTCTTGATGAAAGTGAAAGAGGAGAGTGAAAAAGTCGGCTTAAAGCTCAACATTCAGAAAACGAAGATCATGGCATCCGGTCCCATCACTTCATGGGAAATAGATGGAGAAACAGTGGAAACAGGGTCACACTTTATTTTGGGGGGCTCCAAAATCACTGCAGATGGTGATTGCAGCCATGAAATTAAAAGACGCTTACTCGGANCTAAAGCTGAAACTCCAGTACTTTGGCCACCTCATGCGAAGAGTTGACTCATTGGAAAAGACTCTGATGCTGGGAGGGACTGGGGGCAGGAGGAGAAGGGGACAACCGAGGATGAGATGGCTGGATGGCATCACCGACTCGATGGATGCGAGTCTGAGTGAACTCCGGGAGTTGGTGATGGACAGGGAGGCCTGGCGTGCTGCGATTCATGGGGTCACAAAGAGTCGGACACGACTGAGAGACTGAACTGAATCTATAAACATGATATATCTCTTCAATTACTGTTTAATTTCTCTTGGCAATGTTTTACACTTCTCAGCAGAGATCTTTTATTTTTTATGTTAAATCTATCCCTATGTGTTTCATGTATTTTGATGCTATTACAAACAGAACTATTTTAAATAGTGCATATAAAGTTGAGATTTAAGAATAGGACTGGCTGAGTCTAAAGCTTTTGTTTTTAATCACTATATATATGCCTATTTAGAGTGAATTAAATTCTATGAATATTATGTAGAGAGAGACATTCAGTATATATGTATAGAAAGTTTTCATTTGGAAAAGAACATCATCAAACAAATAGCTGTTGTTTAAAGCAGGAGTCCCCAATCTCGAGGATCTAATGTCTGGTGATCTGAGATGGTGCTGATATAATAATAAGAGAAATAAAGTACATAATAAATGTAATGCACGTGAATCATCGTGAAAACATTTCCCCACCCCTGGTCCATGGAAAAACTCTTTCATGAAACCAGTCCCTGGTGCCAAAAAGGTTGGGGACCGCTGATTTAAAGGACATTTTTAGATAATATTCTGATTCTTCAAGAACATCCACAGTGATATTCATTATATCAGTAAAGTATTAGAAAATGAGATTTAGGAAGTCATTACATTAGCTCTATCATTCCATAGCCAACTGTGCAGAATGGCATTATAACAGTGAATCTGAATGATTTGTACAGTATGGTGTCAAGCCTAAAAATACAACTTACACAGTATCTTATTCCATTTGTGCTATAATTTCTGCTATAATGAAATACCACAGACTGAATGGCTTATAAACAACAAAAATTTATTTCTCACAGTTCTGGAGTCTAGAAGTCCAAGATCATAGTGCCAGCATGGCCAGGTTCTGGGCTCTCTTTTTTGGATTGCAGACTTCTCATTGTATTCTTATATGGCAGAAGAACCTAGGGAATTCTATCAAGTCTTTTTTCTAAGTGCACTAATCCCATCTGTGAGGGCTCCACTCTCATAACTTAAGCTACTCCCATAGGCCCGATCTCCTAATACCATCACATTGGCCATTAGGATTTCAACAAATGAATTTAAGGGGGACACAAACATTCAAACTGTAGCACACAGACAATGACTGAATTTATTTTAAACTAGAAGTTTTTCCCTAAAAATATGGGAAAAGTTCAGAAAAAAAAAAAAAGAATAGGTAGCAAATACAAAAAGTTTCAAAAAATATACAAATTAAAACTATAAGGATTTCTCTGATGGTCCAGTAGCTAAGACTCTATACTCCCAATGCAGGGGGCCTGTGTTCGATCACTGGTCAGGGAACTACATCCCACGTGCCCCAACTAAAAGATCCTGCATGCCTCAACTAAGATGTGGCATAGCCAAATAAATATTTTACAAAAAATATATACTTGTTCATTAACTAGTAAACTGGCTAAAACAGCTTTAAGTCATTGAAATTCCTAATGCTAGCAAAGTACAGGAAGTTAATATCTTATATTGTTGTTGTTTAGTTGCCAAGTTGTGTTGGACTCTTTTGTGACCCTATGAACTGTAGCCCACCAAGCTCTTCTGTCCATGGTATTTCCCAGGCAAGGATACTGGAGTGGGTTGCCAGTTCCTTCTCTAGGAAATCTTCCCGACCCAGGGATCAAACCCATGTCTCCTGCATTACAGGCAGATTCTTTACTACTGAGATACTGGCGAAGCCCAGTTCACAGATGCTATTATATGATGCAACCCTTGTAAAATCCATTTCAAGAGCCACAAAAATATAGACTTTGATCAAGTTAAATCTACTTTGGGAAATTAATCCTAAATTTTTCAATTAAGCAAAAAGCTGTATGCATTAAGATGCTTATCCCAGGGACATTAACATTAATTATCACTTATTGAAAACTATGTACTCAAAATAATCACTGTGCTACATGCATTATGTGTATTATCTCATGTAATCCTCAAAACAGCTTTATGAGGTAGGTACTTTCAAAGATCAAATAACTTGCTCAAGGACATACAGTATCAATTCTTAATCACTACAATATACAGATATTCATAGTAATGGTAAAAAAACAAAGAACAAGCCTAAAAGCTTAAAAGTATAAAATGGTTAATTAATTTATGATTTATCCATTAAAAATAATTACTAGGAGACTGTCATAACATGAAAAATGCTTACATGTTAAGTGGAAAATAGTAGTAGGACAAAATTGTGTATGTATTGTGATGACAGCTGTATTAAAAATGCATGTGATGAAGTTTATGAGAAGTTTTTACCTTTTTCCTATTTTCCCCTAATTTTCTAAAATGGGCTATGTTGCTCTGTAACAAAAAGTTCCGCTTAAAAATAATTTCTCTGATGATGGCAAAAGTTAAGATTTGGTTGTTTATCATTGATATTTCCCAAGAGACTCAGCAGATGAGTAACTATTTGGTTTTCTTGCTTTAACCAGTGAACAAAGTAGTAATACCAAACATTTTAAAGAAATAAGGTGAATTAAGCCAAAAGATGAAAAGTTCTTTGGTTGGCTCTGTGGCTTGTTGTCATTAGTTAAACTGGCTAATTATTTCCACAATGGGAAACAATTCCGGACATGCTTTAAAGAAGGAAATAGAAAGCAGGACATTTTAACAGAGAATCAGCAAACTTTCAGAAATAGTGTCAAATCTTCATTAACTCCCTCAAAAAGCAGAGATGAAGAGCTGTCGCTGCATAACCTGTTGGCTCACCAGCAAGCAAATGAGTCAACAAGGATGTGTTCATTCAAGTCCCTAACAAAGGAATATGCACCTAAGCCTCACACTACTCGAAACAAAAAGATGCAGACCGAAAACGGGAAGAAAACATGATCATTCTTCCAAGCTTACACGTCCCTCTTCACATAATCTTGAAAACTCAACAACCAAATATGACCCAAGCTGTAGATTTCAAGTGGTATGAGAATGAAGTGAGAAGTTGTCAAAGGAAAAGAGAAATTAATATCTATTCATTTGCTGAGCATAAACAGAGTTGATTATCTGAAAAGCTAATATATTAGTCAAACCTCTAGCAAAACAGTATACTTTAAAATAGACCAAAATACTACAGAACAGTGCCTAAGACAAAGCCTCTGGACCCAGTCTGTCTAGGCTCATATATCCCACTCAATCACTTACTAGATTTGTGACTCTGAACAGGTCTTGAAATATTTGCTATTAGTGTTATATTACCACCATCAAGAGAAAGAGAAGGCAAAAAACCCACAAAAACTAAGATAAGAACCCCAAAGAGATAAGTACAAATATTTCTACATAAAAAAGGAATACTATAAATAACTTAATTAATTTGAAAATTAACATGAAATTAACCGCTAACACATGTCAGTCAGTTCAGTTGCTCAGTTGTGTCCGACTCTTTGTGACCCCAAGAACTGCAGCATGCCAGGCCTCCCTGTCCATCACCAACTCCCGGAGTTCACCCAAACCCATGTCCATCGAGTAGGTGATGCCATCCAGCCATCTCATCCTCTGTCATCCCCTTCTCCTCCTGCCCCTAATCCCTCCCAGCATCAGAGTCTTTTCCAATGAGTCAACTCTTCACATGAAGTGGCCAAAGTATTGGAGTTTCAGCTTCAGCATCAGTCCTTCCAATGAACACCCAGGATTGATCTCCTTTAGGATGGACTGGTTGGATCTCCTTGCAGTCCAAGGGACTTTCAAGAGTTCTCCAACACCATAGTTCAAAAGCATCAATTCTTCAGCGCTCAGCTTTCTTCACAGTCCAACTCTCACATCCATACATGACCA
>SJYV01018494.1:2133258-2152010 GCA_006410875.1 Neotragus pygmaeus
AAAAAAAAAAAAAAGAATAGGTAGCAAATACAAAAAGTTTCAAAAAATATACAAATTAAAACTATAAGGATTTCTCTGATGGTCCAGTAGCTAAGACTCTATACTCCCAATGCAGGGGGCCTGTGTTCGATCACTGGTCAGGGAACTACATCCCACGTGCCCCAACTAAAAGATCCTGCATGCCTCAACTAAGATGTGGCATAGCCAAATAAATATTTTACAAAAAATATATACTTGTTCATTAACTAGTAAACTGGCTAAAACAGCTTTAAGTCATTGAAATTCCTAATGCTAGCAAAGTACAGGAAGTTAATATCTTATATTGTTGTTGTTTAGTTGCCAAGTTGTGTTGGACTCTTTTGTGACCCTATGAACTGTAGCCCACCAAGCTCTTCTGTCCATGGTATTTCCCAGGCAAGGATACTGGAGTGGGTTGCCAGTTCCTTCTCTAGGAAATCTTCCCGACCCAGGGATCAAACCCATGTCTCCTGCATTACAGGCAGATTCTTTACTACTGAGATACTGGCGAAGCCCAGTTCACAGATGCTATTATATGATGCAACCCTTGTAAAATCCATTTCAAGAGCCACAAAAATATAGACTTTGATCAAGTTAAATCTACTTTGGGAAATTAATCCTAAATTTTTCAATTAAGCAAAAAGCTGTATGCATTAAGATGCTTATCCCAGGGACATTAACATTAATTATCACTTATTGAAAACTATGTACTCAAAATAATCACTGTGCTACATGCATTATGTGTATTATCTCATGTAATCCTCAAAACAGCTTTATGAGGTAGGTACTTTCAAAGATCAAATAACTTGCTCAAGGACATACAGTATCAATTCTTAATCACTACAATATACAGATATTCATAGTAATGGTAAAAAAACAAAGAACAAGCCTAAAAGCTTAAAAGTATAAAATGGTTAATTAATTTATGATTTATCCATTAAAAATAATTACTAGGAGACTGTCATAACATGAAAAATGCTTACATGTTAAGTGGAAAATAGTAGTAGGACAAAATTGTGTATGTATTGTGATGACAGCTGTATTAAAAATGCATGTGATGAAGTTTATGAGAAGTTTTTACCTTTTTCCTATTTTCCCCTAATTTTCTAAAATGGGCTATGTTGCTCTGTAACAAAAAGTTCCGCTTAAAAATAATTTCTCTGATGATGGCAAAAGTTAAGATTTGGTTGTTTATCATTGATATTTCCCAAGAGACTCAGCAGATGAGTAACTATTTGGTTTTCTTGCTTTAACCAGTGAACAAAGTAGTAATACCAAACATTTTAAAGAAATAAGGTGAATTAAGCCAAAAGATGAAAAGTTCTTTGGTTGGCTCTGTGGCTTGTTGTCATTAGTTAAACTGGCTAATTATTTCCACAATGGGAAACAATTCCGGACATGCTTTAAAGAAGGAAATAGAAAGCAGGACATTTTAACAGAGAATCAGCAAACTTTCAGAAATAGTGTCAAATCTTCATTAACTCCCTCAAAAAGCAGAGATGAAGAGCTGTCGCTGCATAACCTGTTGGCTCACCAGCAAGCAAATGAGTCAACAAGGATGTGTTCATTCAAGTCCCTAACAAAGGAATATGCACCTAAGCCTCACACTACTCGAAACAAAAAGATGCAGACCGAAAACGGGAAGAAAACATGATCATTCTTCCAAGCTTACACGTCCCTCTTCACATAATCTTGAAAACTCAACAACCAAATATGACCCAAGCTGTAGATTTCAAGTGGTATGAGAATGAAGTGAGAAGTTGTCAAAGGAAAAGAGAAATTAATATCTATTCATTTGCTGAGCATAAACAGAGTTGATTATCTGAAAAGCTAATATATTAGTCAAACCTCTAGCAAAACAGTATACTTTAAAATAGACCAAAATACTACAGAACAGTGCCTAAGACAAAGCCTCTGGACCCAGTCTGTCTAGGCTCATATATCCCACTCAATCACTTACTAGATTTGTGACTCTGAACAGGTCTTGAAATATTTGCTATTAGTGTTATATTACCACCATCAAGAGAAAGAGAAGGCAAAAAACCCACAAAAACTAAGATAAGAACCCCAAAGAGATAAGTACAAATATTTCTACATAAAAAAGGAATACTATAAATAACTTAATTAATTTGAAAATTAACATGAAATTAACCGCTAACACATGTCAGTCAGTTCAGTTGCTCAGTTGTGTCCGACTCTTTGTGACCCCAAGAACTGCAGCATGCCAGGCCTCCCTGTCCATCACCAACTCCCGGAGTTCACCCAAACCCATGTCCATCGAGTAGGTGATGCCATCCAGCCATCTCATCCTCTGTCATCCCCTTCTCCTCCTGCCCCTAATCCCTCCCAGCATCAGAGTCTTTTCCAATGAGTCAACTCTTCACATGAAGTGGCCAAAGTATTGGAGTTTCAGCTTCAGCATCAGTCCTTCCAATGAACACCCAGGATTGATCTCCTTTAGGATGGACTGGTTGGATCTCCTTGCAGTCCAAGGGACTTTCAAGAGTTCTCCAACACCATAGTTCAAAAGCATCAATTCTTCAGCGCTCAGCTTTCTTCACAGTCCAACTCTCACATCCATANTCAATCAACTATACCCATCTTTTATAAGCAAAGTAGCTATTTTAATGAAAAGTTAAGCTTGGAGAGAGACAGTCTCCTTAATTTTCTGCTCACCTCTTGATTTCCCTTATCTGTATTTTCATGTAACTTCACTGGTAGATTGAACTGCAGAAACAGTTATTTGAATTGTGGAAGCCCCTATCGCCCAGTTTGCCCTTTTATAATAGTTTCAACACACAAATATCAATAATTTAGCCATAACATTCCATAATCCATGGATTTTTGTTATAGACAGATAATAGATAACAGAATAGGGCTTCTACAATATGCAATCCACTCATTACTGAATGCTGTTTATTGAGCTCTTGCGTGTCAGCTGCTGTTCTAGGTGCTGAGAATACTGTGGCATAGCATGCAAACAGTCTGGAGGGAGGTGGTAGGAGATGCTTTAAACTGGCTGTTTAGGAATGCCTCTCTGAATAAATTATGTTGGGACTGAGACCGAAAATGAAGAGACTGAGCAAAGAGTGATTCCCTACCTAGGGAACAGTGGGGCAAAAATCCTTATAATGAATATGAGTTTGGTGGTTACGAGCAATTAAAAAGAGATTCCGTTGATATTTTAAAAGATTTCTCTGATTGCTCACTCTGAAGTAGGAAATAGCAACCCACTCCAGTATTCCCTCGTGGCTCAGTCAGTAAATAATCTGTCTTCAATACAGATTTGATTCCTGGGCCAGGAAGATCCCCTGGAGAAGGAATGGCAACCCACTTCAGTATTCTCGCCTGGAGAGAAGAGGCATGGACAGAGGAGCCTGGCACTCTAGAGTCCATAGGGTCACAAAGAGTTATGCATAACTGAGCAACTAAGCCTACTCACTGTTCTATGGGTAGAGGATTATATGGAGAAATGTAATCAAAGATGAAAACCTACCTGGCATTTACAGATTTGTAGAGGCTAATGCTTAATTTTATTTCTTCAAAAATCTACTTTTAATGCCACATACACTGTGCCTACTGAATTATTATAAAGTAATTCTTAATATAAACTTTACATTTCCTCCTAATGTAGGGTTTTGTAAAGTATAGCCCTGGACTGTGTACATATCACTTGACTCAGTCAAAAATGCAAATTCTTTGACTTCATCTCATATCTTTTGAATTAGTGACTGGGCATGGATCTTTGGAATATATATTTTAAAATGAACTACTCCGGTGAGTTTTATGCATGTGAACATTTAAGAACCACTGTTCTGAGAAAAGGTTGTTCCTACAATGTAGAGATTACAAGTAAGAATTCCAACAAAAGAGATTCTTGAACTGAATCTTGAATGAAAAGTCAGTGTATGCCACACAGAAGAGACTGTAGGGAAAGTCATTTTCATGCAACAAGTTACACAATTAAAGATGATCAGTCATGTGTCAGAATGGAAATTCATTCATTTATTCAAAGACTGTGTTGGAAAATCTTTATTCTTTCCTGTTTTTCTTGTCCTACAACCACTGTTGAGCATTGTTTATCTTAACAAATGAGCTTAGAGTAATCTTTGATTCCTCAAACCAAGTCTCTGATTTATGTCTATGTTTGGTCTTTAATTTATGTCATGCTACAGAACACTCATGGTAGCCACTTGTATTTAGGGAAAAAAAAATCAGAAAAAAAGTCAAGGAACAGAAAGATGTAGACATACATTTAAAGGACACTGTGAATTTAGTTAAAGTATTCCTATGTAACAGTGCTTTGAACTTTGCTTTTTCTTGCTATAGGATACTTGCATATATATGTGTGTGTGTGTGTGTGTGTGTGTGTGTGTACATATTTCTCAGAATATGTATGTATATATATATTTAGCAAGCAAATGTGTATATGAAAAAAGAGAAGAAAGAATGAGAGACTATAAAAATACTTCTATATCATAGATAGCTATGATTAGTAAATAAAAATTGCAATGGCGTTTTAGGAGTTAAGATTCTGAAATCCTAGATCAACTGCAGGAGTGAAATAGATGCCACTACATTTTTTGTTTAGCAGTAAAGTAGAAATAAAAAGAACATAAAATTCTTGGGTTTGATTGATATACCAACATGATGACTAAACAGAGCTGCAAGTAACAGCTGTAAATAACATCAGGTACTTCTAAAGCAGAGCCACCTTCTGCAAAGGCAGAATTATTATGTAATTATATCTACTTTTCCAAGTTACAAACTATTCCCTGGCAGGGATCCACTTCTTCATTCATTACGATTCAATATAATTTGAGCTGCTAAGGTAAAGTGTCTCCCGGCAGGAGGCTGCAAATGAATCCTGCTGATGCTTTTATTGCTACCGATTCATACTGTTCAGCTGAACATTCAAACAACTCCAACACATGGGGAAGCGTTTGCAAGTGTTTTATTTTGAAATAAAGCGGAGAACTACATCAGGATAAGAAAATCCAGGGAATCCAGTAAGAGTCACACCAATATGAAATCAATTTGCTATAAGTGTACAAAGTTGACTGCACAAAATAGTCCAAATTCTCTAACTAGTTTATATATTCAATAAAAACTTTTATTTCAACAAAAATAAGAAATGAAATTCTGGACAGGGTGGGTGGCATTTTCTTTGCTGTACATTCTTTTTTTGGGGGTAGTATTTGTGTTTTGTTTTGCTGCTGGGGTTATTTAATCTCATTTTATTTTTTGTTATCAATTTTTAAGTAATGAGTATCAGAATTTTATTGCAGAAAAAGCCACAATTTTCTTTATTTGAGCACCTCTGGATAAATTATATCTCATATTCTGTAGCAGTATAGTTGGTCATTTCATAGGCTCACAATATAGAACACTAAGTTGGCTAAATCATTTTGATTCAAATAGACTTTTTCTATTTTCTTATATGATCATTTACCATTTACTATGGGAAATATCATTTTTATATACCTACAGGAAATTCATTAGTGTGTGTACATATACACACACAAACAATTGGAACTTTATAGAAAAAAACAATCAGGAACCATTCCAAATTAGTGGGTTTTAGTGTGCATTTCTGTAATGAAGGTGAAATGGTTTCTGTAAAGAAGCAGAAAGAAATTACAAAGCCAGCATCTAGAAGGCTTCATTGTTCTTGGAACTGAGTTATATTCAGCAAAAGGAAGGTCACTTTACTGACCTGAGTAATGTTGACTATAAGAGCCAGACACAATATTTCTAAACACTCACAAAATAATGAAGGTATACTTGCCAAAAATAATTTTAATGAAGGTATTAGTTTATTGCTACTATTTTAAAGTGCAATGCAGGCTTTTCTTTGATTCTCTTACTAATACTAGTGAAAGCAATTTAACTAAAATTCCTATGCACTCTTCAATGAAAACTTCTCTAGTTTGACCCGAGAGGCTGTGCAAGCTACTTGAAGGACCAGAGCCTTGAGCTAAGACAGTTAAATATTCATCCACAGTAACTGGTTTCTTTTCTGCCCTCAGTGATTGAAGTCAAGCTATGTGCACTGACTTCATATGCTATCAGGCGATTTTAACTTCTCTTTTATGTGTATCTAACTGCTTTTAGGAAAAGAAAGTGAAAAAATGTGACATCATTAACAATAGATTTCACAATGCTAAAAGTTAGGGGAAAAAAGATATTCTTAGTAAGATTACAGTTCCTGCAATTTATAGATTTTAAGTTAATAAGTGATATTTTTTCAATTGACGTTTCTGCTGTCAACATGAACTGACAAAGTGATTGCTGTTTTATTGACAATGTTTTTAGAAAATCAGGTATAATTATAAGAAAATATTAAAAATTAAATAATAGACATAAATATCTACTTAGAAATAGCTTCTATTTCTTTCTAAGTGGGAGAAGACATTACTCAGTCATGGATGTCTTTTTCTCTTTATCAAAAGAAAGATAATTAACCTTCATGGATGAGACATTTGATTTATTCTACTGAGATTCATTTAATTTCATTGTAAATTAAACTGTTTAATTCAACGTTTTCAATACTACCTGCTACTAAAGGGCATCAGTGATGACTAATAGTGAGTTGATAGATCAACTATATTCATATTAAATAGGATGTTTGCAATTATTGTCATAAGGTGGGCTGTCATTCTGATATCATTTAATCTTCTTCCTTTCTTATGACCTTTCAGGTCAACTAAAAGCATACTGGAATTGCAAATCTCCAATGCATACACAGTGTAAAATACTACTATACTATTCATGTTTATATACAATCCAATGAGCAATATACATTTGATCTCTAAGCATCTGTTATAAAACTGATATTTATGTTTACTAAAAGCCACAATAATATACATGGGTTAAAATTTTAAATTTGGAGGTTAATTACTTTACAATATTATATTGGTTTTGCCATACATCAAAAAAAATTTAAATTTGGTTCTATCATTTTGGAATATTTTTGTATAATTTCACAGATAAGGACACTGAAGCTTAGATAAGCTAGAAAGTTATCCAGTATTAAGCAGATATTTGAAACCACATCTCTCTAATTGTGACACTCATCCACTTCCTCAGTCTATTACATGGGCTCACAATAAATGATGTTCATGAGATAGAAGTATTTTTATAATGGTGGAAAATGATGCAAATGAAGTAGTAGATTAAAATCTCTATAACTCTCTAAAGTAAATTTACAGACCAGTTTGTAGGATTTATTCTTAATGTGTCCCTGCATACAAGGCAGGGGTATAATACAAAGGTGAGTGTCTATAAATGCATTCTATATTATGGAAGCCAACCCATTAAGTACTAGGTCTACAAACATCTGGCTTGATTTAATGATATCATCACATGGGTGGATTTTTTAAATTAACTGAATTTTCAATAGAAATTGTTCGAGCTCAAAATTGTTGCCAAATAACCCAAGAGGAGGTAGTACATATCCACATACATACTGTGGGTATGTAATCAAGCATAGCAACTTCTCAAACTACCATGAACATTTGGTACAAAGTAAACTTCTACATAGCTACATGAATTGCCCTGTTTTCAAATATGCCTATTACATATTGAAAAATTATGCAAAATAAGAATTTTGGGTTTTAAAGTAGCTGACCTCAAGCCAACATTGCTGACAGTTGGCTACTACAACCACTAAATACATCAGCTACTCAAACATTCTTATAAATAACAAGATAAAGCAGCCTCAAAATAAGACAATACATAGAACTTTTTTCCTAGTAGAGAAAAGTGAAAGTGAAGTCACTCAGTCATGCCCAGCTCTTTGTGACCCTGTGAACAGTTGCCTGCACCAAGCTCCTCTGTCACGGGATTTTCAAGGCAAGAGTACTGAAGTGGGTTGCCATTTCCTTCTCCAGGGAATCTTCCCAACCCAGGGATCAAACCCAGGTCTCTCGCATTGCAGACAGATGGTTACCTTCTGAGCCACCCGGGAAGTCCTACCTAGTAGAGAGTGCAACTCCAAATAATCCACAATGATTCCATAATTAGTTATCTTAAAAGAAAAATGAGACTATTAAGAAANAAACCCAGGTCTCTCGCATTGCAGACAGATGGTTACCTTCTGAGCCACCCGGGAAGTCCTACCTAGTAGAGAGTGCAACTCCAAATAATCCACAATGATTCCATAATTAGTTATCTTAAAAGAAAAATGAGACTATTAAGAAACTTTCAAATATTATATCTTTAGACTATTCATAAAATAAAACACTCTTGAAATAACACTTTAAAGCTTAAAAGAGACCTGTGAATGGAAATGTTGTCTTTTAAATTAAAGTTACTAGGTAATTATATTACTTAAATTGACATTTGGTGTTTTATTTTCAAAATTTTCCTGTTTAGGGGCATACAAAATAAGTTCCTACAAAAACAAGACAAGAACTCAACATAAGATCATATATGTGGTGTTTCCCTAACATTTCATCTGCCCTCTAATCTCACCCTGTCTTAACACAGCTAAATACCCTTGTCCATTCTTAGCCCAGGGACTTCACACTTTTATTGTGTGCCTGAATCTTTCAGTTTCTATGCCTATAGTCTGTTTCTTTTACATCTGGGAAAAGAAGACTACTTAGTACTGATGTCGTTCTTATATGGTTAAAATAGCATTTTTTATTTAAATAAAATGAGTCAAGGGTCTTTAGAAAACATAATTGAAGACAGAAAATTTTCAAGAAAGTTTTTGAATTAACCTCATAAACCTAAAAAGTCCTCCCACATCAACAAAGTTAATGTCCAATACCATAGTGAAGTGAAGTGAAAGTCGCTTAGTCGTGTCCAACTCTTTGTGATCCCATGGACTACAGTTCATGGGATTCTCTAGGCTGGAACACTGGAGTGGGTAGCCTTTCCCTTCTCCAGGGGATCTTTCCAACCCAGAGATCAAACTCAGGTCTTCCACATTGCAGGCAGATTCTTCACCAACTGAGACACAAGGGGAGCCCTCCAATACCATAAGATTAAGCCAACTCAGGTGCTAAGTGTTGAGTAGTGTGTAGTCAATATATGCATTGAAAAGAAATAAAAATGCCTTTTTACTAGTTGTGGTTGATGACATTTTGTTCTCAATTCTGCCTTCATTGCCAGCCCATGCTATAACTTCATCATTGTAGAATATGTTTCACTGCCCCATTGATTTCGGGTGTAGCCTTATGATTTGCTTTGACCACTGAAATACAGGCAGACTTAAGCCATGCTGTCACACCAGAAACTTTAAATGTGTTTGTATATCATCTTGCCCTCTTCTACTCTTGCCAGTCACCATAAAAAGCACTTGTTCTAGTAACCAATCCATTGGCTCTTCAGTCTGGACCCAAAATGAGAGTCAGACCTAACCGCAACTCAAAGTCAGAAGCTATTCCAAATGAGTGCAGAAGAACCATAGGAATCCTACACTCATGAAATAAATACAAAGGTACCTGAGTCTTGGAGTGGTTTACAACACATTAAGAGTGCAATAACTGACCAGTGCTGGTTACAAACAAATAAATTGATTGCAGAAAGAAGTGGGAAGTATGAATGATTCTCTAGTAGAGAAAGCAGTGGAAAGTAGGAACAGTTAGAGTCACCAGCTTAAGTATGTAAGCTTAAATAGTCAAAGAAAACAAAATCGGTAGGTATAGACTAACATTTGTTGAAGGGGAAAGATGATTAAAGAATAGTACATTTTCAGAGGAAGAACGAACTACAAAAAACAGCTAAAAATGTGTTGAAGATTGCAAATGATAACTACATAGAAAAATGTAAGAACGCGCATACTTGATACCAGCAAGTTTAAATGAACTAAAATACCACAAAATACAAAAAAAAATACTATTTTTAAAATGTACACTTTACAACATACCTTTAATTTGGAGATAATAAATTAGTTTGGAACAGAAAATATGATTAAAATTATATGCAGAATTTACATTTTGTGTATCAAAATGAAATACTAGATAGCAGCTTCATATTTAAGGAAAGAATATATAGTCTTGATTATATGGCAAACTATTGTTATGCTATTCCTCCTTTCAAAAGAAAACTCACAAATCATTATTCTCAGTGGTGGGGGGATATCTATCAATAAAATCTATTTGTGAGAATCGAGACTTGGGTTTTTACCCATATGTGACCATATGAAAATAAGCTATCTTTCATTAAAGTAAGTGGCTCAGACAGTAAAGCGTCTCCCTACAATGTGGGAGAGCCGGGTTCAATCCCTGGGTGGGGAAGATCCCCTAGAGAAGGAAATGCAACCCACTCCAGTATTCTTGCCTAGAAAATTCCATGGATGGAGGAGCCTGGTAGGCTACAGTCCATGGGGTCTCAAAGAGTCGGACACAACTGAGCGACTTCACTTTCACTTTCAAGCAATTGTTTGAATTTCTAAGTTCATAGTTTTATATGTATTCATATTTTTCATTTGACAATTTTAACTTATATACTTCTATTTTTTAAAACCAAGGTAACCCTTAGAGAAGATGTAAGCAATGGAATGCAAATGGGGAATTCTTTGTGCTTTTGAGGTGCAGTATTTACTCACTTTCACCTTGTTATCTACAAAACATGAAAATGCCTAGGTAGGCACAGTACTTCATTCAGTCTGACAAGTTGTCATAATACTCAGGCCAGTGCTGGTTTTGTGATTGCTTGATGTGTCAAAAACATTTGATTGATTTTTTTTTAATCTGGAAAGTCTATGTTCATTGTCCAAATCATAGGATTTTCTCAGATTTCCATGAGAAAGAAAATAAAANTATTCTTGGCAGAAGCAGAGCAAATATATTTGGATAATGAAATAAATTATATCTTCAAATGATCCCTAGATATTTCTGCATGTAATATTCAAGGCTTAGTGAAACATAGCAAAACAAAGTTATACTAATTGATTAAAAACATGATATAAAAAGAGATATAAGTATTAAAGATAGCAGATACAATCTTTAAAATTACTGTGATAATATACATAAGACATTCAATTGCAAGTTGACATTTTTAACTAAAGAAGTAGAGACTATAAGAAGAATTAAAATTTCCATTTAAATTAAAACTAGAAGCTAAAATAAATATTTTTAAAATGATAAAATTAATAAAATTAAATATTTAATATCTGACTTTAACAAGAGATTTGGTGCAGTTGTGAAAAAAATAGTGAACTGGAAGATAGGTCTGAAAAAATATCCAGACTGAAGCAACTGAGACAAAAGGATGGAAAAGAACATATGATGAACATGACTTGGAGTTAAAAATGTCTGCATCTGGAATCCTTGAAGGAGAGAATAGTGGTTGGTACAGAACAAATCTTGGAAGAGATATGGCTAAAATCTTTCCAAAATTAATAGATGATATTAAACCACGTATGTAAATGTGTAGAACCACCCAGCAGGATAAGTACAAAGAGAATTCTACATAATAAAACACTTGAAAACAAGACAAAGATAAAATCTTAGGAGAAACCAGAATAAAAGTTGTATCACTTCAAAGAGCAACAATGAAACGACAGCTGACTTTGCAGAATACAAGGGAATAATATCTTCAAAGTGCTGCCAAAAAATAATTACCAACATAGAATACTATAGTCAATGGAAATATTCTTCAGAAGGGAAGACAAAGGCATTTTAATAGAAACTAAAACTGAAAATTAATCAGCAATAAACCTACAGTACAGGAAATTCCAAAGGGAGATTATCAGGCTGAAGGAAAATGATGATAGACAGAATGGAAGTAAAGAGGGTTGAAGTAATCAGAAAGGATAAACATCAGAAAGGGCCCAGCTCTTCTCCATGACAACGCCTGTTACCTAGTGTGTGTGTGGCGTCTGGCTGCTCCCTGCTCAAAAGCCAATAAACAGGCCAGGTTGGTGGAAAGGCAAATTTGCTTCATTTCAGATGCTGGCAACCGGAGGTGGGGGAGGGTGGCAAACATTTGTCCAAAAGCTGACTCTCGCCCCCAAGCAGGGGCTGAGAACTCTTATAGACAGAGTGTGGGCAGATGGGCTGCATGCAGAACGAGCAGTCGTCTCTCTGAGTCGTCTTCAAATCGGTCATTGCTGTTCTGACCAGCATCATCTTGGTTGCTTTAGGTACAGTTAATCTTTATTTCCAGGACCCATTTAGTCCCATTTCTTTGCAGCCAATTCTCAGAATTGTGACAGCTCATGTCCTGGGGAAAGTGTGGTCATCATGTAGTTAACTTCTCCATCTAGTGTTTTAGTCTCTATAAGACAGCTCACAGGATATGGCTCAGAATACTATCTACAGCCCTTATAAAAAGAACTAAAGGTTCTTGACTATGCTTAATGACTACATTTTTATTATTATTTGGTCTTCTTTGAGTGTTTTTGTTTGTTTCCCCATTTCTCACTTCTCTGATTAAACTTATTCTTTGACTAAAGTTTCCACAGACAAAAGGTAGGCAGAGGACATGGTGGGGGGCAAGGGCATAGGGTCCTGGTCCATGTCAATCCCTGCTTTTCTTTGATACTCCTCAACCTTGAGGAAGGACAGCTACAGAACAAGAAAAGCAATAAACTTTCATCGTACCTGGACAGCATTTGAAATGTACTAGACACATTATAATGAGGATAAGAATAAAAATGCATTTTGTATTATTCGCTGTTTTAATGATTAAAGCAAAGTGCAATGTATGTATTAAGCCACAAACAGGCTGTTTTGGTTAGCCTGAAGTTCAAATTAAATCATGTATAGGCAAGAATGACTTTCTCATACCTCAATATGTGAAAATTTCTTCCATGATTTTCTTCTTTTAATTGTAATTCCTTTCACAGAAAGCATTGATAATCAATATATTTTTCCAATGTCGCCAGAGTGGTTCACTTGCCTGCTCTGGGTTCATCCATGTCTCTCAGTGCGAGGCTTCTTTGTTTATATATGTGCCTAGTTGTCCACATTGGGGGAAAACTAATGAGATATCATGAACAGGCTCTGAGGATAACAGAGCTCCCTATATTAATAGGGAAATGCTTTCTAGGCCATACATTTTATCATTTATACCTAATTGTCAAATTAGAGATACCAAGGGAACCATTTCATGCAAAGATGGGCACAATCCTAACAGAAGCAGAAGAGATTAAGAAGAGGTGGCAAGAATACACAGAAGAACTGTATAAAAAAGGTTGTCATGACCTGGATAACCACAATAGTGTGATCACCCACCTAGAGCCAGACATCCTGGACTGTGATGTCAAGTGGGACTTAGGAAANGACAACCTGGGATTTAGGAGATTTAGTTACAAATTCTCTTTGCTCTTATGTAAGAGATGTTGATTACATCAGATGTTGATTTTAAATTACTCATTGACATGCACTGACAGAGGCAGTGGAATTCTTCCTTAAGGATAAGATGCATGATCACATTATTTAAATCTTTCTTCTAAAGGATGAAAAATAATTGTAAGTTTCAACTCTTCAGTATAAAAGAAAAACATTTCTAAAAAGGCAAAGGGAAGGAATAAGTAATCTTCAGGGTATCTTAATTCTCAGAAGTCCTTTCACACCAACTCTTGAAATAACCCTGAAGGGTCAGATTGAGATAAGCCAGTTTCTTCCCTCAGAGAGCTTATACTCAAAAGACCCAAATGAATGCAGCCTATGATAACAAATATGAGGTACTTTATCTAACTGATAGACAGTGATCTGTACTGACCAGAGGATTTCCTGAGTGACATGGCAAGAATACTGGTAAAATGAGGGCAGTGCACTTGATTTAAAAGGATAATTTCTTTTCTTCTTTCCTCTTTCCACTTCTCTCTCCCTTCCCCTTGCTTTCTTTGTTGACAGTTTAAGTTCCCATAGCATTGTTTCCCCTAAAGAATCCATTCCCAACAAGTAAATATCTATAAATCTTGGTGCTGGTGACATGCATGTTTCTTTAATCTGAAGAGATACACTGTCTGAAACAATACTTATATTTACATCCATGTGTGCAAGTTGTCGCTCAGTCCTGTCTGACTCTTTGTGACCCCGTGAACTGTACCCTGCCAGGCTCCACTGTTCAAGAGATTATTCAGGAAATCTTCCCAACCCAAGGATACAACCCAGGTCTCCTGAATCTGTGTCTCCTGAGGCTCCTGAATAAGCAAGTTTATTATTTACCACTGTGCCACCTGGGAGGCCCTGTATTTATATCTACTGATGACTGATCCTCATGGTGCCTTTCGTGCTGAAGTAACAGGTACAGTGATAATGCCTGCAATTTTAATAGTCTTGTCTATATACCCTATGCTATGCATGTATTCTGGAATAGAATTTATCAAACTGTATTTTTCTTTTTCAGGGGCATTTTTGTTTTCCTGTTATATATTAAGGGTTTTAAAGCTCGATCATGTTTTTTGTTTTTCTTACCATTTATAATTTAACTTGGTGTCTGGCCCTCTGGTGTTGAGTTAATCTTTGTTCAGTTAATATTTTTAGAATGAGATGAAGATATATGTATAAGAAAATAATCATTACTAGGTATCTTTACTGAGTATTTAAAATGTGCCAAGCACTTGTATGATACTATTACTATCATCATTCTACCAAACAGGAAGTTAAGGCAGACATATGCCTTATATATATATTAAGTAAACCTATATATAGTTAAGTAAATTATATATAATTAACAACCAATAAGTAGATTAGAACTCAGCCATAATTACTGGATTCCATACTCTTAACCACTGTGTTAAGCAGTAACAGGTGCAATTTAATGTGTGGCTAGGATTCATACCACACTTTAGTAAATGGCAACAGATAGTTTCAATGCATAATAAAAGGGCCAATCTGAATAGATGAGTGGTTCTGTCAGATGACACCACTGCACATGATGACACAGAAGTGTATAATCAAATCTGGATCTTTGTGTTGGGAATAAAATGAGAAATTTGGACACTAATAGAGTTTTGGATTTTGCAACCACTTTTATAACAATAAAATCTGATTATGTTGAAAAATTTAAAGAAAGAAGTTAACTCAAATAACATTCTCTTGACAAGACAACCTGAAGGCAATGAGAGACATGACAAAATAGGAAACATTTGCTGCTTTGTTTTTTGGGTTTCTCAAAGTGCCTCTCTCTCTTTCTCTCTCTCTCTCTCTCTCTCTCTCTCTCTCTCTCTCTATTTTATGAAGTGGATTCTTATTATTAAGAGTAGCTAGATATATGGATGTATGAGTTCTGATTCTAGAATCAGTTGCTACAGAAACTTTAAACCTCTAATGGCAAAGATTTTAGATATTTTGATTCATTTTTCTATAACACTTTATTTATTTATAATAATGAATATTTGTTTCCCCAAAAATTGATTTTCCTTGTTTTCTATCCTACATATACTCCATTTTCAACAAACATACATAAACATTAGAAAATTTTTGAATTTTTATTTATGGAAATAATTTTATTTATATTTCTATTTTTCATGTATTTAAACATACATATTTTTTAAGAGATCTTACTATTTTTCACTGAAATCACTTAGATGTTAACATAAATATTAACAGCTGTTAATAAATTCTATTTGAATGACATTATTTATTAAGGTCCTGATAAAATGGCAGAAAAATAATTATAATTTTTAGAGATTTTAAATTATAAAATTATGTAATTTTGAAGCAGTGCATATGTTGGAAAGACCCACTGAGATCTAGATCACACAGACATGTACTCTCTCATTTCATATTTGCTAGATTTTGTGTCCACGTCTATAGAAGAGAACAATATCAATTACTTAAGGATTTAATACATAAAAATCATCTGGCACAAAGATAAGATATTCAGAAACATCAAATTTAAAAACAAAACATGCATTGTTATAACCACTATATGTAACCAGAAAGAAATGTCTTTGTAGAAGTTACTTGTTTTCTGATAGCTTTATTTAACAGAAACAATGGAAACAATATTTCTGTTTTTGTGTGTGTGGATCAACTGCATTTATGTAAACTGATTTTATATCATGGTTAATATTTTGCTTTGAAAATACAGAATTAAATTGGGTAATTTTGATATTAATATTATGACTGCTTTAATAAATTTAACTTAAAAAGTAGTGCTCTGTTCTTGTGAACTGATTTTATTCCAATATTGATATAGTATTTCAGATTGTAGTGTGTATCATTAATAAAGATTAACAAATATTTTTTTACATATTAAAATTTTTTAATGTCATTATTTAAATTTTTCACAATATAAAAATACACTAGTAATCAGGGAATATGTGGATTCTTCTAGGTTTTCTTTTTTTTTTTTTTTCTNGGGAAAGATGTTACCCTGTCTCTTATACACATCTTGGGGTGTGTAGGGGGGAGGTGGGAGGGGGGTTCGGGATTGGGAACATGTGTACACCTGTGATAGATTCATGCTGATGTGTGGGAAAACCAATACAATATTGTAAAGGAAAAAAAAAAAAACATGAAAAAAAAAAACCCCCAAACAAACAAAAAAAATGAACTCTGTGAGCCTCAGTTTTCTTAACAGAGAAGTAGGAGTAGTAACAAAAAACAAAGAGCTATTGTTAGGAATAAATGAATTTACATACGCTGTGCGTCTGGGCCAATGTTACTGATCCACGTCCTACCTACCTACTGAGAGACAGAAATGAGATGAGAGCTCATGGCTCCTGACTTTGGGTCATACACTCCTTGCAGTCAATCAGACTTAAGACAGCCATTTACCAGTCATTGTATTGTGAGTCATGTCCAAAGTACCTGACCGAAAGGCTTGGAAGTTTTATTATTACTTTGCCTTATGGAAGCTTAAAAAGTCATGATCATAAAACAATTAGTGATTCTGCTGATCTGGAAACAATGTCACTTGAATTGAGATGGATTTTCCTTTTATTTTTTTTTTTTCCTTGCAGGCTGAGTGTGGTCAGCTCTTTTCTGAGATGACATTTCTTTGATACCACTTCAACTCAATATTCTATATCCCTCCTGTGACTGGAAATGCCCAGTAGCTGCTTAACTTTAATTCTGACATATTATCAAAGCCTTAAAATGGGAACCAGCTGGTACAGAATCTCTGGAACAAGAGATCATTAAGCAAACCTAGAAGCTAGGTTCCAGGACAGATGCCATGTGGGAGCCACTGTGAACCACTGACTAGGAGCAGGATGTCTGTGTTAGGTCATATGCAGGTAGGAATGAAGATATCATTTTTTCTAGTCATGGTTGTTCAAGGTCACCTCCACTCATAAATTTAAATGAAAACACGAATTGCAGCAGTTACAATAAACTGCCTGGACTTTTGTTTTTTTGATGCTTAGATTCATTTCTCTATTCTGGATTGAAGTCTCATGCTTTTGCTGCTAATTTATGAAAACAGCATGGCATAAAGGAAAAAGCATAGGTTGCTGATTACTTATGGCAAGGGTCACTTACCTCTTTTGTCTTTTTCTCACTCTATAGTGGGGAAAATAAGAATACAGAGGTTGAGAAGATTAATTTGTATTGATGTGTATGAAATGCTTTGAAAATTTAGAGTGACAACAAATGCTGGTTTGCAAAATGAATTTCATTACTAGCAGAAAGTGGAGGAGCACACTGATGGCTTGGTTGATGGGCCCTGTGCCTGTATCTCTGTGTCAATTGCCCACAGCATGAGCTTCACACCCATATCATATCCCCAGATTTCCACATTGCTCAGCACGACATTAAAAAATAGGGTTTCCCTGTGGCTTGGGGAGTAAAGAATCCATCTGCAATGTGGGAGACCTGGGTTCAATCCCTGGCTTAGGAAAATCCCCTGGAGGAGGGAATGGCAACCCACTCCAGTATTCTTGCTTGGAAAATCCCTATGGACAGAGGAGCCTGGAAGGCTACAGTCCATAGGATCACAGAGTTGGATATGACTGAGTGTCTATGAACAGCACATTAGAAAGCAAGCTCCATGAGAGCAGGCATTTATGCATGATTAGTACAAAGAGGTTTCCAAAGTGCCTGATAGTATCAGGCAGACAACCAGTGCAATTATTTGTTCTATGGCTGACTGATATAAAGCAGGCAGGCACAGATATCTGCTTTTGCTCACCTTTCAGTTGAGTGTGTGTGTGTGTAGAAGGGAACTGGGGAAAGCTTGTTGGTAAGTATTGTATATGTGTTGTTGTTTAGTCACTAAGTTGTGTCTGACTCTTTTGTGACCCCATGGACTGTAGGATCCTCTGTTCCTGGGGTTTCTCTGGCAAAGAATACTGGAGTGGGTTGCCATTTCCTTCTCCAGGGAAACTTCCTGACTCGGGGATTGAAGCCACATCTCTAGTGTTTCCTGCTTTGCAGGTGGATTCTTCACCACTGATGGCTTGGTAAAGAATCCGCCTGCAAAGCAGGAAACACTAGAGATGTGGCTTCAATCCCTGAGTCAGGAAGTTTCCCTGGAGAAGGAAATGGCAACCCGTGCACTGGTCATAGCAAACACCCCCATCCAACAACACAAGAGAAGACTCTACACATGGACATCACTAGATGCTCAACACCAAAATCAGAGTGGTTATATTCTATGCAGCCAAAGATGAAGAAGCTCTATACAGTCAACAAAAAAAGACCAGGAGCTGCCTGTGGCTCAGATCATGAACTCCTTATTGCCAAATTCAGACTTAAATCGAAGAAAGTAGGGAAAACCACTAGACCATTCAGGTATGACCTAAATCAAATCCCTTATGATTATACAGTGGAAGTGAGAAATAGATTTAAGGGCCTAGATCTGATAGATAGAGTGCCTGATGA
>SJYV01018494.1:2152159-2181338 GCA_006410875.1 Neotragus pygmaeus
CAGTACTCTTGCCTGGAAACTCCCATGGATGGAGGAGCCTGGTAGGCTGCAGTCCATGGGGTCGCTGAGTCAGACACGACTGAGCGACTTCACTTTCACTTTTCACTTTCATGCACTGGAGAAGGAAATGGCAACCCACTCCAGTGTTCTTGCCTGAAGAATTCCAGGGATGACGGAGCCTGATGGGCTGCCGTCTGTGGGGTCGCACAGAGTTGGACACGACTGAAACGACTTAGCAGCAGCAACAGTGACTAGAAGTTGGGCCCACCACTTACTATTTGAGTGGCCCAAGGCCAAGTGGGCTTCTTGGTTGAAGTAACTGAATTCCTCATCTCTATGTAACTATAATGATATTTCTCTCATAGGGGAGATACAAGGAATATATGAGATAGTAAAATTAATGCTAGACAAATGAAAAGGAGCCGTGCAGCATGTAGTATTAACAGGTCAGGGGGCTTTGGCTCTGTCAATAGGAAGGAAAATTCAGACATGCTGAGTCTCTGTTTATTTTGGCTACAGATTCTGGGAGGAATTCCTGCTGTTTTGAGTTATTTCAGATTCCTAGTGAGTGCAACACCAGCAGAATCCTTATCACATGAGCTCCCTGTCAGCTGGGTCTGTCTGCTCCATTGTGTGTTCTCAGTCCTATAAGTCAGGGGTTGTTACTGGTGGTTTTTAGGGTCTATTTCATTTAATTCCTACGTACACTCACCTTTCTAGGTCATTCTTTTCTCCATCAGAAATTCCAATAAATATTGATACATGGAGAGCATCCCACAGAATTTCTCCCAACTTTATACACTCTGGCTTACTCCATGGAAATCTGGGAAAGGGGATTTAATTTCTGTGATGGCACTAACAATTTGCCTCTGGGTATCTTGGATGATGACTATGGAACACAGGCTCTAGAAACTATGAAGAAGACATGGCTACCTTGGACCCCCCAGGAGCTTACAATAGCTGCCTCTCGAGACAATCCTTTACACAATTCTGCCTGTAGAAAGTAGATTAGTATTTGACAAACATTAATTTATTAGTATTTATATGTTGGGAACTGGGCTAGGAGATATATTTAACAACACATATTCTACATCAGTACGCTTCATCATTTAGATTCACTCTTGCTCCTGTTAAGTTTTGCTTTGTCTTGACAGAGCTTCTTCAGAATGGCATTGACACTCAAAATTTCTATTAGAAATGATTTACAGTGGAAGGGTTTGTAGGACAAGCTATACTCTCTGATGCTGCTGATGCTGAGATCACAACTGATACATTCATCATCCATTTCTACATACTCCTCACTCTCAGCCAACATTTCCGTTGATCTGCTTTACTTTTTCCAGAGCTTTACCTGTGAGGGATGAGACTCTGGTTTCTGTACCCTTGTTAGGCAATGGTTGCTATGATTGCCCCTTAAGAATAGTCACAAATGTGGAAATACTCAGAGATAAGCCAATGAATTTGTTGAGTCCCAGACATTCTGCCCATTATGTAATAGCAGCTGTATCTCCTTAAGGTAATCAAACTCAATTACTCCTGGTATAGTATGTATACATGCAGCAATTTTTTTTGGCTTTTATTCTTCTGATATGAGGATATGAGGAACTTAAAAACTGCCAGATGTAAAACATAAATTTAGATTTAATGGAACTTCCACTGTGTTCCAATGGCAGCATCTCCTCCTCCACTCCCAGAAACCAGAAACTCTAGACCAGCAAAGCCAAAAGTCATGGGAAGAGGAAGCATAAGTTTTCCAAGTGGGTTATTAAGAGTGGCATTTAGATAAACCACTGCTGTATCTATCCTTTGGTTCCCAGCCCCTGCTATCAGAGATATAACACTATAAAATAGCCATTGGTTTAATGTATATACTGTACTTTGAAGGACAGCACTGCACATGTAAGCTAGGGTCTCAGTTGTACTGTTAAGGGGCCATTACAACATGAAATGGAGAAGGCGATGGCACCCCACTCCAGTACTCTTGCCCTGAGAATCCCAGGGATGGAGGAGCCTGGTGGGCTGCCGTCTATGGGGTCGCACAGAGTCGGACACGATTGATGAGACTTAGCAGCAGCAGCAGCAGCAGCACATGAAATCAGGAAGGCAACTGTTGAGTGATGAGGCTTTGGTAGGACCAGGGGCAACTGTGTGTGTGCTCTTATTGCACCACTCTTCCTGTGGGCCCCTTAGCCTGTGGTGACGTTATGATGGATCCCGTGATAACAAATCAGACACTCTGTAAGTTCTTACAGAGTGGTGCTAGTCAAGGACCTGCACACAAGGACAAATCTACACCCAGAATAGGTACCAATTCTATTAAAGAATGAATTGCTGCCCTTCTGGAGTTGAAAAGATCTGAAATAACCAATTTTCTATCAAAGTGGCTGGTTTTGTCTCCCAGAGGGGTGCTATCACTTTGAGGACTTAGTCTCCATGGTGGACCAGATAGACTTTCAGCTGTGGCAGTAGCTAAATCAGCAAGGCGAGAGGGAGCCTGCACTTTGAGACTCACATGCAGGCTCTGGTACAAATTGGACCATGGTCTGATTGGCCTTTTCAGGCTGATTAGTGCAACAGGAACTTTCTTTTCACAGCAGAGTGAAAAGCTCACAGTGAATTCTTTTGGCTATTCTCTCGTAATTGAATATTAATTCTAGCACTCCACTCAAATTCATACCCCTAGCATTTATTTGAAATGGATACATTTCAACTTTGGATATATTGCTTGCTCTGTTTTGCATTTTTTGGTGCCGTATTTTTAGTCTGTGCTGTCTCATGCATTGTTCATTGTAAAATCTGAGAGAGCAAATTTTTTTTCTTGGTAATTCTCTTTGAATTACATTTACTAAATATAACAGTGAAGGCAATAGCTATTATTATTGAACAGTGGCAGGCAATATTCTTGAAATATGTTTCACAAAATCAGGGATTATTTGCTGTTTCTATATCAGTCTGACTCTTCGCTACCCCAGGGACTATAGCTTGCCAGGCTTCTCTGTCCACGGGATTATCCTGGCAAGAATAGTGCAGGGGGATGCCATTTCCTCTTCCAGGGCTCTTCCCCACCCAGTGATTAAACCCATGTTTCCCGCATCTCCTGCATTGGCAGCAAATTCTTTACCACTGAGCCACCTGGGAAGTCCCTGCTGTGTTTATAACGTAGTCCAAGAACCTAGAAAAGTGCCTAGCATGTAGTCATGTCAAGAAACACTTATTGACTAAGTAGACCCCTAAAGGGTTTTATTATCCCTATCTTACTATTGTTAAAAGGTAAAGCTCAAAATGGCTATGTGACTTTCTGAAAGTAACATAGTCAGTGAGTGACAGAGGAAATTTGAACCTAATTCCATCTGACTTCAGAGGTGTCATCTTTCCCACCACTCAATAGGGATAACAGGGTGACCTTAATGGTCAGATAAGTCATTTGTGTCTCCCAATATATGGAAAAATTCAATGGTAGCAAGAAACATATCAGATTTTGTAGCCCCAGGAGTTAGCAAATAGCTTGGCATGAAATAAGGCTTCTACAAACATTCGTTAAATAAATGACTCTGACTTAGTCAAATAACTAAGGTGAATTTGCTGCCATGGTAAGTGCGACTGATTAATTTTGCTGTGTCTATTTATTGATCATGACAGTGCTCTTTGAGTGTAATTGTTTTGCACAAGTTTTCTGATTCTGTCATAGAGGACTCAAAGATGTAACCTCAGACACAAAGGATGAGAACTAATTTACCAACTGATCTTGGAAATGAGAAGATATGAGGGGGAAGGAGAAGATAGGTTCACAATCTTATCCCAATATTAGAAGACAGCATAGAGATTTCCTAAAAGCTTTAACATAAATATAACCTGTCATCCTTGGTTAGAAAATTGTCACTGATCAATTATTCTGCATTGATTTTTCTTTCTATGCTAGTCAAATGATCCCTGATGACTGTGGAGTTTTGTGCTATGCTTAGTTGCTCAGTTGTGTCTGACTCTTTGCAACCCCATGGACTGTAGCCCACCAGACTCTTCTGTCCATGGGGATTCTCCAGCCAAGAATTCTGGAGTGGCTTGCCATGCCCTTCTCAAGGGGATCTTCCCAACCCAGGGATCAAACCCAGGTCTCCCACATTGCAGGCAGATTCTTTAACATCTGAGCCATCAGGGAAGCCCAAGAGTACTAGAGGGCATAGCCTATCCCTTCTTCAGGGCAACTTTCTGACCCAGAAGAAGAACTAGCGTCTCCTGCATTGCAGGCGGATTCTTTACCAGCCCAAATCAATTAACTCACACAAACTTGGATTCACTATAAGACTTAAAAATGGGAACAGAAAATTTCTCCTTGGAGTTGGATTAAGTGATTTGACATTTTTAAACTAGCATATTCAGAGCAGAGGCATTATTGAGAAGTTTTTTTTTTATTTTCACAGAATTTATAGGCATATATTTGTTTTGAAATTAACTTGTTAAAATCTAACAAAAATGCAGAAAAAAAGAAATATTAACAAAACAAGAGTATTTGTGGGATTGAGAAACATAAGGGATAGTAGTTCTAATTGCAAAGCTGAAGAGAAATTAAGCAAAATAATCATTTAATTTCATATTTTGATTCCATAATTCAATATAAGCTTACGTTTTTCCTAGTGAAAATATAGCCAAAAATATTTGCTCTATCAATCGACAAGACTCTCAATATAATTCCAAACACAAGAAGGACTGAAAAAAAAAATGAGGAATAGTTTTTACTAGTAACAGTCAAACTGGTCTGACAGACAGACAGCCTTGGAACACTGCACTGCTGGATGACCACTGGCATTTAAAAACTACTTCCTCAAATATCAGAAAGGATCCATTAGGAATTTTGTCTTATTTCTTTTACCTTGGAATTTTGAGTGTCAAAAATAAAACGAAAAGGGAAAAATACCATCAGGAAACAGATTGTTTTAGCAAGTTAAATTTTCTAAGTTTAAAATTTTTAGTTTCTAAGAAGAAAGTAGAGTTTCCTTGATATTTGATTCTGGAGCTTCCCAGGTGGCCCATTGGTAAAGAATCCACCTGCCAATGCAGGAGAAACAAGAGGCATGGGTTCGATCCTTGAGTTGGGAAGATCCCCTGAAAGAGGGCATGGCAACCCACTCCAGTATTCTTGCCTAGAGAATTCCACGAACAGAGGGGCCTGGCAGGCTGCAGTCCATGGGGTCACAGTGAGTCAGACATGACTGAAGCAACTTAGCATGCAAATACACATAGGTCATCTAAATGTTTATTTTAATATTATTTAATATTTTTTTGGATCTTGATAGTTACTTTGTGTGTGTGTGTGTGTGTGTGTGTGTGTGTATCTGTGTGAGAGAGAGAGGAGACGGGTGGAGGTAGGTTGGAGGGTGGGAAGAAACAGAGAGAGACGGAAAGAAAGGTGGGTATATTGCTGGTTAAATCTATCACAAGTCAAGTCTGCTAGCATAAACTTTTGATAGATTTAGCCTGAGGAATATCACTGGGTATTACCATCTTATATTCAACAGTGGGGCCAAAATATGAATGCATAACATTAGACTGTATCCCAGTGGAAAAGAACTGAGAGATATTTCTAAAACAGAGTAGGGAGGTTTGCACCATTCTGTTATAATTAATGCTTTTCCTGGTCTTTGGATAAAGAAGCATTTCTTGCCCTTTGCTCTAAGCTGGTATCCTCTATGATGAATTTACTTTGAACTGTAAAACAAAGAGATTTTTCAAAGTATAGACTATAAAGAGATGAAAGTTTCTAAGAGGGTGACCAGTATGCTGAGAGAAATATTTCCAATCATCATGTAGGTTTATATTTTACCTAGTGGGATCAGGAAAGAGAAAAGCACTCTTTCTGCACAAGGATAAGTGAAATAAATCTCGGTAATAAATGCAAAGCTGAATTTTATAATTCCAAATTAATGAATACAGATAATAATAAAAAGCAGCCCCAAATCAAATTGATCAGATGCTTAAAGAAATTTAAAACTATAAGCAATATCCATATCATCATATGAATATTGCCAGAACAATATAAGAGGCCCTAGTGGGGCAGATAACAGGAGGACCAAGAAATTCATGAGGTATTTATGAGATAATATCCCAGGAAGAACCTTACCCACGTTCCCACATTATGGGGTTCCTCCATCTGATGGTTTCATCTGGTCAGTTCTGGTATTGCTACTCCTCAGCACCTGAAGTTATTTTTTTCAACATTTAGAGAGGCACAGAGTCCACAAAATGGCATGAAATGTATAGAGGTGACCCAAAACAAATATACGGCATGGTTGTAGAAAAAAACACCCTTCTACTGAGAAGGGTCATAGAAGGAAAAAACCCTTCTAGTGGGGTACCCTCATCATGGCATTACAGGAGACATAAAAATTCTGAAGTCATGGAGGCCAGGGAGCAAATTTGAGACCTAGGGTATTTATGCACAGAAAGAAGCCAAGACTGCATACCAGGATTGAATGTTTAATGGAGAGCTGAGCTAGAGCAGCACCTTTGTCAAAACAGAACCCTGGAAAGCAGGTGAGCTAGAGGAGGTAGAGGGGCTAGGTCATCTAAGTTAATTAGGTAAAGTGCATCTCTCCCTGGCCTGAGGCTGTTTATAGTAGACTGGCTGGATGTCTGGCACAGGAAGGTGCCGACTAGCCCTTGAACACAAGAAAACTGCTGAGACCATAAATAGAGCTGGGTCCAGTAGCATCTCTGGGACAGCTCTTTCTGCCTGAATCCTCTGGTTTAAGTTGTTCTCTGCTGGTGCCTCTGCTTCTGAGGTCCGTATGCCTTATTCATCTGGCTGCTTCCTGATATCTGCATGAATTATCTTTTTCAGTAGGGAATTTGAGATTGGCTTTAGAATAGGCAAGCTTTGAAGGGAGTTGAAATTAAGTAGAGCTCAAGAGGAAACACCTAGAATATGAAGTCCTGCTAGTGTCTTGTGGCAATAACAGCATTCTGGTTGAGTAAAGTCTTTTTTTTTTTCCCCACTTTTTGAGACTCCAGGCAGCAAAGACCTTCTCAGTCCATACCAACTTGGTTATATACTCTGGCCCACTACCCACAAAAAGTCCCTAAGCCAGGTTCTTCTGGACCCTTCAGTTCAGTTCAGTTCAGTCGCTCAGTCATGTCCGATTCTTTGCAACCCCATGAATTGCAGCACACCAGGCTTCCCTGTCTATCACCAACTCCTGGAGTTCACTCAAGGACCCTTAGTAGAGCCATAAAAAGATTGATAGAGTGGATCCAAAATGTCTGTGACAAAGTCTCCAAGAATGATTTTCTCCTACTCCTGAAAGCTGGATGGAGTGAGCAGCAATGAAAAATCCTTGTTCCTTAAAGTTTTCCTCAGGATATCACTCACTGTTTAATACTCCTTGCTATCGCACGATAGGATGGAAAAGTATATCAAGGATGAATTATTGTTCAGAAATGTTTCTCATTGCTAGGAGTTACTGTTTATAATTTTGAGCTAGGAAATAGTAGTTTTACTCATTAATAGAGAGAAAAACAAATATCCTATATTAATGTATGTATGTATGTAGAATCTAGAAAAATGGGTATAAATGAACCTAGTTCCAGGGCAGGAATAGAGACGCAGACATGGAGAATGGACATGTAGACACAGGGAAGGAAGGGGAGGGGGGGATGAATTGGTAGATTAGGTTTGATATAAATACACTACCATGTGTAAAATAGATATCGAGTGGGACGCTGCTATATAGTACAGGAAGCTCAGCTCAGTGCTCTGTGGTGACATAGAGTGGTGGGATGGGGTTGGTGGCAGTGGAGGTTTAGAAAGAGGGATATAGGTGTACACATAGCTGATTCATTTTGTTGTACAGCAAAAAAACTAACACAATATTTTAATCATACTACAATTAAAAAAAAAAAAGAAAGAGAGAAGGAGGGTGGAGGTTTTAGATGAGATTTCCACAAAACAATGTACTGACAGGAATCCTGACAGCTGAGTGGGAGTCATTCAGGGACAAAAGCTGTGGGCGGGTAGAGATTTGTAGAGAGGACTTCCCAAGCAGTGGAGAAAGCCTGGAGATGAGAGAATAGGGCACATTAGGGGAAACTGCAAGTAGTTTGATGTGGTGCTAGTGAGAAAAGGAGGACAGTTAGAGATGAAGTTGGAAGCATGATAAAAGGAAGGGTCTTGAGGAGTCCTTTCTGGCTCTACCAGGGAACTTGAACTTCCCCCTCATGAGCATGGGGAACCCAAAAAGATTTTAAGTGGTGGAAATCATGATCAGATTCCTGTTAGCCATTTATATGTCTTGTTTCTTATCTATTTAGGTCTCTGCACCTGAATATTCATTGGAAGGACTGATGCTGAAACTCCAATACTTTGGCCACCTCATGTGAAGAACTACACATCGGAAAAGACCCTGATGCTGGGAAAGATTGAAGGCAGGAGGAGAAGGGGATAACAGAGGATGAGATGGTTGGATGGCATCGCCATGCGTTTGAGCAAGCTCTGAGAGTTGGTGACGGGCAGGGAAGCCTGGCACACTGCAGTCTGTGAGGTCACAAAGAGTTGGACATGACTGAGCAATTGAACTGAACTGAATGTTGAAAAAATGGGAATGAGAGCTTCTCTGCTTTCTTCTCAATATGAACATGTCTTCTAGTGGCTTCTGCAAAAGTTCTATAGAAGAATACCTTTTGTGACAAGATGGGTGGATTTCATATTATTTGTATAAATTTGAGTAGGAAGAATATTTTTCAAACAAGCATTCAATAGAAGGATTCCATTATTTTGATGATTTTCTTTTGGTGATTGCTTGCAATCTCACGCCAACTACCCTCTGGTTACAAGTGGATTTCAAGCTTTTTGCCTGCAGCATTATGGAGGTCATTTTGGCTGTGGTTTCATGCTCAGTTCAGCTAAAAAATTTCTTCCAAGAGTCTGAGTTAGTGTCTCTGGCAACCTTTCAACAAGGTCAACAATTGGAAAGCATTTGGGTTCATAAGAATCCCTTGGGGAGCTTGTTAACTAAAAGATTCCTCCCTCCTACCATCAGGTACTATTTCAGTGGTTACAAGATGGGACCCAGAACCTTCATTGTTAATAATGCTCTAGGTGATTCAGAAACAAATGGTCTCGTAATTATACAACCTCCCTCCAACCCCTCCCCCCTTACTATAATTTGTTTATATTTTACCTGATTTCTGAAGTGGAACTTAAATCTATTAAAGTAAATAAGGAATAAAAACATGATTTTACATTATATTCATTTCACTATTTTTATACGCTGTATCAATTTAAAATATTAAGACGTGGAGCTTGTTAGGTGAATGATAAGGTATTCCAGGAGGTTGGAAGTGGCCTTGCATGACATTTAGAAATTAAAATAGCCTGATAGGGTAAGGCACAGTTGTCTCTTGCATATATTAGAAGTGGAGGTGTATTCTGGGGCAATGAGACCCAGGATGTGTCCTTTAGTTTGGCAGCATCAGTATTGCTTGGGACATGGTTAGAAATGTAAATTCTTAGCCCCACTCTGACCTACTAAGTCAGATCTTTAGGGGTGGGGGTCCAGAACTCTGTACTTTAACAAGCCCTCTAGGAGATTCTGATGTACATGAAAAGTGAGAATAATTGGTTTAGTGGACTTCTGTCTCTCCATGGAGACTATATGTTTGGGTTTTTTTTTTTAAGTTTGATAGCATATCGTACTGTGGAAATGTTGCTGGACTTGTCTCTCTAGAATAAATTCACATCTTAGAATGATTTAATTAGGATTTGGTTCACCCTAAAGAGACAACAACAAAAACAACAGTGAATTTAAAAGGGAGAAACTGCTTTCTCTCTTAAACTACAAGTTAGAACAATTCAGGCCTAAATTGACCTTCCATGATGTTAGAGCCCAGGGCTCCTTTTATTTTATTGCTCAGTTTTGTGAGCATGCATCCCTAGATTCACTCATTATCTCCAAGGTTTGCTGCAGCCAGAGCACGTGCCTCTGCATGCCAGTCAGCAGAAAAGAGAGAATGGCCTGGGCACAGGAGACACAGACACTGTGGCCACTTGCTCGCCACTGGCCAGGACCAAGCTATTGGTGGTTGTTAGCTCCCTAGAAGGTGGCAATCTGTGGTTTTAATTGAAAAAGGCAATATACCTGACTCAAATTCAAGGGTTGTATCATTGAGGAAGAAGAGGAAAAGAGAAATTGGGTGAGGAGTTGGGGATGGATTTGTTTCTTCTGCCACAATGGGAGTAGACACTTATCGGGGAAACATTTCTGATATGTTCTTTTTCTTTCTTTTCAAACCTTTACTTCCCTTGCATATAGTTTTAAAAGATGTTTTTCATTTTTCCACCTCATATTTTTATCTAGTTCCTAAGTCATTCTCAGTGGTTTGAGGAAAATATTGCTTAATCCTATAGAAGTTATAATGATGAAATGATTCTTATTGTTTATCTGCTTATCTCTATATCTATCTGAATGTGTTCATAATGTTTCCATGACAAATGCTGCTTTCCTGGTGTATGTTAATGTATGTGAATATATAAAGAAATTCTCATTTAAAAATAATGCTTCTAATGTCCCACTTTCTCAGAGTTTATGAGTTATGTCATGTCAGAGAATGATTCCAAAACCTTTAGGGAAATACCAAATTTACATGGTAATATCAATGACTTATTTTAGACCAGCTTTAAATAATTTGCTTCTCATTTTTTCCAACTTAATATTTCCTGACATTTGAACCAGACAATGGCTGAATACAAATGTTTTATGTGCTCTTTAGTGGAGACACCTACTGTAAAATGGCTATTGAAAAGCCTATTAATCATCCCTTTCTCTGAAATATTCAGTTCTTTAAAGCTGATTGCTATTAGCTGTTCATATTATTTTAATTAGAAGAAAACATGGCTGCTGAAAATTAGCTGAAGGTTCTATAAATAAAAGTATCCATCCTGCAGAGTCAAATTTTAATTAACCTTTTAGCATGCTAACCTTTCCACTGGATTTTTTCAGGGCTTGCAGCCATTCATTTTGTTCAAAAGCCATATGGGCTATTTTTCATCTGCATGTAATCCAAATCTGTGAGAGACTGCTCATGGAATACAAACACTGTTCATCAGCTGTCACTTAAATACCTTTATTGAAATGAAAAGACATCCAGATCAATACAGTATGGTATGGTGGAGGGGGAAATACACAGAACAGAATTAAATAACTCTCTTCTTTTTCCTATTTATCTTGTCATGTGAGCCACAACTGGTGTCCTGACTTGCTTTGCACTTATTAGTTTCTTAAAGATAGACTATTCATGATTAAAGCAACATCAGGCTGTAATTCCTGGGAATCAGACAGTCCACTTTTATTCTTAGTTATTATCTACATGAAAGGTGTTTTCATAAGCTATTTGTTAGAAAATCCATATGTAACATAAATAAGCATTTTCTGCTGACTGATTTTATATGTTGCTCTGACTATGACTGTGAAAGAAGTGATGAATCAAAGCCAAAATGTGACTGGACCCTGAATTCACTTCAATTCCCTGTTACTAGAAGAATCAGTTTTGAGAAAACAGTGTTTCTAATTGTTATGCAGTCAGTGAAAACCATCAAACACAACCATAGCAACCACTGTCAGAACCTGACCTTGATAAGCAAAGAAGCTTGATATTAATTCAGTTTCTATGGTTATATTAAAAGCAAATGTGGGTATTTTCCTATTTAAAATTTACAACTCTCACAGCTCTATTATAGTAATCAACTATATCAAATTTATTGTACTTAGTAAAAGAACCAAATGATAAAACTTTGCAAATAACAGCCTGGATCTTCAGTGGTGATTTGGTGACTCTAATTTTAAGAGGGAAACACAAGGCTGACCATTGAATGCTTGAAACTATTCATTGCTATTATCATACACTGCCTGGAAGCTCCTACTTCTCCGACCACCACTTCTCTGCCTTTTGGTTATGTTTCTTCCTTAAACCCAGTTCCTCACAGGGAAATGCTTTGTAATCTGTACACATACAAGATATAAATGTTAGTTTCTGCTATTTGTCTGGACAGAAAATTAGACAGTCAGGCCAGTGGTTAAAGCCCAAGAGTTCAATGAGTATAGAACCTATACTTTGTCCTTCTCAGGGCAAAGTGAGAATCTAGAAAATTGGATAAAAAAAGAGACAGAAAAGAACAGATATGGATTTATAGTGGGTGAGCCATAGAGTCAGGCAGCTCTGATATGTATTCCAGTCTTTGGTTCTCTCCTCCAACCTCTGAAAACACTTCCTGTCTTCTTACCATAAGCATGAGTGATAGGCAGTCTCTGTAATGACCCCCAGTGATGATGATTCCCACCTCTTGGTTAACTTCTTTCTCCTCTAATGGATTTAGTGATTTGCAACTGATGAATATAGAAAAATTAATTGGTTATGACTTCTGTGATTTGATTCCAAAAGACAGTGACATCCATCTTGCCAGCACTCTCTCGCTTCTTAGCTTATTCACTGTTATGAAAATTCTAGGACCTATAACAGATTTCCCAACCTGGGGATCTGGCAAAGGGACTAAAACCCTCAGGGAATTTGATTTGGAGGCCAGTGGGATTTGATTAGAGAACTGATGCAGGGATAGGGAACCAGACTCTAGGAGGGCACAAAAAAAATCTTGTGTGCACCAGGACCCAGGAGAAAGGAGGAGTGACCCCAGAAGAGAATGACCCAGACTTGCCTGTGAGTCCAGGAGTCTCCATTGGTGGCTTGGGTCTACAGTGGCCTGCTGCAGGTTTAGGGGACTGAATATTTCAAGTCCTTTTGAAGGAGGTAGCCATTATCTTAATTGCTTCTAGCTAGTTTGGTTTCAGGTCAAACAACAGGGAAGGAACACAGCCCCACCCATCAACAGAAAATTGGATTATAGATTTACTGAGCATGGCCCTGCCCATCAGAACAAGATCCAATTTCTCACAGTCAGTCTCTCCCATCAGGAAGCTTCCATAGGCCTCTTACCCTTATCCATCACTGAGGCAGAATGAGAACCACAATCACAGAAAACCAACCAAGCTGATTACAAGGACCACAGCCCTGTCTTACTCAGTTAAACTATGAGCCATGCCACGCAGGGCCACCCAAGACTGATGGGTCCTGGTGGAGAGTTCTGATAAAACATGGTCTACTGGAGGAGGAAATGGCAAACCACTTCAGTATTCTTGCCTTGAGAACCCCATGAACAGAATGAAAAGGAAAAAAGGTATGACACTGAAAGAAAAACTCCCTAGGTCCGTAGGTGCCCAATATGCTACTGGAGAAGAGTGGAGAAAAAGCTCCAGAAAGAGTGAAGAGATGGAGCCAAAGCAAAAACAACACCCAGTTGTGGATGTGACTGGTGATGGAAGTAAAGTCCAATGCTGTAAATAACTAAATTGCATAGGAACCTGGAATGTTAGATCCATGAATCAAGGCAAATTGGAAGTGGTCAAACAGGAGGTGGCAAAAGTGAACACTGAAATTTTAGGAACCAGTGAACTAAAATGGACTGGAATGGGTTAATTTAATTCAGACAGCCATTACATCTACTGCTGTAGGCAAGAATCCCTCAGAAGAAATGGAGTAGACCTCATAGTCAACAAAAGAGTCCAAAATGCAATACTTGGGTACAATCTCAAAAACAAAGGAATGATCTTGGTTTGCGAGGCAAACCACTCAGTATCACAGTAATCCAAGTCTATGCCCCAATCAGTAATGCTGAAGAGACTGAAGTTGAATGGTTCTATGAAGACCTAGAAGACCTTCTAGAACTAACACCAAAAAAGATGTCCTTTTCATCATAGGGACTGGAATGTATAACTAGGAAGTCAAGAGATATCTTGAGCAATGGGCAAGTTTGGCCTTGGAGTACAAAATGAAGCAGGGTGAAGGCTAATAGAGTTTTGCCAAGAGAACAAACTGGTCATAGAAAACACCCACTTCCAGTAACAGTTGTCCAAGAGACAATTTTACACATGGACATCACCAGATGGTCAATACTGAAATCAGATTGGTTATATTCTTTGCAGCCAAGGATGGAGAAGCTCTATACAGTCAGAAAAAACAAGATGGGGAGCTGACTCTGGCTCAGATCATGAACTCCTTATTGCCAAATTCAGACTTGAAGTAGAGAAAACCACGAGACCATTCAGGCATGACCTAAATCAAATCCTTTATGATTATACAGTGAACAAACAAATAGATTCAAGGGATTAGATCTGATAGACAGAGTGCCTGAAGAATTATGGAAGGAGGTTCATGACATTATATAGGAGGCAGTGATCAAGACTATCTCCAAGAAAAAGAAATTCAAAAAAGCAAAATGGTTATCTGAGGAGGCCTTACAAATAGCTGAGAAAAGAAGAGAAGCTAAAGACAAAGAAGAGGAAAGATACCCATCTGAATGCAGAGTTCCAAAGAATAGCAAGGAGAGATTAGAAGCCTTCCTCAGAGATCAGTGCAAAAAAATAGAGGAAAAGAACAGAATGGGAGAGTCTAGAGATCTCTTCAAGAAAATTAGAGATACCAAGGGAACATTTCACGCAAAGATGGGCTTGATAAAGGACAGAAGTGGTATGGACCTAACAGAAGCACAAGATATTAAGAAGAGGTGGCAAGAATACACAGAAGGACTATACAAAAAAGATCTTCATGAACCAGATAATCATGATGGTGTGATCACTCACCTAGAGCCAGACATCCTGGAATGCCAAGTCAAGTGGGTCTTAGGAAGCATCACTGGGAACAAAGCTAGTGGAGGTGATGGAATTCCGTTGAGCTATTTCAAATCCTGAACGATGATGCTGTGAAAGTGCTGTGCCCAATATGCCAGCAAACTTGGAAAACTTAGCAGTGGCCACAGGACTGGAAAAGTTCAGTTTTCATTCCAATCCCAAAGAAAGGCAATGCCAAAGAAGTTCAAACTACTGCACAATTACACTCATCTCACACACTAGCAAAATAATCCTCAAAATTTTCCAATAAGGCTTGAACAATTGGTGAAATGAAAACTTCCAGATGTTCAAGCTCATTTTAGAAAAGACAGAGGAACCAGAGATGAAATTGCCAACATCCATTGGATCATAGAAAAAGCAAGAGAGTTCCAGAAAAACATATATTTCTGCTTTATTGACTATACCAAAGCTTTTGACTGTATGGATCACAACAAACTGTAGAAAATTCTTAAAGAGATGGGAATACCAGACCACCTTACTGCCACCTGAGAAATCTGTTTGCATGTAAAGAAGCAACAGTTAAAACTGGACGTGGAACAACAGACTTGTTCCAAATTGGGAAAGGAGTATGTTGAGGCTATATATTGTCACCCTGCTTATTGTACTATATGTACTATATGCATAGTACATCATGTGAAATGCTGGGCTGGATGAACACAAGCTGAAATCAAGATTGCTGGGACAAATATCAATAACCTTAGATATTCAGATGACGCCATCCTTATGGCAGAAAGTGAAGAGGAACTAAAATGCCTCTCGATGAAAGTGAAAGAGGAGAGTGAAAAAGCTGTCTTAAAAGTCAACATTCAAAAAATGAAGATCATGGCATCTAGTCCTACCACTTCATGGCAAATAGATGGGGAAACAATGGAAACAGTGAGAGACTTTATTTCCTTGGGCTTCAAAATCACTGCAGATGGTGACTGCAGCCACGAAATTAAAAGATGCTTGCTCTTTGGAAGAAAAGGTATGACCATCCTAGACAGCATATTAGAAAGCAGAGACATTAACTTGCTGACAAAGGTCCAACTTGTCAAAGCTATGGTTTTTCCAGTAGTCTATGTATGAATGTGAGAGTTGATCTATAAAGAAAGCTGAACACTGAAGAATTGATGCTATTGAACTGACTTGCTGGAGAAGACTCTTGGACTGCAAGTAGATCCAACCAGTCAATCCTAAAGGAAATAATTCCTGAATATTCATTGGAGGACTGATGCTGAAACTGAAGCTCCAACACTTTGACCACCTGATGTGAAGGGCTGACTCATTTGAAAAGATCCTGATGCTGGAAAGATTGAAGGCAGGAGGAGAATGGAACAACAGAGGATGAGATGGGTGGATGGCATCACCGACTTGATGGACTTGAGTTTCAGCAAACTCTGGGAGTTGGTGATGGACAAGGAAGCCTGGCGTGCTGCAGTCCATGGTGTCCCACAGAGCTGGATGTGACTGAGTGACTGGACTGAACTGAACTCATGATGAGCTGCAGTGTTGTGCTGTGAGATGCTCTATGGAGAGGTCCACATAGTGAGAATCAAGGGAGGCCTTTCAGTCAACAGCTCAGTAGGAAGAAAAACCTCAGTCCAGTCTCTAAGAAGATCTGAATCATTTCAACAATACCAGGAGTGAGCTTTAAAAAGAATCCTTCCAGCCTGGAAGTAAGCCATATCTGTACTTGTGATCCATAAAAATTGTGAGTTAATTGATATTGCTATTTTAAGCCACCAAATTATAGATTATTTGTTACACAGAAAAAGATAAATATTACAGCCAGACTCTGAAACAGCTATACAATCCAGCCGTGTAGAGGCAAGCTGGAAAGGATTGGAATATGGAGGGGAAGGATCCCCTTGCTATGCAGGCAGGTCAACCTGTGGGGACATGATCAGGAAGAGACAAAGGGAAAGAGAGTGCGATAAATAAAGAAAGAAATATCAAGCATAATCTCACTCAGGGGTCAGTGTTTAAACTGGAAACAAGGATCACACAAACACCATCTGAAACCAGAAAAAAACCTTGTCACTTGGAGTGGAGCCTGTCACAGGATCTCCTCTTCCTTGCAGGTTACCACAGATTTGAGGAATCACAATTAGGGAAGTAAAATTCACTATGTTCGTGATAGATCTTGCCACAGTATCCTCTGTTTAAAAATTTTTTACTGTTGCAGGACAAATAGAACTCAGATTTATGAATCACAAATTATATACCTCATATTTCATATTTGATTATAGAGTCTTCTTCTTTCTCTGATTCATATAGATGTTACAGGACAGTGTGGGTGGGATGTGTATGTAATGTCATCCGAGGAAAGTGCACTCTCATGTGCTATCTGAAACCACAGACTGCAGCCGTCCCCACTGAGATGCTTCTCACTCACAAAGCTTGGAGTTTGCAGGGTATGTCACTTACAAAAAAGGCATGCTTCCACAGTTATCTGTGGTTTGGCTGATAACAGCAAAGAGATTTCTGCAATTGTTATTCAACGTGGGATCCAGAGAATTCTCACAGTTCCATTAGGGATTGTTAAGAGAACTGTTTCAGGAATATGGTATGTGATAATCTTAGATAGAAAAAATGTTCCCTTAGGTCTTTTTTTTTTTTTAAACTTGGAAGACATTTACATTTATTTTCACTTTCCCACATCACCAATCAGGATATGAGTGGCTGGTATCTCCATCTTTTTGCCTTTTCATACTGCAAATCTCCATCAGGAATACATAGCACTATCAAGTGACTATTACATCCAATGGTGAACTCATTCTTTGGTTTAAGAGCAACTGGATCTGGGCCCATCAGCCCTCTTTGAAATTACCTACCGTTCCGTCCTTTTTAAAAAATATAAATTTATTTATTTTAATTGGAGGCTAATTACTTTACAATACTGTATTGGTTTTGCCATGCATCAACATGATTCCACCATGGGTGTACCCATGTTCCCCATCCTGAAACCCCCTCCCACCTCCCTCTCCATACCATCCCTGTTTATCAGAAAGACTTGCTTTAACAGCTTGTGCCTAGGCCTACAGAGCAAATACCTTCATCTAACTGACTGGCAAGCTCTCAGCACACCCCACTTCCTATATATCTCAGATTTTCCAAAAGAGATTTGACTGTGAAATGCTGGACATGACACCTATAATCACGATCAGCTCTCCTTTGACCCAGCCAGTGATTCTTGCCTCTGGAAAAGAAAGACATGGCTGCTCTATCCCTGTGGATGCTCCACTGGGCTACCCATGGGGTGGAGCTGAATCATACTTAGTATCATATGCTCTAAGCATTTTCTCGATATTTACTCTAGTTCTGCTTCGCTCACAATACTCTAGAGTCAACGGGTGTACTGTATTCTCTTCCATATCCTGCCCAAGATGCTACCAGTGCTGGCAGCCAGAGATTAAGAGTGGTCTATATCAAGTGCAATGGCACCCCACTCCAGTACTCTTGGCTGGAAAATCCCATGGATGGAGGAGCCTGCTAGGCTGCAGTCCATGGGGTCGGTAAGAGTCGGATATGACTGAGCGACTTCACTTTCAATTTTCACTTTCACGCCTTGGAAAAGGAAATGGCAACCCACTCCAGTGTTCTTGCCTGGAGAATCCCAGGGATTGGGGAGCCTTGTGGGCTGCCGTCTATGGGGTTGCGCAGAGTCGAACACAATTGAAGCGACTTAGCAGCATATCAAGTGCAGGCTTCCATTGCCCCTGGAGCTTTGCTCCTAATATTTAAGATGTGATGCTTAATGGACACCCTCTGACAAGTCAGTGTAACTTGAAACATCTCTCTTAATCTACTCATCTTTTAGAACTTTGCTCCCATGAGAAAAGAGAAGTTTCTTCGAGTACGTTATTATAGATCCAAATTTCAGTTGTAAGCATAAGAAGATATGTTTATAAAACTGTTTTTGAGTATTGATTTCAAATATGATCTATGACCTTTCTCAGTGATAAAATTTCATTTCACTTATACCAATCTCCGTCTCTTTTCCTGCTTTCAATATAATTTTATCCTTTTTTATTTTACTTATTGATTGCCTTATAATTTTAAATAATAATACTTAAAATTTGTTGATTTATCATTTATATACTTGCCTCCCTTTCCCTTTTCTATACAGATGATCTGTTGCTTAAATTACAAGGAAACAGTTTATTTGTCAAAATCTGGCAAGAATACTTGTATATAATTTTCTTTTTCATTATGTACATCTTTCCAACAGCTGCCTAAGAAATGAAGGGAAATCTTGTAAATCTTTGCATGACTGCAAATATCTTTATTTCACTTTTATACTTAAAAAAAAAACTCTAGGTCGAAAATCATTTCCTCTCTGAATCATCGGGTGTTGGTTTTGAATTTCTTGAAGTATTTCTGATTTTCCATCTTTGGATGTGACCTCTATTATTAGTTGTTTAAAATCACCTCTTTAACATAGTATTCTAAATGTCATGACACAATATACTTCATTTTCGATGTTTAAAGAAATTAAATGTATTTGTAATTTTTTCAGTTTGGAAAAGTACAATCTTTAGTTTTGAAAAACTTTCTCGGTAAAAAAATATTTTTTATGTTCATGACCTCCCTCCTATTCTCTTATGAAACTTATATTAATTGGTTATTTGAGATCTTGGTTTGATGCTGTTAGTTCTAAGCTTTTCTCTCACATTTTCCATTTTCTTGACATTTTTGTTTACTTCTAAGTTTCTGTAGAAATTTTGTTTCAACAATCTTAACTAAGAGTTCTTCCTTCTAAATATCACCCTTTTTTATTGACACAAAACCTTCTATCTACTTGATGTATTAATATGCATTTTTGTTTAATTTTGAGAAATTCTTGCATTTCCTGCATTATCTTTCCTCTGAATTTCTTTTTTGGGTTTGCTTACTTGGTTTCCCTCTTGAGGCTTTCTGCATATTTTCATGATTCTTGGTGACCATTCTTTTTTTTAATTGGAGGCTAACTCCATTACAATACTGTGGTGGTTTTTGCCATACACTCACATGAATCAGCCATGAGTGTACATGTGTTCCCCACCCTGACTCTCCCTCCTGCCTCCCTCCCATCTCTCAGGGTCATCCCAGTGCACTACCCCCGAACACCCTGTCTTATACATCGAACCTGGACTGGAGATCAATTTCACATATGATAATATACATGTTTCAGTGCTATTCTCTCAAATTATCCCACCCTCACCTTCTCCCATAGAGTCCAAAAGTCTGTTCTTTACATCTGTGTCTCTTTTGCTGTCTCATATACAGGGTTATCATTATCATCTTTCTAAATTCCATGTATATGCTTTACTATACTGTATTGGTGTTTTTCTTTCTGACTTACTTCACTCTGTATAATAGGCTCCAGTTTCATCCACCTCATTAGAACTGATTCAAATGTATTCTTTTTAATAGCTGAGTATTCCACGTTCAAGGTCAGGAGGGGTGGCGGTGAGGAGATACCCTCGTCCAAGGTAAGGAGCAGTGGCTGCGCTTTGCTGGAGCAGCCATAAAGATATACCCCACATCCAAAGTAAGAGAAACCCAAGTAAGATGGTAGGTGTTACAAGAGAGCATAAACACTGAAACCATAATCAGAGAAAACTAGTCAATCTAATCACACTAGGACCACAACCTTGTCTAACTCAATGAAACTAAGCCATGCCCTGTGGGGCCACCCAAGATGGGCAGGCATGGTGGAGGTCTGACACAATGTGGTCCACTGGAGAAGGGAATGGCAAACCACTTCAGTATTCTTGCCTTGAGAACCACATGAAGAGTATGAAAAGGCAAAATGATAGGATACTGAAAGAGGAACTCCCCAGGTCAGTAGGTGCCCAATATGCTACTGGAGATCAGTGGAGAAATAANGGTCATAACTTTTCTTCCAAGGAGTAAGCGTCTTCTAATTTCATGGCTGCAGTCACCGTCTGCAGTGACTTATACTTCCACAAAATGTAGAATATTTTTATGAACATTAATTGCCTCCACCTTTTTTAGTACATTATTAAGATACAGCATAGAATGGAAGGGTACAGTAACATGTAGCTAGAGAAGCACAGGTATTGGGAAAAGCAATTAGGCATAAATAACATTAAATCCTGTGTTTGGACTTCTCTAGTGGTGCAGTGGATAAGAATCAGCCTGGTAATGCAGGGGACACTTGTTTGATCCCGTCCAGGAAGATTCCACTTGCTGTGGAGCAGCTAAGCCAGTGTGCCACAACTACTGAGCCAGCGCTCTCGGGTCCAGGAGCTGCAGCTACTGAGTCTATATGCTGCAAATACTGAAGCCCACACACTTAGAGCCTGTGCTCTGCAACAAGAGAAGCCACAGCAATAAGAAGCCTGAGCACCATAGCAAAGAGTAGCCCCTGCTCATTGCAACTAGAGAAAACCCATACACAGCAATGACGATCCAAGCCCAGCCAACAAAACAGAACAAAACAAAAACAAAGCACTCCTTATTTTTTCTACAGTATTTTAACTAGTCTTTTAAAGTCCATCTCCCAGAAAATAACAGTTAGACAGTTCTAAAACTTTTAAAAATCTTAAGTTAACTTAATTCAGGGGCACATACTGTTGCTGTTTCTAACATAATTGACTTAGATGTGAAATCAAGATTACAGCCATGATGGAGAAGGGACGTTCAAGTAGTAAATCAGTGATTTTAAAAAGTTGCCCAGGTACTTCGAATGTACAGCCAAGGTTAAGGACTTGTGTGCTAACCTATGGCCTCAAGGTCTCACTTTCAACCCTAAATTGCTTTTTACGAAAAGAATTTTATTGCCAGCTTTTTAAAGACAAAAAGCCATTTAACTTTGTAAATGAAGACTATTTTTAAAAAGCTATTTAATAATATATAATTACAGAAACACTCAACTGTCCTTGAAGAACAAAGAATCTGCTTAAACATTTAATTACTTAAGAACAGCTGGTTGACCAAATACATCACATTTTGACACATAATACATTTTCTGGGAAGTTTTACTTCTAAGATAAGGTTAGATGAATAATGTCAGTGAAAATCCTCATAACCATTCCTGAGAAGGTGAAAGCCATAAACTTGGGGTCAGATATATTTTCAACTTAAAACAAAATTACATTCCTTCTATCTTGTTTGACCCAAGTCTTTAGTAATTGATTTGACCTCTGGGGGAAGTATTAGGAGTGCTTATAAGCTGTTCCCTGTTTCTTTTTAGCTATTTGACACCTCTTCACCTTCATTGACCAAAGTCTTCTGGATGATGCTATAGCTACTGACAATCACAAAAGACTGCCTTGGGGAAGTCACGTTGAGAATAAATATGTATTTCCTCTTTAATTCTGGAGGTAGAATGGGGGAGGTGCACACACACACACACACACACACACACACACACACACACACCCCTTCCCCAGCTTAGTGGTAGAAAATCTGCCTGCAGTGCAGGATGTGAGTTCAATCCCTGTGTCAGGAAGACCCTGGGAAGAGGTAATGGTAAACCCACTCCAGTATTCTTGCCTGGAGAATCCTAAGGACAGAGGAGCCTGGCAAGTTATAGTTCATAGGGTTGCAAAGAGTTGGAAAGGATTGAGAACACACACTGTACTGTATTTCATGAACATCTCATTTTTTTTTCATTAGATTTGCTTTCTGATAAAACTAAGACTAAGTTTATACACAATTTAGGAATAAATATAAAAATATTCTGTTTTTACATCGAAGTGGTGGTGGGCTAAAGAAAAAAGTGATTTCCTTTCCCTTGCATACAAAGTCCAAACACCAAACTTGCAGCCTGCTCTATCCGGAATGGCACCCAGAAGAGGGGGGAGGAGAGAAAAAAGCGCCCCTGATTACTTAGGCATTAGAAACCCCACTTCAAGTGATTTGGCAAAGAAAGTGAAGCCACAGAAAGGTTTCTCAAGCCCCTGTTTCTCAAGGGGGACTCTGGGCCTTCGAGGTAACTCTTTCACGGATTTCGCTTTAACGAAGCACGTGAAAGGCCATTTGGCACCAGCCGGTTCCTTTTACCCCAGCTGCCTGTGACGAGCGCGGTTGCCAGGCAACCAAGTCTCAGGCTCTCTTTGTGCCTACATCAGGCTCGGAAATTTGGAGATTTTCAAAGCTGTTTGCTGCAGACAAGTTACACTGAAATGCTTTTAGGTTTTTAGGACTATTTTTTTAAATTCCTTACAGTAAAACTACATTATCTTTTCTAATTTTCTCTCCTTTGTTAGAGAGATTATTTAAAGTGTATATGGCTATATTTCCACAGGAAAATAGCTAGATCGTGACTTCAAAATCAGAAGCAATTTACATTGTAAAAGACGAGCAAACGAGCATCACAGCTGCATCCCTTATGTTCCTTCCTGTCAGCTTAATTTCTTTCATTTTCTTTCTTCTCCTCTTCTGTTGCTTTAAATATTTTTATTGGCTTTCCTCTCTTTTTTTCTTCACTCACCCCACTTCAACATGTTTCTTTTATCTCTCTCTTATGCTCTCCAGTGACATGAACTCTGTGTTATTAATGCATTCATCTTTAATCCCATGAGTTTGAAGCGAATCGAGCTTTTCTTTACAAACTTACTGCTTTATATTTTCTTCTTACTTCTGAACTCCTTTTATTATTATTATTACTATTAATGTTATATCTGTAGCTGGGGAGACTTAAGGGGAAAGAGCTGATGAAGTATTCCAGTTGTTATTTGGACTTGTTCCTGACAGAGAAACCTGCACCGTTGCTCTTTGAGCCGCGCAGTGTGGCCTCTCTGTTTGTATGGTGGCCTTTTTGGCACCTTCCAGTAGCCTTGAACCCACGGAGCTGTCAAAGTATTTTGGTCCTACATTAATGTGAAACATTCTCTTATGTACTTAATATTGTAAAGATATTTCATTGAGTGCCATTCAATTGAAAAAGATGTGCTTCCTTTTGTTCTTTATCTCTGAGTCTGGCAATGATTCATGGAATAAATGAAAGTGAATTGATCTGGATATGCTTTAACTATCAGTGATGACTCTATTGCTGCAAGGGGAGAAAAACCTGGTAATATGACCAAAAAAAAGGCCAAAGTACTCCTAGGAAGATGTACACTCAAGACAGTGATGCATTTCAAACTTGGGTGCATTTTGGTGACCCCTACCCCCATTAAAAAGATCCTGTTACTTATTTATCATCATGAGGTAACAAGTAGTACAAGCAGTTTGATTTACTTGTTCACTAAGAATTTGGTATAATATGGAAGTCGACCTGCTGAACATCTTTACCTGAAAATCCACTGTTGCTGATAAACTCATCTGTTAAAACTACTAAAATGATAAATGGGCTAAATGGTTAATATTCTTATGGTTTTGATTTTGAGTTGGTAGGTATGCAACCAATCACATATATTTCTGGAATTTGTAAGCAAAAACTGTTCTCCCTCTATGACTCAATATTATGATCTCTTATAAAGAGTTATGTCCTTTTTTGTATAATAAAATGAAACTACTATATTACAGTAGGCCAGAAAACAGGAAGTGTGGATTTTAATCTGAGTCCAATCCCTAGCTAGCTTTTTGACTTTGGGCAGTTCTCTTAATCTTGGTCTCAGCTCCCTCTTCCATAAAATTGTAAGGTGGGAATAAGTATTTTCTGAGATATATTCTGCTATTAAAATTCTATTATTGAATTTGAAAACCACTAACCTTTTCAGTGAGTCTGATTTAGGAAAGGGATGATATAACTTTTTTTTTAAGCTGGTAAAGTGAAAAAAGTTTTTAAACCTCCTGTATTTGTTAATTGAACTATTTTTTAAATCAAACATGCAACTCTATAGCCAGCGGCTAAAAAGTACAATTTCTAGAGATGGCCTGTGCTTCAATTTGCCTCATCATTTGCTCGTTGTGGGTCATGAGCATGCTCCTTAACATCTTTGTGCTCAGTTTACTCATCTGTCACTTGGGAATAATAACAATACCCATCACATAGGAATATTGTGAAGATTAAATGCTGTAACTCACTTAAGCCCTGAACAAATGACTAGAGCATTAACATATTCTTGACATGTGTCAGCTTTTACTGTCACCAGCTATCCGACTTTATTGTCACTCTATTCTTTATTAGTGTAACAATAACCTCCTAGTTTTCAAGTCTCTTTCTTAAAGTCCATTCTATACATTTCTTCCAGTTTAAACTGCCTAAAACACAATTGTCATAATTTCACTCCCCTGCTAAGAACTATGGCAACAGATTTCAATGAACCTATACCCAGTAGAATTGAATATAAATTAGCCTGGCATTTAAAGCTCTCATTAATATATTGGTTCAATTTATCTTCCCAGCTTCATTCTATTTCTTTTTCATATAGAAATGCTCTGCCTGAATGCAACTCCACAAATGTCCCTAAGAACAAGTGCTCTGCTCACCCATGTTAAGCAATTAAGGGCAGGGGCTGTGATGAGTGTTTATACCCCATGAGCCCAGGACCTGGCACACGGTGGGCATGCAACTGTTGTTGAAATAAACTGCTTCTAGTCATACTGTTTTCTCCCAAAGATACTCCTTATCTTTACCTATATCTCTTATCCTTTCTTATCTTTACCTATATCTACTCTCCGAGGTCCTATCCAAATATCATGTTGCCACAATTCATAAGCTACCTACTTCTTCTCACAGTACTGTCATGTATCTATCTGGTAACACTTATATTCTGCTGTGATTCTAATGATTTTTGTCATGATTTTATGTCCTAATTTTTAAATAGATTTCAGAGCAGTGTACTATATCTTACTCAATTTTATTTCCTACAGTGCCTAGCATTTGCTTTGTTAGCTGCCTGTAGCTAGTTGTTGAATACATGAATATGACTAACAGACTAATATTATCCATTGTTTTGTTATAATTCTTTTTTTAAAAAAGAACTATCCTATTTCCATAAAAGCAAATCTGCATTGCTTACAAAGCTTCTCAGTCTGTGCAATGACAATCACATCCTCTCTATCTTACATAACTTTAGGTAGTTGCTGAAGCCATATAGGCCTTCTCATTATTCCATGGACAAGCCATGCAATCTTACCCCATTCTTCCATTGATGTTTTCTCTGCCTGAGTGCAGTCTTGTCTTCTTTGTGACCCAAACCTTATTTAAAATTCCATCTCAGTTCCTAACTACAGATTCACTATAAAAATTCTGACATGGAAACTTTAGAATGACTGTTTCCATATTAATTAACCCTTAGAAATTTCATTTTTCTCCTTCCAGGGTTACCCCTATATTATTTATGCAGATAGCATTCTTGACTACTTGTTTACAGGATATTTAAGAGACTGAATCACTGTCTAAATAGTATGACTTTTCACTTGGTAAGTACTGATGAAATTCAGACTGAAATTGAAGAAAGTGGAGAAAACCACTAGACCATTCAGGTATGACCTAAATCAAATCCCTTATGATTATACAGTGAAAGTGAGAAATAGATTTAGGGGACTAGATCTGATAGAGTGCCTGATGAACTATGGATGGAGGTTCATGACATTGTACAGGAGACAGGAATCAAGACCATCCCCATGGAAAAGAAATNTGAAATTTATGTATTTTAATTGGAGGATAATTATTTTACAATGCTGTAATGGTTTTTCCCATACTTGACGGTAATCCACCACGGGTGTACATGTGTTCCCCATCCTGAAACACATTCCCACCTCCCGCCCCATTCCATCCCTCTGGGTTATCCCAGTGCACCAGCCCTGAGCACCCTGTCTCACGCATCGAACCTGGACTGACGATCTACTTCACATATGGTAATATACATGTTTCAATGCTATTCTCAGATCATCCCACCCTCGACTTCTCCCACAGAATCCAAAAGACTGTTCTGTACATCAGTGTCTCTTTTGTGGTCTCACATACAGAGTTATCATTACCATCTTTCCAAATTCCATATATATGCGTTAGTATACTCTATTGGTGTTATTCTGACTTATTTCACTCTGTATAATAGGCTCTAGTTTCATCCACCTCATTAGAACTAATTCAAGTGTATTCTTTTTAATGGCTAAGTAATATTCCATTGTGTATATGTACCACTGCTTTCTTATTGATTTGTCTGCTCATGGACATCTAGGTTGCTTCCAGGTCCTGGGTATTGTAAACAGTGCTGTGATGATCATTCAGGCACACATGTCTGTTTCAGGTCTAGTTTCCTCAGTGTGTATGCCCAGTAGTGGGGTTGATGGGTCATATGGCAGTTTTAGTTCCAGGATTTTAAGGAATATCCACACTGTTCTCCATAGTGGCTGTACTAGTTTGCATTCCCACCAACAGTGCCAGAGGGTTCCCTTCTCCACAACCTCTCGAGCATTTATTGCTTGAGATTTTTGGATAGCAGCCATCCTGACCAATGTGAGATGGTACCTCATTGTGGTTTTGGTTTGCATTTCTNGGGAAAAAAAAAAAGACATGACCAAGAAGTAGTGGCTGAGATCATTAAAGAATTTTAGAACTTAAGAGGTCAAAGTAATAGAAACAACACAAATGGCATACAGTGCAACTATCAAGAATTTTTAAACGGGTAATGTTATTAGCAAGAATGACAGTATACTATGAGCTAAAAGTCAAGAAAAGATGATTAGCTCAGAATGCAAGAAATGCCAGCAAGCCTAAGGGTTTTTGGACAATATAAACCAGGTTCCCTTTTTGACTCCTAGTCAATGGAAGAAGCCATCATGGGAAATGTAATCTTAAATCTCAGTATATGAAACTCACCACTGATCCTTGATGATAGCATATAAAAATGAAATGAAAAATATTATAGCCAATACATACAAGGATGACAGCGTCTTCAGAACAGTAGGAAGTGGAGGAAGTGTTTAGGGGAAAAAAAAGGATACGAGAAAATTTGCTGATGATGGAAAGGACTGAAAAGGTAAGAAACATTCAGAACTTTGTCCGGATTCAAGTGTGAGACATGAACTGTCACTTGGGAGAACAGTAGTAACTGACATAAAAAGGGAGAAAAGATATAATGAGATTTGGACTTCAGGCGAGCAATGGTGTCAAGCCTGTGACTGCCAGAGGGGGAAATGAGGTGTCAGAAGCTCACTGTCAGTAGAACACAAGAGTCTGGGAAGCACTGCCCTTTGTCTCAGTGCAAAGAACTTTTCCTTCTCCCCTAATGATGGCATACAAGGAAACTGCAATGTACCTGTGAGGCTGTAGAGTTTTTTAAAATTAATACTATAAAGAGTCTTGAACAGTTCCTAAATTCTAACAAACACAAACATTTAAGCTTTTACCAGCTAATCAAAAGTAAAATATAATTATTATAGGAAAAGAGAGGTGTCTTAACATTTTTCTTTCCTCAGCTTNTAAAATTAATACTATAAAGAGTCTTGAACAGTTCCTAAATTCTAACAAACACAAACATTTAAGCTTTTACCAGCTAATCAAAAGTAAAATATAATTATTATAGGAAAAGAGAGGTGTCTTAACATTTTTCTTTCCTCAGCTTAATGGGTTTCCCAAGTGATTTCCAGGAAAACTAGTACCAAATTGGACTCAATAAACCCACTTGAGAAGAGGAAGTTGATCTGAGAAGATCAACTTCTATATAGTATCCATCAATCTCAGAAAATTGGCTTTTCCTCCAAAATTGTATCCCCAGCACCACTTAAACTGCTTTCCCCATCCACCTCACTTCAATGGTGAAATACTTTACTTATTCAATGAGCATATACTGAGCACCTACTATGTACCAAATATTATTCCCAGAACCTGGGTCTATCAAGGAACAAACATCCTCATCCTAGTAGATGGAGACTGACAACAAACAGTATATATAATAAGTAGATTATATGATATGTTTGAAGGACTATATTTTAAGGGCTTCCCAGGTGGCGCTAGTGGTAAAGAACCTGCCTACCAGTACAAGAGATATCAAGAGAAATGGGTTCAATCCCTGGGTTGGGACATCACCTGGAGGAGGGTATGGTAGCCCACTCCAGTATCCTTGCTTAGAGAATCCCATAGAGAGAGGAGCCTGGCAGGCTGCAATTCGCAGGTTCACAAAGAGTCCGACACAACTGAAGTGACTTAGCATGTTATTTTTTTTTAAGTAAAACAAGGCAAATATTAGGGGAGAGAGGCTTGAATGCTAACTGTAAATAACAGGGCAGGCCTAATGAAAAGTACACTATGTGAACAAAGGTCTGAGGGAGTTGAGATAGCTATACAGTAATTGGAAAACTGTTCTCCAGGCAGGACAGTCAGAGCAAAGGTTCTAAGGCTTTTCTATTCAGTTCTTACCACTACTTGGCAACGATTTGATTCATTTTTTTCCCTATTTCTTCTCTTCTATTCCCCAATCCTACTCTTTACCCTCACTGCAGCAGTGGACGATAATAACAGGTAATATTTATCAAATATTTACTACATACCAAGCATTTTCTAAGCATTCTGAAGAGGTTAACAGATCCAAGAAATAACATAGATCTGTAGTGTTGGAGAAGACTCT
>SJYV01018495.1:4373-49418 GCA_006410875.1 Neotragus pygmaeus
TCCCGGCAGTCTTGATTCCAGCTTGTGCTTCTTCTAGCCCAGCATTTCTCATGATGTACTCTGCATATAAGTTAAATAAGCAGGGTGACAACATACAGCCTTGACGTACTCCTTTTCCTATTTGGAACCAGTCTGTTGTTCCATGTCTAGTTCTAACTATTGCTTCCTGACCTGCATACAGATTTCTCAAGAGGCAGGTCAGGTGGCCTGGTATTCCCATCTCTTGAAGAATTTTCCACAGTTTATTGTGATCCACACAGTCAAAGGCTTTGGCATAGTCAATAAAGCCCCATTACTGCCTGGCAAATAGAGGGGTAAAAGGTGGAAGTGGTGATAGATTACCTCTTCTTGGGCTCTAAAATCACTGAAGATGGTGAGTGAAGCCATGAAATCAGAATATATTTGCTTTTTGGCAGGAAACCTATGACAAACCTAGACAGTATGTTGAAAAGCACAGACATAACTCTGTTGGCAAAGTCCATATAGTCAAGGCTATAGTATTCCTGATAACTATGTATGTTGTGAGAGCTGGACCATAAAGGTGGAGTATGAAAGAATTGATGCCTTCTAACTGTGTTATTAGAGAAGACTCCTGAGAGTCCCTTGGACAGCCAGTAAATCAACGTCAATATTATGGGAAACCAACCCTGAAAACTCATTGGAAGGACTGATGCTGAAGTTCAAACTCCAGTATTTTTGACATTCGATGCAAACTGTTGACTCATTAGAAGAGTCCCTGTAGCTGGAAAAAGATTGAGGACAGATGGAGAAGAGGACATCAGTGGATGAGATGGCTGGAAAGCATCACTGATGCAATGAATATGAACTTGGGCAAACTTCAAGATGGTGAGAGACAGAGGCCTGGCTTGCCTCATGCAGTCCATGGGGTTGCAAAGAGTCCAACACAACTGGGTCACTGAACAACAAGTGTCTTTTACTAAAATGCATTGTGCCAGTTATATGGGAATCTAAGTGTTAGATATGCTGCTCTTCATATTATTTCAATGGCTATTAAAATTTTTTACTCACTCTAATTCATCTGGCCAGTTCCATTTATGAGCAATGCTTAGAGTGTATGCTAACAATTCTCAAATTCTCATATTAAACGTGGTTAAGGAAGAGATTGGCCAGGCATATCTGTTGAAGAAATATAACTCCCAGAGAATATGTAGTAAAAAATCTACCTATACAGCTAACCCACAAGAAATTTCTAACCTGACCAATGGCACACAGCTCTATACCTTGTCTGGAGAAAGTGCATTTAAATGAAGTTTGAAGAGAAGGCAGTGTGACATTTTAAATCATGCAGCCAGAAGCAGAGTCTGCAAGGCATAAGAAAAATTATGAGGGATCCCTCAAAGAATAAATAGCTTATTCAAAGTGAAGGATTTATACCACAAATAAATAGAAGGTATATCTGTAAATATAGACAGGAACATATCACTCTTTCTTAGATTTCTTGGGAATGTGTATATGATAGGGTCATGGGAAGCAAGGAAATGGCCTTGCTTATATTTTCAGTTAGTGGCCAGGTGAAATTTGTGAATTTCCTTATCTATATATGCGGGAGATGGCAAAAGAAGGCATATTAATCTAAGAAATTATTGTAGTATTCTTTCCAGTAAAGCTTGGTGGTAAGATAATAATGCATATAGAAAAAGACGCTAAAAAAGATATTTTTAAAAGTAAATTAATATCAAAGATGGGACATAGAGATAAAAATTGAAGATACAGTTGTCAAATATAAATACAAATATATAACCACAAAATCTTAGATCTAAGTGGCTAACAGATTCTTAAACCTGAAGCCGAAACTTGGAAACTGTGAAGTTGCTCACCCTCATTGACAATGTACATTTGGTACACATTTGCATTATCTATTTACACAAAGTTTGAAGAGTCAAACAGAAGAGCAAGAGAACAACAATATCCTCAAAATGTGTTCATAAGGGCATTATTCAGAACATAACATAAGGTGATGAAGTAGAAGGACGAGTACAAAGAAAAATGCAAATAAATAGGAGAAATCAATAGAATGGGGAAGACTAGAGGTCTCCTCAAGAAAATTAGAGATACCAAGGGAACATTTCATGCAAAGATGGGCACAATTAGAAACATTGTGGATCTAACAGAAGCAGATGTTCAGAAGAGGTGACAAGAATACACAGAATTATACAAAAAAAAAAAAAAAATATCATTACACAGATAACCAAAACAGTGACACTCTGGAATGTGAAGTCAAGTGGACCCTAGGAAGCATCACTATGAACACAGCTAGTAGAGGTGATGGAATTCCAGTTGAGCTCTTTCAAATCTTAAAAGATGATGCTGTTAAACTGCTGTGCTCAATACGCCAGAAAATTTGGAAAACTGAGCAGTGGCCACAGGACTGGAAAATGTCAGTTTTCATTCCAATCCCAAAGAAAGGCAATGTCAAATAATTATCAAACTACCACACAATTGCTCTCATCTCACATGCTAGCAGAGTAATGCTCAAAATTCTCCAACTTAGGCTTCAACAGTACATAAATCAAGAATTTCAAGGTGTTCAGCCTGGATTTAGAAAAGGCAGACAAACCAGAGATCAAATTACCAACATTNTCAAATAATTATCAAACTACCACACAATTGCTCTCATCTCACATGCTAGCAGAGTAATGCTCAAAATTCTCCAACTTAGGCTTCAACAGTACATAAATCAAGAATTTCAAGGTGTTCAGCCTGGATTTAGAAAAGGCAGACAAACCAGAGATCAAATTACCAACGTTTGCTGGATCATAGAAAAAGCAAGATAATTCCAGAAAAAAAACATTTACTTCTGTTTCATTGACTATGCTAAAGCCTTTAACCATGTGGATCATGACAAACTGAAAAATTCTTAAAGAGATGAGAATATCAGCCCACGTTACATGCCTCCCGAGAAATCTGTGTGCAGGTGAAGAAGCATTAGTTAGAACCAGATATGGAACAGCAGACTGGTTAAAAATTGGGAGAGTAATACATCAAGGCTGTTATTATCATCTTGCTTAGATAATATATGCAGAGTACATCTCATGAAATGACGGACTGCATGAAACACAAGCTAGAATCATGATTGCTGGGAGAGATATCAATAATCTCAGATATGCAGATGTAACCACCCTAATGGCAGAAAGTAAAGAGAAACAAAGAGCCTCTTGATGAAAGTGAAAGAGGTGAGTGAAGAAACTGGCTTAAAACTCAACATTCAAAAAATTAAGATCATAGCATCATGCAGGCCCATCAGTTCAGTTCAATTCAGTCACTCAGTTGTGTCCGACACTGCGATCCCATGAATTGCAGCACGCCAGGCCTCCCTGTCCATTACCAAATCCAGGACTTCAAACTCATGTCCATCAAGTCGGTGATGGTATTGTTAGCACATTCTATTCAGTTGGCCAAAAATTTGTTCAGATTTCTCTATAATATATCTTATGGAAAAATGAAAACAAACTTTTTGGTCAACTTAATATACTGTTACACACATTAATTAGATTAAAGCTTAAAATATTTTTATATATACTTTTGGGTCCCTCGAAATATCTAGCACAGTGCAATAATAAACTTGTTGGAAAAGTAAGAAATGAATAAATACATATTACCTTTGTGACTAAAAGTGTAAACTTTCAAGAAAACTACTTAGGATTCAAACTATATTCTTTTTTAGATTAAAAATAGCTTTTCTTTGACAAATGGTAGGTTAAAATATTACCTTAAATTAACCAAGACTGCTCTCTCAGGAAAGACAAAAGTTTAATCTTGTATGCTTGGTTGATTGAGATCAGCTAACTAAACTTCTTTAAGCTGTTTCAGTAATTAACACAAAAAGTGCACAGATCAATGTGTGGTAGGTACCAATGACCACTATGTATTCTATATATAGCAGTAGTAACATGCACATTTGCTGACCCTAATTTAATTCATTTACGAAGTATGTTCCTCTATGGAACTATAAAACATCAAATTTCAAATGTGAAAAAATCTTACAACAGAGGCTCCGTGAAGGGATAAACAGTATAAGAATATATGAGCTGAAGGTAAGGCTTAGAGAAGAAAAGGATGATATGATTAACATTTTGCAGGCTGGTGGAAATGTTAGAATTCATAAAAAAATGTAAGTGAAAAATATACACATAGAATACTATTCGTTGGACGTTAGTATGAAATATAGGAGATACCATGACAACAGATTGTATTCTGAAATGCACTTCTAAGTAATCTCTCCTGGCCTTGCCATTACCTTTGCTGTATTTCCTCCATTCTGACTCTATTTTTTATCTCTCTTCACTTATAATTCTACAAAAAAGGATCTGTGATTGCTGTTTCCTTTCTGCACCTTTAGTTCTTCTCAAGTAACTTTTCTTTTACTTTAAAATCTATCCCTAATGAAACTGTTTTCTTCAAGGTTACCAGTGATCTCCAAATTGCTAAATTTGATAGCTTTCATAATTGTTCTTGGCCTCTGCAGAATTTGACAGTGTCAAAAATCCATTTCTATTAATAAAAGTTCCACCCTCTTTCTATCCATGAAAATTGGTTCTCTTTGTTTTATACTGAATCTCCAGGGCCTTTTACTAGGTCACCCAAAATGTATTATCCTCCTTTTTTATTTCTTTAACATTACTTATTGAGCTATAAGTATTTATCATGATCCTTATGAGTATGGAAAAATAAGACTTGCCCTCAGTGAGCTAATGCTCCAATTGGGTTGTTAGGAATACAGAGAAGTATACAGCGTTCAAGCGAAAGGATGCAAACACACATTTCTGAAGTAACAAAATATTTTCTGTATTAAAAAAAATTTCAGAATTAAGTGATTAGTGGATACTGTGCTTAATGTTGAAAAAATTTTCAGTAATTTGAAAAGTTGCTTATTCATCCCTATTATTAATACAATAAATATTCATTGATGGGATAATGAATCTTATCTATCTCAGAAAATAAAGAGAACGCTCTCTGAGGGGAGACTATTACACTTTTGGCTTCCCTGGTGGCTCAATGGTAAAGAATTTGCCTGCAATTCAAGAGACATGAGTTTAATCCCTGGTTTATGAAGATCCCTGGAGAAAGAAATACTGGAGTGGGTACTCCAGTATTCTTGTCTGGGAAATCTCATGGACAGAGGAGCCTATCAGTCTATAGTTCATGGGGTCACAAAAGAGTTGACATGACTAGCAACTAAATAAAACCATACTTATTGATATATTTAAGTATAGAAAATTTAAGAAAACAAGTCAAAATTTCACAAATTCACATATGATTATCATCAAATGATGTGTGTTATGACTCCTCTAGCTTTCAAGCATTAGTACAAAAAGTTTTCTGAAGGATGCAAGTGGACTGATTCAGTTCAGTTCAGTTCAGTTCAGTCGCTCAGTTGTGTCCGACTTTCTGTGACCCCATGAATCGCAGCACGCCAGGCCTCCCTGTGCATCACCAGCTCCCAGAGTTCACTCAGACTCACATCCATCAAGTTAGTGATGCCATCCAGCCATCTCATCCTCTGTCACNTCTTTGTGACCCTATGAATCGCAGCATGCCAGGCCTCCCTGTCCATCACCAACTCCCGGAGTTCACTCAAACTCAAGACCATCGAGGCGGTGATGCTATCTAGCCATCTCATCCTCTGTTGTCTCCTTTTCCTCCTGTCCTCAATCCCTTGCAACATTATATTTGAATGTGGTGTTCAAAACAAAACAATAACAAGTGAAGGAAAAAGAATAAAATAAGCATGCCCCTTTTTATTGTCTTCTGTTTTTGCCACTATTCTGTGTAGCCCTTATTGATGATATTTTAAAACGATCAATATATCAATAAATATTTTTCTTGTGAATATAAAGTTTTCCTTAATGAAACCAAGTGGGTTGCAGTTATAAAGACAATATCACATTGATAAACCTGAAATAGAAACGTTTCAAAGAGTACATGTGTGTGCTTAGTCACTCAGACGTGTCCGACTCTGCAATGCCATGGAATGTAGCTCAAAAATACAGTCTATCCATAGGATTCTCCAGGAAGAATACTGGAGTGGGTTGCCATTTCGTTCTCCAAGGGATCTTCCTAACCCAGGGATCAAACTCAGGTCTCCTACATTGCAGGTAAATTCTTTATCATCCAAGCTACCAGGAAAGCCCAATCAATTATCTTTAGTCTGAATCAAATGTCAAAGGTTCATGACCTTAATGTCTTTGAAATGATGTCTTGAAACTTTTCAGGCTGTGAGAATATTATATCAGTTATTTAAATTTTATGATTTACACTGATGTTAATTACAAAAATAAAACACAAAAACTCTGAGCCATAATTATGTTAATTATAGTAAGGGAAATCAAGGATAAAGATAAACTACTGCTTCATGGAAAGATATTGTTTCACAGATCTAAATATCACTTAAAGAATTAAAAAAGCAAAAATAATTTGTTTTATAATGTGGATATTACTTTGGGATATAAATCCAAATAATGATAATTAGATATTAATTGATGAGAAAATAAAATTTTAAAACACTAATCAGTCTCTAATGATATGAACTATTTAAAGACTTTGGCCAATTAAGAAATAGCTCTTTAACGACTGAATTTTATGGCATTCCATGGAATTTTTACATAAATTAAAATATAAATAACCATAGTAGCTTTGAAGCAAATAATCTTTTAGCACAGTGATATTTTAATTGTTTCTAATGATATAATTAGAGACAATTGTATCTCATTGTTTCTAATGATACACCTCAATCAGGAAAAAAGCATTTGACACCATAGTCTTAATAAATATTATTATTTATTAATATATTATATTCATGCATTTAATTGTTGTACTTTGTCAATNTAATTGTTTCTAATGATATAATTAGAGACAATTGTATCTCATTGTTTCTAATGATACACCTCAATCAGGAAAAAAGCATTTGACACCATAGTCTTAATAAATATTATTATTTATTAATATATTATATTCATGCATTTAATTGTTGTACTTTGTCAATCATAAAATAGACACAATGTAGAAATGAGGAAGATTTGCTTGATATCATCAGGTTGTATATGCCCTGCCTTAAAGACTACTACTTTGATATCATAAACAACCATATCAATGTATCAAAAGTTAATTCCTAGGCTTAGAGTCCTGTATTATCCATAGAAACCTAGAGCTCTTTATTGCTGTTTCCAAGAATCTAAATCTATTTAAATAATATAAAGCAGATTGTTTCAAACAGAGTCCATCTGTGAAAAATATCCCCAATATTTTTCCAAAGGTACCTTACAATTGCTAAGCTCATGTTAGGTAGCACTGGAAAGAACTATTGCAAGATAAACATGCGAAGTATACATATTATAAGAGATAGTGTGAAGGACTTCCTTTCCAATTCAAAGAATATTTGATATACTCCATATAAGTAAAGTTAAAATGTTTGATCATCTTTATTCTACAGATGAAACAGGTAAAGTCAGGAAGTTAAACTGAAAGTCAAGTCATTCAGTCGTGTCTGACTCTTTGTGATCCCATGGGCTGTAGCCTGAGAGGCTCTCCCATCCATGGGATTCTCAGAAGTGGGTTGCCATTTCCTTCAGGAGATCTTCCTGACCCACACTGCAGGCTGACTCTTAAAGGCCCTCTCTAAAAGTTGGTTTATCAAAAAGATGCAGGACCATCTTTATTTTTTTTCTTTTATTATTATTATTAAATATAAATTTTCCCTACCCATGTATACTATCATGTAAGAAATGAGGCTCTGGCCTATGTTCGATGCAAGATGCAGGATGCCTGGGACTGGTGCACGGGGATGATCCAGAGAGACGTTGTGCGGTGGGAGGTGGGAGGGGGATTCAGGATTGGGGGAAAAAATAAATAAAAAAATAAAAATTTATTTATTTTAATTGGAGGTTAATTACTTTACAATATTGTATTGGTTTTGCCATACATCAACATGAATCGCCCCAGGTATACACATGTTCCCCATCCTGAACCCCCCTCCCTCCTCTCTCCCCCTACTGTCCCTCTGGGTCCTCCCAGGCGCCAGCTGAAATGCTAGTTCTTTTTTTCTGGTAGTTGGAACTTGCTATTCTGATTCAATTTGTGAGTTTTAGCAGCACTAGAGGGCAGACTTGCCTCTAGACTATAAGGTGCTGTAAATGGATTTAGCCAAATGTCTTAACTATATTCAGTCCCAATTAATGGNTGGACGTGAGTCTGAGTGAACTCCGGGAGTTGGTGATGGACAGGGAGGCCTGGCGTGCTGTGACTCATGAGGTCTCAAAGAGTCGGACAGAACTGAACTGAACTGAATGAAGAAAAAGCAAATACTCTCTTTATATTTTGGTTTCAATATAGGATTAGCTGTAGAATTTGACTACCAACATAGCATAACATTATAATATCAAGTACCTAGAAGCAAAGTGAAAATCTAAGTCAATATTTCTGTTTGAATTTGCGGGGCTCACTTTGTAGTTTACTCCTTGAAATTGAAAGTGAAAATCAGCCAGTTGTTTCTAACTCTTTGTGACCCCTTGGACTATACAGTTCATGGAATTCTCCAGGCCAGAACACTGGAGTTGGTAGCTTTCCCCTTCTCTAGGAGATCTTCCCAAGCCAGGTCTCTCCCACACTGCAGGTGGATTCTTTACCAGCTGAGCCACAAGGGAAGCCCAGTTTACTCCTTCTTATGTAGTTATTTCAAAGGGAAGTTGCCCATCTAAGTGAAAGTGAACTTAAGACTTGCTTTTCTAGCCACTACACATCCTAGAAGACAGAGTTAGACTTATTTTGCTGCTGCTGCTGTTGTCTTTTCCTCAATCTTGATTACATTGATTACATTCTGATATTTGGAGGAATATATGATTTACCTGTTAAGTGTATGAGATGGAAGTAAAAACTGGAACAGGGGTAATGATGCTGCCTGATGCAAACGAATACCCTTCTACTAGGCAGTGATCCGCATCAAGAAGAAATGCAGAAATAGATGTCAACGTGGTCTTTGAAGCAAACATTCAGTAATAATTTCATGTCTTTGATAAAAGGAATATTACAAAAGAAAAACACAAAGCACTGATTTTGAACAATGTTAAAATGAACAATGACACAGGAAAAATGCCAATTTTTTGATATTGTAAAAGTTAATTTGTTAATCGAATTGAATTTGCATGGAACATGCAGATATTTCAATTGCAAATTATTGTCCACCTTGTCCTTTTGCACCGAGAACTTTGAGTAGTATATCTATATTCAGAAGAGACCTTCAGTTCAGTTCAGTTCAGTTCAGTCTCTCAGTCGTGTCCGACTCTTTGAGACCCGATGAGTCGCAGCATGCCAGGCCTCCCTGTCCATCACCAACTCCTGGAGTTCACTCAGACTCATGGCCATCGAATCAGTGATGCCATCCAGCCATCTCATCCTCTGTTGCCCCTTTTNTGTCCGACTCTTTGAGACCCGATGAGTCGCAGCATGCCAGGCCTCCCTGTCCATCACCAACTCCTGGAGTTCACTCAGACTCATGGCCATCGAATCAGTGATGCCATCCAGCCATCTCATCCTCTGTTGCCCCTTTTCCTCCTGCCTCCAATCCCTCCCAGCATCAGAGCCTTTTCCAATGAGTCAACTCTTCGCATGAGGTGGCCAAAGTACTGGAGTTTCAGCGTTAGCATCATTCTTTCCAAAGAAATCCCAGGGTTGATCTCCTTCAGAATGGACTGGTTGGATCCCCTTGCAGTCCAAGAGAATCTCAAAAGTCTCCTCCAAAACCACAGTTCAAAAGCATCAATTCTTTGGCGCTCATTGTTTTAAACATTTATTTTTAATTGAAGAATAATTCTTTACTATGTTGTAGTGGTTTCTGCCATACAACTACATCAACCAACTGATAAGTATATGTATATCCCCACCCTCCTGAGCCTCCCTCATACCCCTTTCATCCCTCTAGGTTGTCACAGAGCACCAGGCTGAACTCCTTGTATTATGTGTTATACAGCAACTTCCCACTAGCTATATATTTTACACAGAAGAAACCCTACTCTAACTATATGATAAATTCTTTGAAATACAAACATATATAATAACAAAATATTTAGAATGTCACACAAAGGTTTCATAAGAATTACTCACTTAACTATATTTAAATACAAAGAATAAAGTGGGTTTATTTTTACAGGTATTTGATACATACCGTATTTTTATCTTCTATATTATGAGTGCTTCATGTGATACATAGGCTAATTTTATTAGAATTGTATTTAACATAGGAAAAAATGTTACTCTGTATAGATATTTCTGATCTATCACCATAGCCACACTGATTAGATTAATCTGCTTCTCTGTATTACTAAATTTAATCACATGCTGAAAAAATAAAGATTTTCAACATGTGGTTGTCATTCAACTAGATTTCTTTCCAGTTCTGCTTGCAAACTTAATCAGGCATAAATTACATTAAAAAAGAAAATGATCCATTAGGTAGCAACATTTCTCTTGAGTGCTCCAAGATCAAACTCATCTTGGTGATTATATTTCATTATTCTTCAGTACAGGTTAGGAAGATCATTCTCATTTTTAACATTGTTAGCTTTACTTTAAAAGTACAGAAACATTTCCAGGTAATAAAACATGTTTACCAAGTTACATTGCCTCAAGGCTACACCACCTACGCCATATAGAGATGATCAAATGAAACCATCATTCTTTACAACAGCCCTGTCATAAATGTTTACTGAAATGGTGCTGTCAGACTACTTGAAATACAGTAGGCCAGAGTCCTTGCACACAACATTTCAGATTTATATTCTGTGGCTACTCTGTGCCATTCCTCAAACTTCCGATGTTGAACTCACAAAAACTGGTAATGAAGCAGATCCTTGATCAGCAGATCAACAACATGCCAATTTCATTTATTTCAGAAAACAGAATATAGGCTAATCTTTAACTGGAGTAACAAGCATTCAAGTAAAAACCTTTTCAATGGAAGACATAATTTGTCATCACTTTGATGACTTAACTGAAGTAGCACACATTGAATATTTATTTAATTCTTTTGAATCTGCTTTTTTGTCTCAGATAATCACATAATAATGGATATAATTTTTTTTAAATGGAACAATTGTTTCAAAAACAGAGAAAATCTAGTTTTAAATATCATTAAAAAACACAAAAACAGTCAATATATAAATATTTTTTCTTCTATAGCTTCAGTTCAGTTCAGTTCAGATGCTCAGTCTTGTCCGACTTTTTGAGAACCCATGCACTGCAGCACGCCAGTCCTCCCTGTCCATCACAAACTCTGAAGTTTACTCTAACTCATAACCATTGAGTTCATGATGCCATCCAACCATCTCAGCTTCTGTCATCCCCTTCTCCTCCTGCCTTCAATCTTTCCCAGCATCAGGGTCTTTTCAAATTAGTCAGTTTTTTGCATCAAGTGGACAAAGTACTGGACTTTCAGCTTCAGCATAAGTCCTTCTAATGTATATGCAGAACTGATTTCCTTTAGGATGGACTGGTTGGATTGCCTTGCAGGCCACAGGACTCTCAAGAGTCTTCTCCAACACCACACTTCAAAAGCATCCGTTCTTTGGTACTCAGCTTTCTTTATAGTCCAACTCTCACATGCATACATGATTACTGGAAAAACTATGGCTTTGACTAGACAAAACTTTGTTGGCAAAGTAGTGTCCCTGCTTTCTAATATGCTGTCTAGGTTGGTCGTAACTTTCCTTCCAAAGAGTAAGCTGCTTTTAATTTCATGGCTGCAATCACCATTTGCAGTGATTTTGGAGCCCCCCCAAAATAAAGTTTGTCACTATATCCACTGTGAAGTGATGGAACCAGTTGTCATGATCTTAGCTTTCTGAATGTTGAACTTTATGCGAACATTTTCACTCTCCTCTCTCACTGTCATCAAGAGACTCTTTAAGTCTTCTTTCCTGTCTACTATAAGGGTGGTGTCATCTGCATATCTGAGGTTATTGATATTTCTCCCAGAAATCTTGATTCCAGCTTGTGCTTCATCCAGCCCAGCATTTCTCATGATGTACTCTGCATGTAAGTTAAATAAGCAAGGTGACAATATGCAGCCTTGATATACTCCTTTCCAGATTTGGAAACAGTCTACTGTTTCATTTTAAGTTCTAACTGTTGCTTCCTGACATGCATACATATTTCTCAAGAGGCAGGTCAGGTGGTCTGGTATTCCCATCTCTTGAAGAGTTTTCCACAGTTTTTTTTTCTGATCCACACAGTCAAAGTTTTTGGAATAATAAATAAAGCAAAATTAGATGTTTTTCAGGAACTCTGTTGCTTTTTCAACGATCCAACGGATGTTGGCAATTTGATCCTGGTTCCTTTGCCTTTTCTAAAACCAGCTTGAACATCTGGAAGTTCATGGCTCATGTATGTTGAAGTCCGCCTTGGAGAATTTTGAACATTACTTTGCTAACGTGTCAGATAGCTGCAATTGTGTGATAGTCTGAGCATTCTTTGGCATTGTCAACTTTCTTTAGAATTGTAATGAAAACTGACCTTTTCCAGTCCTGTGGCCACTGCTGAGTTTTCCAAATTTGCTGGCATACTGAGTGCAGCACTTTCACAACATCATCTTTCAGGATTTGAAAAAACTCAATTAGAATTCTATCACCTCCACTAGCTTTGTTCATAGGGATGCTTCCTAAGGCCCACTTGACTTTGCATTCCAGACCATCTGGCTCTAGGTGAGTGATCACACCATTGTGGTTATCTGGTTCATGAAGATCTTTTTTGTATAGTTCTTCTGTGTGTTCTTGCCACCTCTTCTTAAATCTTCTGCTTCTGTTAGGTTCATATCATTTCTGTCCTTTATTATGCCCATGTTTCACACAATATTCCCTTGGTATCTCTAATTTTCTTGAAGAGATATCTAGTCTTTATCATTCTATTGTTTTCCTCTATTTCTTTGCACTGATAACTGAGGAAGGCTTTCTTATCTCTCCTTGCTCTTCTTTGGAACTCTGCATTCAATTAGGTATATCTTCCCTTTTCTCTCTTGTTTTTCAGTTTTCTTCTTTTCACAGCTATTTGTAAGGCCTCCTTAGACAATCATTTTGCTTTTTTCATTTATTTTTCTTGGGGATGGTCTTGATCCCTGTCTCCTGTACAATGTCATGAACCCCTGTCCATAGCTCATCAAGCCCTCTGTCTACCAGATCTAATTCCTTGAATCTATTTCTCACTTCTACTGTATAATTGTGGTGTTTTACGTGGTTTAGTCACTAAGACGTGTCTGACTTCTTGTGACCCCATGGACTATAGCCTGCCAGGCTCCTCTGTACATGGGATTCTCCAGGCAAGAATCCTGGAGTGGGTTGCCATTTCCTTCTCTGGGGGATCTTCCCAACTCAGGAATTGAACCTGGTTCTCCTTCATTGCAGGCGGATTCTTTATCAACTGAGCTAGGAGGGAGGCCCTAATATAATATATAATTGTAAGGGATTTGATTTAGGTCATACCTCCATGGTCTACTGGTTTTCCCTCCTTTCTTCAATTTAAGTCTGAATTTGGCAATAAGGAATTCATGATCTGAGCCACAGTCAGCTTCCAGTCTTGTTTTTGCTGACCGTATAGAGCATCTCCATCTTTGATTGCAAAGAATATAATCAATCTGATTTCTATAGTTTACATGGTAGGAATTAAAATTATTATCATTGTGGTCCTACAACTCACTTTTCCCTCTTTGTTTCTATTTGTGTTTTGCTCTTCCACTTTTCCATTATTTCTTCTTTCTGCAAAGTTATATCTATAATGTGTTCATGAAAATCTTCCCATTGAATTAATAATGTATCTATAAGGGTTTAACCAGTGGTTCAGGGGTAAAAAAAAAAAAAAAAATGCCTATAATGGAGGAGACTTGACTTTGGTACTTGGGTCGGGATAGTCTCCTGGAGGAGGGCATGGCAACTCACTCCAGTATTGTTGCCTGGAGAATCCCATGGACAGAGGAGCCTGTCAGATTATAGTTCATAGGGTAACAAAGAGTCAGACATGACTGAAGTGATTGAGCATGCATACACCATTAAAATAAGCTATCTGTATATATCAGACTATCAAGAGTTACAGGAGTACACTGCTGACACACTACATCCTATTTTTTTCGGCTTTATTTTTAGTTAGAAAGATGACAGTTTGGTCTGATAAAGCCATTTCAAACACAGTACTGTATCTTATATTTTAATTTTATCTGAAATCTATTAAAACAAAAGATGAAAATACATCAAATTGAAATGAAAAATGAAATCATTTTACTTCTAGATAAGTATAAGGCAAAATCATTGCAGATGGTGACTGCAACCATGAAACTAAAAGACACTTACTCCTTGGAAGAAAAGTTATGACCAACCTAGATAGCATAATAAAAAGTAGAGATGTTACTTTGCCAACAAAGGTCCATTTATTCAAAGCTATGGTTTTTCCTGTAGTCATGTATGGATGTGGAGGTTGGACTATCAAGAAAACTGAGTGCCAAAGAAATGATGCTTTTGAACTGTGATGTTGGAGAAGACTCTAGAGAGTCCCTTGGACAGAAAGAGATCCAACCAGTCCATTCTAAAGAAAATCCATCCTGAATACTCATTGGAAGGACTGATGTTGAGAGGTGGCTGCAAGAGCCGGGCCAGCGCACCAAGCACAGCCGAGAGGAGCTACCCCACGTCCGAGGTCAGGGGCGGCAGCCTAGAGTGCCAGGCTGCTGCGGTGCAGGAACGGCCGACATGAGCTACCCTGTGTCTGAGGTTGGGGCAGTGACCAAGAGAAGCTACCCCGTGTCCGAGGACAGGGGCGGCCAGGAGAAGACACCCTGCATCCGAGGACAGGGCGGCAGCTGGGTGGAGCTACCCCACGTTCGAGGCCAATGGATGCCGTAGGAGACACCCTACGTCCTATGTCAGGGGCAGCTGGGAGGAGACACCCCGCATCCAAGGTCAGGGGTGGCTGGCGGGGCGAGGGGGAGGCGGGGAGACACCCTGCATCTAAGGCCAGTGGCGGCCAGGAGGAGACACCTTGCGTCCGAGGACAGGGTGGCAGCTGGGTGGAGCTACCCCACGTTTGAGGCCAGTGGCTGCCAAAGGAGACACCCCACGTCTGAGGTCAGGGTCGGCCGGGAGGAGAAACCCCGTGTCCGAGGTCAGGGGTGGCTGGAGGGAGACACCCTGCATCCAAGGTCAAGGGTGGCTGGAAGAAGCCACCTCGTGTTAGAAGCCAGGGGCGGTGACCCTGAAGGGCCACCCCGAGCCCGAGGCCAGGGGCAGCAGCTGGGAGGAGCCACCCACGCCTGAGGCCAGGGCCAGCGGCCGGGAGGAACAAGCTGAGGAGCAGTGGCTGTGCACGCACAGGAGGGCCTAGAGGAGCTATCCCAATTGAAGGTCAGGAACGGTGGCAGTAGGGAGATACCCCTTGTCCAAGGTAAGGAGCAGCAGCTATGCTTTCCTGGAGCAGCCGTAAAGAGATACCCCACACCCAAGGTAAGAAAAACCAAAGTAAGATGGTAGGTGTTGCAAGAGGGCATCAGAGGGTAGACATACTGAAACCATTCTCACAGAAAACTAGTCAGTCTAATCAGACTAGGACCACAGCCTTGTCTAACTCAGTGAAACCAAGCCATGCCTGTGGGGCAACCCAAGACAAGCTGGTCCTGGTGGAGAGGGCTGACAGGATGTGGTCCACTGGAGAAGGGAAGGGCAAGCCACATCTGTATTCTTGCCTTGAGAACCCCGTGAAAAGTATGAAAAAGCAAAATGATGGGATACCAAAAGAGAAACTCCCCAGGTCATTAGGTGCCCAATATACTACTAGAGATCAGTGGAGAAATAACTCCAAAATGAATGAAGGGATGGAGCCAAAGCAAAAACAACACCCAGTTGTGCATGTGACTGGTGATAGAAGCAAGATCTGATGATGTAAAGAGCAATATTGCATAGGAACCTGAAATGTCAGGTCCATGAATCAAGGCAAATTGGAAGTGGTCAAACAAGAGATGGCAAGGGTGAACGTTGACATTCTAGGAAACAGTGAACTAAAATGGACTGAAATAGGTGAATTTAACTCAGATGACCATTATATCTANGCTATGTTTGTGTCTTTTAAAATTCTCTTTTCTCTCCATTTCTATTTTGGATAGTATCTATATCTTCAGATTTACTAATCTTATTATTCCCTGTTATGTTTAATCTGCAATCAGCCCAATTCAAAGTATTTTTTACCCTCATATTGTATTTTTCATCTCTAAAAGTTTGATTTGGTTCTTTTCTATATTTTCTCTGCTTAATTTTTTTTACTTATGGAATGCATTTTAAATAATTCTATGATCTATGCTACTTTTTATTAGGATTCAGCTAACTATTTCCTCATTATGGGTTATAATTTCCTACTTTTTTATATGTCTGGAATTTTTAAAATTTGTATGAGTTTTATCCTGTTGCATGATGGGTATTTTTAAATATACCTAGATGTTGTTCTTGGATGTCATTAAATTACTTGGAAACTGTTTGATCCTTCGGGTCTCGATTTGTTAGGTGTGAGCTTGAACCGTGTCCATTCAAGGATTGCTTTCCACTGCTTAGGTAAGACCTTCTATATACTCTAACCAAAGCCCCATGAATCTTAAAGTTTTCCAGTCTGGTTGGTGGGAATAGGCATTTTTATTTACAGTCCTGTGTAGGTACCAGGCATTTTTTTCCTCAGGGTGGTTTTTTTCCTCGAACTTGGGTAGTTTCCTTATGTGTCTGTGCTGGTAAGTACTTTGATAAATACACAAGAATGACTCATGGTAGATCTCTCAGGTCTTCTCTTCGTGCAGCTTTCTTCTCTCTGGGTTTCTGCAGCAAACTCTTGCTACCTTGGGAGTCTTGAACCCTCAGCAGTGTCTTCCTACTCAGTGAGTCTCTCAGTCTCTGCCGGTGGTCTCTCTTCCTAAAAATTCTGAGTCTTAAGACAAAGCTGAATCCTAGGGCATGCCTCTTTTCCCCCTGTAGGAGTCCTTGTTCTTTATTACCTGATGTCAAGTGTCTTTCAAACCATTGTTCCATATATTTCATATATTTTGTCTATAGTTTGTTTCAAGCAGAAGAATAAATCTTGTCCTTGTTACTCTCTTGGGGCTTCCCTGGTGGCTCAGTGGTAAAGCATCTGCCTGCAATACAGGAGACGCAGGAGGCATGGGTTCAATCCCTGGGTTGGGAGGATTCCCTGAAGGAGGGCATGGCAACCCACTCTAGCATTCTTGCCTGAAAAATGCCATGGACAGAGGAGCCTGGCAGGCTATAGTCCATGGAGTCACAGAGAGTCGGATATGACTGAGTAACTAATACTTGTTAATCTATAATGGCCAGTAGTGGATGTATGCTGATTTATTTTTTAAATATAAAACCAAGTTTGATTTTCTTGGATACATTCTACATGACTGTGTTTTTTTTTTTTTCTTTCCTTTTCTTTTTTTGATGCAGTTTTCAGGGTTTTTTTTTTATGTTTATGAAGGATCTAGTCCTTTGGTTTTTTCTACTTGTAATATCTTTGTCACATTTTTGTTCCAGAATTATGCTGAGTTCCCAACTCTTTTATGAAGAGTTGGGAATGTAAACCTCTGTTTTCTGAGTTTTTGTATTTGTATTTTTTTCTTCCTTGAATATTTAGTAGAATTCACCTGTCAGGGAAACTTTGCTTAGAATTTTTTTTGTGGAAAGATTTTGAGTACATATTTAATGTCTTTAATAGATATAGGCCTGTGTAGGTATTCAGTTTCTTCCAGTGTAAATTTTGAAGTTCATGTTTTTGAAGACATGTGTCCTTTTCACTAAAGATATAAATTTTATTGACATAAGTGTTTTTATAATATTCCAATATCATTCTTTTAAAATCTAGAGCATCTATCCTGATAGTCCTTCTTTAGTTCTTAGTAGTAATAATACATATTTTCCTTTTCACTGGATAAGACTTGCTAAGCATATATCAATTGAATTAATCTTTTCAAAAAACCAAGTTTGACTGACTTTATTTTTTTAATAGTTTTTATTATTTTAAGCTAGTTTCTCTTTTTCCCCTCTACGAAGCATTCTGCCACCTTCTACTTCTCCACAGATGAAAGCATCATTGGTCTCCTCCTCTTAGAATGGAGCCATCCTTACTTTTAATTAATTTAGCTTTATGTTTTCAGTTCTCATGGTAGGTTAAAAAAAGCTATGATTTTGTATATTATCTGGCTTTTTCCTTAGTCTTAAGTATGAACAGTCATCTCCATGATTTCTAAATTTCAATCTTCTTCTTGATTAATTAAAAAAATTTTTTTTAAAGCAAGCATTGTATTCAAGTCAGAAGAATGGGTTTTAAGACAGAGTTCTACATGTTACTCTGTAGCCTTGGATAAACTATTCTCTGCACATGCCCACTTCACAAAGTAGACCTTTAGCTCCACGTGAACTAAGACCAGGTCTGTATTTGATTACCATTGCATCCTCAGTGCCGACCAAACTAACCAGCATATATGTGTGTGTGTGTGTTAGTCACTCAGTTGTATCCAACTCTGCGACCCCATGAACTGTAGCCTGCCAGGCTCCCTATCCATGACAATTTTCCAGGCAAGAATCCTGGAGTGAGATCCCCCTTCTCCAGGGGATCTTCCCAACCCAGGGATTGAGCCTGGATCTCCCGCATTGCAGACAGGTTCGTTACTGTCTAAGCCACCAGGGAAGCCCATGTACGAGGCACTAAATGGATAGTTAGTGAACTAATGAAAGAGACTTCAAAGAGAAAATTGAATCTGATTTTATAAATCTTAATTAGTTCTAATTTTTAAAACCAGTTGAAGTTTTTTCACTAGTTTAAAGTTTGGGATATGGCTCTTAAACAGGAGTCCGTAGAACTCTGTAGATTTGCAGATGTATTCATATTTGTTATTGAGTTATAAGGTGGGTAAATGATTGATGTTTGTGTGTTTATTTAAAAATATGAATAGAAATCTCATATGCTCATAGGTAGGCCTCAGTTGAGAAGAAAAGCTGAGGCTGCCAGGTGTTCTGCATTGAATAGATGGTAGTGATGCCTGGCTTGATACAAGATGCTGTCTTAACAGGGTTAAGAGTCACATCGAGGGCTAGAGCAACAGGTCAAGTCCTTGGATTTGTGCCAGAGCCCATGAAAAGGATGGAAACAGTGTGTACCTACTATCTGAAAGTGTAGTGATAATGAGAGGTGGGGAAAAGAGATCATGATATGTGTGTGTGTGGGTATGAACACAGCATATGTTTGGAGAACCCTCTTTACCAGTCCTTTAAGATAATGGAGAAATATCTGTCCAGACTTTAGTTAAGCTACTCCATTGTATTGCTGCTTTGGCATTCATTTCGTTTGACCAAGCAACCTATGGGGGACTTCTACTGATACTTAGTCTCCTCATGCAAGCGCATGCCTGGATAACAGCTTCAAAAGTCACAAGCAAATTAAGTCTCTGTCATGACCTTCCCAACAGCCCTTATAATCAAGTTTCTCATTCCTCCCAAGGTCTTCACTTGGAACTCATTGGTGAACATTTTTCCATTTGCTTTATTTCACATATTCCACTCAGTAATCCTAGGAGGTGAATACTCTAATTTCCAATTTGCAGATGAGGAAACTGAGGCACCAGAAGTTAAGAAACTTGCTCAAGATCACACAGCTAATAAATGAAAGAGCTGATGTTTTAATCCAGGAAAGACTGGCTCCAGAACCTGGTGCCCAAATACTGTTCTAGTCTACTAACAGATGCTGACTCAACTAACATCTGTGAGAAGAGCTGTAGAGACAATGGAAGGATCAGGTGGGTTTTGAACTCAATATGGAGGGTCTTGGAAGCCTTGTATGATGAAGTGATGAGGAGGGCTAGAAAGACACTGCCAAGGAAAGGTGTGTATGTGTGTGTGTGCATGTGTGAAGGGTGGGCTGGCTGACAGAGAAGCCGGAAAAGCATTCTAGGCCAAGGGAGAAGCTCATTTATAGGGCTTGTTGAGAAGCATCTCTGTAAGCATCTTCAAAGTCTGTGGCAACTTGTGATTTTTTTTTTTTTAATGAAAATTCACTTTGTGTACAACTTTCAGACTCTATTTTGTTGCATGATGCANTGCGATTGCCCCCTTCCAGCCCTTAAGGCTCTGGCTGCCTGTCACCGGAGGGGGATGGTCTGCAACCGGTTATTTCTGATCCGTCCTTTGTTCTGTGCGCGGTCCTGGTGGTGTCTTATATTTGAGCGTTTCGCGTGGTAGCTATCCCACAGTCTGGTTTGTTAGCCCAAGTTAGTTAGTCTTCTTTTTTTATTTTTAGAAATCTCCATATTGTTTCCCATAGTGGCTGTACCAATTTACATCCCTGCCGACAGTGTACCAGGGTTCCCTTTTCTCATCCTTGCCAGCGTTTGTTATTTGTGTTCTTTTTAACAATAGCCATTCTGACAGGTATGAGATGAATTTGATTTGTATTTACCTGTTGATTAAGTGTTGAGTATCTTTTCGTTTGTCTGTTGGCCATCTGCATTTCTTCTTTGGAAATAGTCTATTCAGCTCTTCTGCCCATTTTTTCATTGGTTGTTTGGTTTTGAGTTGTTTGAGCTGATTGTATATTTTGTATATTAACATCTTAGCAGTTACATCATTTGCAAATATTTTCTCACATTTAATAGGTTGTCTTTTCCTTTTGTCAATGGTTTCCTTTTCTGTACAAAAGCTTACAAGTTTAATTAGGTACCATTTGTTTATTTTTGCTTTTATTTCCTTTGCTTTAGGAGACAGATTCCAAAAAATGTGGCTACAATTTATGTCAAAGAATGTTCTGTCTGTGTTTTCCTCTAGGAGTTTTATGGTTTCTGATCTTACATTCAGGCCTTTAATCCATTTTGAATTTATTTTTGTATATGGTGTTAGAGGATGTTCTCATTTCCTTCTTTTACATATAAAAGAAGTCCAGTTTTCCCAGCACCACTTACTGAAGAAACTGTCTCTTTGATACTGGACTTCTTTATGGGGAGGTTATGAAGCTCGCATAGTAGGAAAGTACATCAGGAAAGAACATGTTCTTGAACTCCCAAGTTTGCAGTTTGTGAATGAACTACTTTTTGAAAAGATTAATGGACTAAATAGAATAAACATATGAATTGTAACTTAAAGAAAAAGATAAGGAAACTATAGATTGTAAAGGATTTGAGAAACACATTCATATGCAGTATATAAATCCTGATTCAAACCAGTTGTTTTAAATTAATGAGAATCAGGAAATTTGGCAAAGATAGCACTTTGATATTAAGAATGTTATTTCTACCTATAGAAGTTTATGGTTATGTATTAAAAGTCACTTCAGTTTCAGAGAAACATTAAAATATTTATTGATGAGATTACATGATGTCTGAAATTTGCTTTAAATAATTCAGTGATGGGAAGGAGTAATAAGTGGGATTATAGGTAAAACAAGATGAACCATGAATTACTTATTAGAGTTGGGTAATAGCTGTGTGGAAATCCATTGTAGTGTTCTTTTTTTTTATGTTTGTGTTTGAAGTTTTCTATAATAAAAACCAAAAAAATTTTTAAAAATTAAAGGACTCTGTTTACCACTTTTAATGCTTGACTTTATTATACTAGATTAGAATTTGAGAAACAAAAAACTCGGCTTAATATTCAACTTGAATATAGTCGCAATCATCTGAAGAAGAAACTGAATAAGATTAACACATTAAAGGAAACAATCCAGAAAGGTAGAGAAGACACTGATAACCTAAAGAAGGTAATTAATGATGCATGACAAAAGTGTCATTGAAATGATGACTTTCTTTGATGAATAAGCATTTGTTGAGTTCCTGAAAAGCTCTAATAGTGATAGAAGGTGGGGAAGGGGTACAGATTTGAGAAATACTTGATGTAAAATCCGCACAGCTTCATGACTTTCTAGATGTTGAGAGGATGGTCCTGAATTCTCACTTGGGTGATTGGTGGATAGGAGGGGAGATTAAGGAGAGAAAATTCTGGATCTGTGGAGTATGGCTTCCCTGTGTGACATCTAAACAGCAATTTCCGACAGGTAGTTAGTGAGTACATGGATAACAGGAGAAGTCTAGGCTGGTTTATGGGAGTAGATTGAATACATTATGTAAATTCAGAGAATAGGCAGCGAAGAGCAGTGGAACAAGGATGGAGTTCTGGAAGGAGTGGTTGCCTAGGTTATGAAGACAGCCACGATCCCCACGGTGTGAAAGAAAAGGAAGTGAGCAAGGTTACAGTGAAAAGGCTAGAGTTAAAGCCAGGCAGGTAAAGTCTGGTAGGAAGGAGGTTTTCACTGGCAGTGGAAACAGAAGTCACATGGCAGCAAGCTGGGAGATGAATCCAGAGTGAAAGAGACGGGTAGGTGATGTTGCCTGGTAGTGTAAACAGGAGTGGGTCACATTCTACAGTGGAGGCTCTGGCAGCATACAGGACTGGGTTTATCTTGGAATGACTGGCATGGTTGTATTAATAGTAAAATGACCTGTTGGCCTTATTAATATAAAAGATGGTAAACCTGTAATGTAAATCATCTCCATACAGGTTGAAGAAAATTGTCTGAAAATTGTGAATGAACTCATGGAAAAACAGCAGCAACTTAAGGATGAATTTGTCACTCAGAATACCAATGTTGAGAAAGCCCAAACTCAAATTGAAGAGGAACGAAAGAAGTTTTTGGCCATTGATAGGTGATTAAAAAGTTTATCAGAGTTTAAAAAATGTTTACCATCAATTTGAAATTTATTATAGAAGTTTTATTATTTGAATATGTACCTTTATGTGGCTTTTGGTCTCCTATTGCATCTATCAAGCATTGCAACTTAGGGGAAAAACCAAGAAAGGTGGTTAGTTGTTTAGAGTGTCTAGTACTTTTAAATGAGTAAAAAGAGACCTATACAGAGAGTTCAGTTCAGTTCAGTCTCTCAGTCATGTCTGACTCTTTGTGACGTCATGAACTGCAGCACGCCAGGCCTCCCTGTCATCCATCACCAACTCCTGGAGCTTACTCAAACTCATGTCCATTGAGTTGGTGATGCCATCCAACCATCTCATCCTCTGTCATCCCCTTCTCCTCCTGCCTCCAATCTTTCCCAGCATCATGGCCTTTTCAAATGAGTCATTTCATCGCATCAGGTGGCCAGAGTATTGGAGGGTCAGCTTCCTTACCATAAATCTCCTTGACACTGGTCCCTTCCTGTTAGGAAAGCCCTGCTAGTCTGTGTGACAGAGCATAGCGAGTGAGGTGTAGAATCTGGAGCCATGCTGCATGGTTCCAGGCCCTAGCTCTGCTGCTTATATGTGATGCCTTCGTTTTCTTATCAGTAAAGGTGGGGATGGTAATAGTGCCTACGTCATAGACTAGTCGTAAGGATTAAATGAGTTCATATGGTACTTGGAAGAGTACCTGGCATAAAATGAGCATATATTTGCTGAGACGATGATCAGTAGCACTTTGAGTCCACTGACCTGTTGAACCAATGACATCTGCTCTCCTGTGTGATTGACACAACTGTAAGTGAACAGGTGCAGTGAGTTCTGTTTTTGCTCAAACTCTTGAATATTTCACAACATTCAAAGTCTTAGTGTTTCAAGATGCTGCCATAAAATTCTTTGTCTAAGATTTTTGAGTGGAATTAAGTTTGTTTACACATGATTTTTTTTTGGCTCATATTTAATTTAAATAGAACCACATCTCTTATCATCAGATTTTTGAAAACCATATAATTCTTAATTTCTTTTCTTTTTAGTCTTCTGGGTCCTCTTTAAAGTCCCCCCTTTTGTTTCAACTGGTAAAACTCCTAAGCCCTCATTAAGATAGAAGGCCTTACATTAGTGGTGGTGATGGTAGTAATAAAGTTTAGACTATTAGGTGCGTAATGACGTAATTGGTAAGACATTTATCTCGCTAACAGACACTTTCTCTTGGTTTGAGGTTCTAAAATGTAGAACTTATATTGAGAGAGATACAGCTTGAAAAATTGTACAGATTTAAAAATAAGGTAATTTGGAGAGCACTGTATTGTTGCTAGCCTGATTAAAGTAATAATATTTATTATTGGAAATGTTCCCTTGGATTAAATAATTATATTCGTGGCCTTTGTCAGGAGTGTTAAAGTTTAAATTACAAGCATTCTTGGACTAACTCTGCAACTTAACAGCACTTGAAAGAAAAAGTGCTTTTTTCAAGTAAGTTTATAAACATGTTTTTCTTCCTTGATGGAACTTTATGTAATTAGTAAAATATAATCACTTTTTCATATCTGTGTATTTGCAGGGAAGTGGGAAAATGGCAAAAAGAAGTTGTGATCCTTCAGAGTTCTCTGGAACAGAATCGGTTAGAGAAGCATAACATGTTGCTTGACTGCAAAGTTCAAGACATTGAAATAGTTCTTTCGTTGGGGTCGCTGGATGACATCATTGAAGTGGAGGTACTCTAGCAAGTGATTTTAAATATGTGCAGTTGTGTGGAACTTTATGTAGGCCTTTGTCTGCTTAATGAAGTTGTAGCCATGCAGATTCTAGTCTTGTTCTAAAGCTTTATTAGGAGCAGAAAAAACATCTCGTCTGGGAGGGGAAAAGGGCAAAATGATCCTCATTCCAGAAGACTGGGCACTTTGTATAGCTCTCTTTTTTCTCTTGCTAATCTGTATCCTTTTAGCTCCATAGCACCAATTTCTTAGGTGTATATAGACACCCAAGAGGAATCAGGACTAAAGCCATGGGAGTTCAGGGGCATTCTGGGGAGGTGGGGTAGCCACAGTCCGTTGGCAGTCAAGGGCACATGCCTGATAGCATGAGCAGTGCTGTACTCTGGGAACACTGTCCGTGGTGTGTGGAGGGATCTTGTTCTGCACCTTCACCAACAACTTGAGGTCCTTTTCAGTAGAAACGTGCCTCACTGAGTCTGGCCAGGTGATGAGAGTGTGGGGAAAGTGATAATAGATACCCAGGGAGTCAGAAGATGAGACTGAGGTCTCCTCATGGTGGACGTTTTTCTGTTAGCCTCCTTTGCTTCCTCATCACATTCATACTACTCAGTACTCTTGAGGTCGGCGGGGCGCTTATATGCCCTCTGTTCTGCTGCTTATGTTAGGGAAGATATGATGACATAGTTCAAGAAGAGTATCTTACTATTAGCTAATGCAGAGGATGGTGAACATAGTTCTTTTACCTCAAATTATCTTTTAAATCTTTAGTGATCTCTTCCCTGTAGTCCCCCTTCCACCTCCCTCCTCCCCTTTCTGCTTTGTCATCAGTCAGAAATCCATGCATTTCCCTCCAGTTTCTACTCCAGAAGAGGCGTTCAGTCCTTTGGTTTCTTAAGTATGAAGCAACTGTGAAACAGTTTTTCTCTTGCTGATTTTGACTACTTCTCATAGCATAATTCTGGTGTTACATTATATTCAAAAGTCTTTTGCTGGGGAAAGGGGGAAGATTCCCTGGCAGTCTCACTGCCAGGGCCCCCAGTTCAATCTCTGGTCAGAGAACGAATATCCTGTAAGCTGCACAACTAAGCCTGAAAAAGAGTCTTTTTTCTCTGTTTTAGCAGAGATTACATCCCAGATGGAAGGAAAGGAGAAACCACTTTACTGGCCACAAATGTCATGGGCCCTGCTCAGATGGCTTTAAAGGGGGAATGGGAGGTCAGGGGATAGGACTGAAGTGGAGGATGCCTCCCCTGTGACATGGTCCAGGAATTTGAACACGGTGGAGAACTTAGTATATATTGGCTTTATTTGTTCAGATCAGCTTTCCTCACTTGGCTGCAGCTGTAACCACTAGCTTTGACCAGAGGGGGAAGACACCTCTCTCCTGCCCTCAGTTAGAAAATTCCTGAGGAAGAACTCTGACAGGTTCATTCTGGGTCATGTGTCCACTCATAAGGGTGCAGAAAGAGGGAAGGGAGGGTCTGTAACAGAAGAAGTGGATGGAAGCAGAAAAGCAGTACTCACAATAATACAGAGAGAAATTGAAAGTCTATTTAAAAGGCTGTAATTTTAGAAGAGATTTGTCATTGAATAGTGTGTAGAAGCAGCAGCAGTTTTAATGACTGACATCTAAGTAAGTGCTGCTGGTCAAGTATTGCTGCTGCTGCTTTGGTCCTATTGTTTTTCCAGTCTGAACTTTCAGAAGTATTCTCCAGCATATGTGCCCACCATGAATGTGAATTTATTTACTTGTTTATTAGGGTGAATTACTTTCATATTCGTAGTGGGTTATTTCAAAGCAGGTATTAATACCTTAAGCTAGATTAATACTGAATCGTTATCTAGAAAGTGATAGTTCTGCTCTACTTTGTGCTAGTCAAACCACATTGGAATATTGCATTTACTTTCTAAAGCATGATGTTTTCTGAGAGTAAAGTGTCCACGATAGTGAAAAGGCCCAGACTGTGTCATGCTGGGAAGAGAAGTCTTGGGGAATATGGTTATTCCCCTCCAGCAGAAGAAAGTCTGTCACAGAAGACAGAACACACTTGTTATTTCTAATCTTCAGGGGGACACTAGCCTTGGGGGTGGAGGACACAGCGTCAGATTTCTTCTACTAGGGAACACTTCCTACTAGAAAGAGGGAAGGCCTCTAGTGGTGAATTCCCTGATTGAAATTTTACATGTACATCTAGTTGTTGGTGTTTAGTTGCTAAGTCATGTCTGACTCTTTTGTGACCTCATGGACAGCAGTCATGTAATGAGGGTGCTATACAAGGTCATCTAAAGTCCAAAACAGAAAAGGCATTGGGTATAAATTGTCTCTTTCCAGAAGGCTGGACAAGGATCACCACATAGAATTAATTGTCTTATGCAATTGTAGAAATTGTCTTATAACTATTGTAAGGTAGAACTGAGATTTCCCTTCTGTGGGACGTGTTCAGACACGGGATGAGCTACCTACATCTGCCAGAGTTCTCATAGGAAACTCTTCTGTTGCGAGAAAGACTGCACCAGATCACTGGTTCCGAAAGCCTGCTGTGCACATAAGCCCCTGGGGACCTCGTTCCCCAGGCGAGGCCTACTCGCCAGCCCACTGATCACACTTCGATGGCAAGGCATTAGGTAACTCACACAGAAGCTTAATACAAGTACAGTGTTGAAAAATAAACAGTAGTTGTGAGATTCGAGGGTTCAGTGTTACCCTTTGTGTTCAAATTCCCCTTCTGTGTGAACCGTTTTGCTGTAAATATATAACATGTGGACTTACTTCCAAAAGCAGTTTTATTGGTTTGTTTCAGGTGAGAACATCTGTAAAAGAGTGAGAAAAGGGTTTTCTCTTAACCTGTAGGTTTTGCTTTTGGTGTCAGCATTACACCAAAAGCCGGCCTGCAGGTGAATAAGTGCTGCTTTACTTGTTCCTTCTTTCCTCCTCTTTGTTCAGAGCGTGACATATGACACTGAAATATATGTTTCCAACGTTGCAGTAGGCACTGAGACTATAGCAGTGAGTGTAGCTACCCCAAGTCCCTTGCTTCGCATTCTGCTGGGGCAGAGAGAGGCACAGAAACAAAGTGGCAGACGGTAAAATACCCACGTGTTTGGCAGTGATGTAGGCTAAAGAAAATACAGAGCAGGGAGGGAAGTAAAGAGAATGTGATGCAGAGGCCTTGGATGTCCTGAGAGAAGGCGGCTGGCTAGTAGACGAGATAAAAGATGAAGAGATACAGATGTGTAGAGGAAGGGTGTCCAGGCAGAGGGCGTTTTGCCAGCCCTAAGTGGATGCGTACACGGTCTGTTCAAGGAGCCCAGGTTGGTTGGAGCAGGGTGAGGTTAAAGGGGAAGCTGAGGCCAGATCATTGTGGCCTTGCAGGCCTGCATAAGGCTTTTTTATCTTCTAATCTGAGTGAGGTGGCCATCAGCTTGAGGACTTGGGACAGACACATGAGTAGAGAGCACCATTTTCAGATAACAAGGAAAGGGCTTCATGTGTTTTTCAGTTGGGAACTGAAGCAGAAGGTACCCAGGCAACCACTGATATCTATGAGAAGGAAGCAGCCATTGAGGTGGACTACAGCTCTCTAAGAGAGGATCTGAAGGTAACTGAGAGATCTGTTATTTATGGCTAACTTACGGTAATATTGAATATTCAAATCCTATACAATAATCTTCAAATGACAGGGCATAGTTTAGGGGGGTAAGTAGGTTTTTAAAGAAATAGTATAAACAGGTTACATATAAAATGCTTAAAACATTTAAAGTGTTTATATCAGCATTTCTCACTCTGTAGTCTGTAGAATACCAATACCGTGAAAGATCTTGTCGAAGAAGAAAAGTTTCTGCCAGTATTTTGAAAGACTGTTCCCTTCTTGAAGATTCACAATGAATAAAAAAGTCATTGAAAGGTCCTGAAACACACAAAAGTAGCCAACAAACTCCAGCATCCTGAACCAGCCTGTCGTCGTCTCAGTGCAGTACCCCAGGGAGTGACAGGTTCTTCATAGCGGCAGAGCACAGACCAGAAGTCCAGTTTCATGGCCTCTTTAATGGAATAGCTCTGGCTCTGTTTCTGTTACCCCTGTAGCCATATGTTGCTTTGTGTTTTGATTTTGTCCTGAAGCTGCTTCTTTTATGAGGGCAAAATGACTCTGGCCTTTCTTTTCTTCCAGCCAACACAGCCACAACCCTCAGAGAAGAGAGAGTGCCTTTTGTAGTGGTGCTCTTCTTAAGATTGAAGAAAAGCTTTTCCACAGAGCTCCAGCAGTTGTCCCCTCATCACAGTGTTCTGAATTGGGTCACATGTTCACTCCTGACCAGTCACTGTTGGAGTGGGATGGACTTAGCTTAGGCCAAGCAGGGTACATGGGCCCTGTGAGGGAGACATGGCCAAACCTGGGCTTTGTTAGAAAGGAAGAAATGGAGAATGGATGTCAAGTAGCAATGACATCTTTTTATTTCATGTTTTTATTATTTATATATTTTGTTCGATTTATTGAGTTCTTTTATTGTTAATTGTGGTACTTTGGGAAATCAGAAAATAACTTATCTATTTTATAGTCTATTCAGTGCTTTCATATTTAAAAAGTCCTCCCCTACAACATTACTTAGTAACTATTTATAAATATTCTCTTCCTGTTAATGATTTTTTCTTTTCCTATTTAATTTATCTGAAATTTATTTTTATATATAGTATGAGGTGAGAATCTGTTTCTTAAAAGGTATATAAGTACTTTACTCAGCATCTTCTAAAAAATTATTTCCTCCAATGAATTAAAACACCTTTATCAGATGTTAAATAACGCCTCTACAGGGTCAAGAAGGTTTTCCTGGAAGGTAATGCCTGCCGCACTTTTTCCCTTCTCTCCTTACTCAAGTTAGTTCTGCTCATGGTTTAGATTCTAGTTTAAATGTTACCTCCAACTGAACTATTTAAAATCCTAAAAGATGATATTGTTAAAATGCTGCACTCAATATATTGGCAAATTTGGAAAGCTCAGCAATGGTCACAGGATTGGAAAAGGTCAGATTTCATTCCAGTCCCAGGGGAAGGCAATGCCAAAGAATGTACAAACTACCATACAATTGTGCTCATTTTACCTGCTAGCAAAGTAACACTCAAAATCCTTCAAACTAGGCTTCAGAAGCACGGGAAGATATTAAGAAGAGGTGGCAAGAATACACAGAAGAACTATACAAAGAAGATCTTCACGACCCAGATAATCACAATGGTATGATCACTCACCTAGAGCCAGACATCCTGGAATGTGAAGTCAAGTGGGCCTTAAGCATCACTATGAACAAAGCTAATGGAGGTGATGGAATTCCAGTTGAGCTATTTCAAATCCTAAAAGATAATGTTGTGAGAGTGCTTCATTCGATATGCCAGCAAATTTGGAAAACTCAGCAGTGGCCACAGGACTGGAAGAGGTCGGTTTTTATTCCAGTCCCAAAGAAAGGCAATGCCAAAGAATGTTCAAACTACCACACAGTTGCACTCATCTCACACGCTAGCAAAGTAATGCTCAAAAATCTCCAAGCCAGGCTTCAACAGTACATGAACTGTGAACTTGGAGATGTTCAAGCTGAATTTAGAAAAGGCAGAGGAACCAGAGGTCAAATTGCCAACATCTGCTGGACAATCAAAAAAGCAAGAGAGTTCCAGAAAAACATCTCTTTCTGCTTTATTGCCTATGCCAAAGCCTTTGACTGTGTGGATCACAAACTGTGGAAAATTCTGAAAGAGATGGAAATACCAGACCACCTGACCTGCCTTTTGAGAAATCTGTATGCAGGTCAGGAAGCAACAGTTAGAACTGGACATGGAACAGCAGACTGGTTCCAAATAGGAAAAGGAGTACATCAAGGCTGTATGTTCTCACCCTGCTTATTTAACTTATGTGCAGAGTACATCATCCGAAATGCTGGGCTGGATGAAGCGCAAGCTGGAGTCAAGATTGCCGGGAGAAATGTCAACAACCTCAGATATGCAAATGACACCACCGTTATGGCAGAAAATAAAGAAGAACTAAAGAGCCTCTTGAAGAAAGTGAAAGAGCAGAGTGAAAAAGTTGCCTTAAAACTCAACATTTAGAAAACTAAGATGGCATCTGGTCCCATCACTTCATGACAAATAGATGGGGAGACAGTGGAAACAGTGAGAGACTTTATTTTGGGGGGTTCCAAAATCACTGCAGATGGTGAGTGCAGCCATGAAATTAAAAGATGCTTACTCCTTGGAAGGAAAGTTATGACCAACCTAGACAGCATATTAAAAAGCAGAGACATTACTTTGCCAACAAAAGTCCATCTAGTCAAGGCTATGGTTTTTCCAGTAGTTATGTATGGATGTGAGAGTTGGACTATAAACAGAGCTGAGTGCCGAAGAGTTGATGGTTTAGAACTGTGGTGTTGGAGAAGACTCTTGAGAGTCCCTTGGACTGCAAGGAGATCCAACTGTTTCCTAAAGGAAACAGTCCTGGGTGTTCTTTGGAAGGACTGATGCTGAAGCTGAAACTCCAATACTTTGGCCACCTGATGTGAAGAACTGACTCATTGGAAAAGACCCTGATGCTGGGAAAGGGAGGAGAGGGGGACAATAGAGGATGAGATGGTTGAATGGCATCACCAACTCAATGGACATGAATGTGAGTAAACTCTAGGAGTTGGTGATGGACAGGGAAGCCTGGTGTGCTGCCGTCCGTGGGGTCGCAAAGAGTCGGACATGATTGGGTCATAGGAGAGGCAAAGGAATTCCAGAAAAACACCTACTTCTGCTTCATTGAGTATGATAAAGCCTTTGACTGTGTGGATCACAACAAACTGTGAAACAAAGAGATGGAAATACCAGACCACCTTACTTTTCTCCTGAGAAACCTGTATGCGGGACAAGAAGCAACAGGTAGAACCAGCCGTGGAACAATGGACTGGTTCGAAATTGGGAAAGGAGTACGTCAAGGCTGTATATTGCTACTCTGCTTATTTAACTTCTATGCAGAGTACATCATGTGAAATGCCAGGCTGGATGAATCACAAGCTGGAATCAAGATTGCTAGGAGAAATATTAAGCTCAGATATGCAGATGACACCACTCTTATGGCAGAAAGTGAAGACAAACTCAAGAGCCTCTTGATGAAGGTGAAAGGAGAGTGAAAAAGCAGGCATGAAACTCAACTTTCAGAAAACGAAGATCATGGCATCTGGACCCATCACTTCATGGCAAATAGAAGGGGGAAAAGTGGAAACAGTGACAGATTTTCTTTTCTTGGGCTCCAAAATCACTGTGAATGGTGAGTGCAGCCATGAAATTAAAAGACACTTGCTCCTTGGGAAAAAAAAAAAGCTATAAAAAAAACTTAGAATATTAAAATGCAGAGACAACACTTTGCCAACAAAGGTTTGTATAGTCAAAGCTATGGTTTTTCCAGTAGTGATGTATATGGATTTGCAAGTTGGACCATAAAGAAAGCTGAACACCGAAGAACTGATGCTTTCAAATTGTGCTGAAGAACACTCTTGATAGTCCTTTTGACTGCAAGGACATCAAACCAGTCGAAAGGAAATCAACCCAGAATATTTGCTGAAAGAACTCATATAAAACTCCAATACTTTGGCCACCAGGTGCCAAGAGTTGCCTCACTGGAAAAGACCCTGATGCTGGGAAAGATTAAGGGCAGGAGGAGAAGAGGGCAGCAGAGGCGGAGATGGTTGGATGGCATCATGGACTCAATGGACGTGAGTTTGAGCAAACTCTAGGAAATAGAGANGGTGCCAAGAGTTGCCTTACTGGAAAAGACCCTGATGCTGGGAAAGATTAAGGGCAGGAGGAGAAGAGGGCAGCAGAGGCGGAGATGGTTGGATGGCATCATGGACTCAATGGACGTGAGTTTGAGCAAACTCTAGGAAATAGAGAAAGACAGGGAAGCCTGGCGTGCTGCATTTCATGGGGTCGCAAAGAGTTGGACATGACTTAATGACTAAACAACAACAACCAGATGGGCTGGATCCCTTCTGCTGCCCCATAGTACTCATGCTTCCCTGGTGGAGGGCTTCACACTGTTGTCAACGCCAGTTTGCATGTCTGACTTCCCTGTTAGCGCTCTAAGGGCAAGGACAGAGTAGTTTTCATCATTGAATCCTCATACATGGTAGATGATCGATATTCTTTAATGAACGAGTGTATGTCCATTGACAGATGAATGGATACAGAAATTGTGGTACATATAAACTATGGAATATTACTCTGCTATTAAAAAGAACATATTTGAGTCAGTCCTAATGAGTTGGATGAAGCTAGAGCCTGTTACAAAGAGTGAAATAAGTGGAAGAAAAAGACAAATATTGTATATTAATGCCTGCAAATGAAATCTGCAAACATGCTACTGATGAATCTATTTGCAGAGCAGCAGTGGAGACGCAGACATAGAGAAAAGACTTGTGGACACAGTGGGGGAAGGAGAAGGTGGGGTGACTTGAGAGAGTAGCATGGAAACATACATATTACCACATGTGAAATGGATGCCGGTGAGAATTTGCTTTGTGACACTGTGCTCTGTGACAACCTAGAGGGGTGGGATGGGGAGAGAGACGGGAGGGAGGGTTCAAGAGAGAGGGGACATATGCATACCTGTGGCTAACTCATGTTGATTTATGGCAGAAACCAGCACAGTATTATAAAGCAATTATCCTCCAATTTAAAAAATTTTAAAAAGAAGCGATTACGTGAATTGTTTACTTTTTTAGCCAGATTAAGAAATACGAAAGTGAAGCGTGTTCCAAGAGGGCAGCATCCATGACGCCTGAGCTGGGAAAGGGCACAGCCAGCCTAGGAAGCCGCAGTAGTGCCCCAGGCGGCACTGCAGGCTCAGAGTGCGCTGCCAGGCCAGCAGGGCTGGGTGCAGAGCGAGCGAGACAGGGGCCGCACCCGAAGGGCCTGTGCCTGCTTACCTCAGCAGTCAGGGCCTAAGTGGCATGCTAACCACTGCTGTTCTTTGCCAATAATAGGCTCTGCAATCTGATAAAGAAATTGAGGCCCAGCTTAGACTCCTCCTACAACAAGTAGCATCCCAAGAAGATATCCTGTTGAAGACAGCAGCCCCAAACCTAAGAGCCATGGAGAACCTGAAGACTGTCAGAGACAAGTTTCAGGAGTCCATAGACGGTGAAATTAAACTTTAGTTGGTAGCAAGATCATATTCATTGGTATTAGGGGTTTTGATTTCTGTAACGTTTACCAATAATCCCCCCTGAACTGTACCTTTGTTTTGATTATATATATATATTTTTTTCCCTCTGTTATCTTATAATAATGTACTTTTAATGCTGAATTATTAACTTCTTCCTTTTTGAAAAGAGTTTTGCTTTAATTTAAAAACAGGTATATTGGTTATTTTTGAACAGTGTCTTATTTCATAGCAGCACAAGAGGCATATTAGATCCTCTGTTGGAATTGGTTATTATTATTTAAAAATAAGCGCTACCCAGAAAAGGGGTTCATCAATTTTAATAGTCATTTTCTTGGACTTAATAGCTGAGATGTTTTGAAGGTAGATTTAATTCAAGATGGCCAAACTCAAAATCTAGCTTAAAAATTGTTTTATGCTTTAAAGTTGAAATAAGAAAAGCCCTTGGTGATCTCCAAAATAAAGAACACTGATTCTCTCTTAGCTTTTGAGGCCAGCAGAAAGGAAGCCAGAATATGTAGGCAAGAGTTTGAACAGGTGAAAAAAAGGAGATATGATCTTTTCAACCAGTGTTTTGAGCACGTCTCAATCTCAATTGATCAAATCTACAAGAAGCTCTGCAGAAACAACAGTGCCCAAGTATGTATCTCTCACCCAAAAATATGAGTAGGAACTTTGTGTTATTCGTATTGTTTTTCTCTAATGGTGGTAAATCACCATCACTCTCTCTCGAGCGACCCACTTAACTGGGTAAAGTCAGCTCATGAAAACTGATTATCACCGTGACCTGTGTTCTAGGTCTAGTCAGCCTGGCAAGTCAAAATCTCTGGTCCTGCTTCTTTATCTGCACAATGAGTGGGTTAGATTATCTGGTTTCCAAGTTCTCTCAGTTCTGGAATTCTGTGATCTGTACTAACTTCATTTTGTAGAGCTGTTAGTGGTCTCTGCAGTAGAGTTAGGGTAATGTAAGGGAAAGAGGTTGATGTGGGGTCTGTGGAGAGGGAAGGAACTAGAGGTAGGGTTCAAGTCTAGACACGCCCCTTGTCGTATCAGTCTTTCCATTCCTTGATGAGTATCCACAGCAAATACTGTGCAGTTGGATTTGGACAAAAGATGTAGACCAGGTCATATATATTTGAGTTTCCCTCTTTCTCTTGGTATTCTTTAATGACTGAAGTAATCTTGAATCACATACTTAGAATTTCAACCAAGAATAACTTTGTGGTGGTGGTGGTGGTGGTGTTTTTAATTAATTAATTTAATGTTAACTGGAGGCTAATTACTTTACAATATTGTAGTGGTTTTTGCCATACATTGACATGAGTCAGCCATGGGTGTACGTGTCCCCCATCCTGAACGCCCCTCTTGCCTCCCTCCCCATCCCATCCCTCAGGGTTGTCCTAGTGCACCAGCTTTAAGTGCTCTGTTTCATGCCTCAAACTTGGACTAGTGATCATTTCACATATGATAATATACATATTTTAATGCTATTCTCTAAGATCATCCCACCCTCGCCTTCTCCCACAGAGTCCAAAAGTCTGTTCTTTATATCTGTGCCTCCTTTGCTGTCTCACATATAGGGTCTTTGATACCATCTTTCTAAATTTCATATATATGCATAACTTCCCCTGGTGGCTCAGATGGTAAAGCATCTTGCTTACAATGTGGGAGACCTCAGTTCGAATCTTGAGTCGGGAAGATACTCTGGAGAAGGAAATGGTAACCCACTCCAGCACTCTTGCCTGGAAAATCCCATGGATGGAGGAGCCTGGTAGGCTACAGTCCATGGGGTCTCAAAGAGGCCGACACAACTGAGCGACTTCACTTTCACTTTCATACTGTATTGGTGTTTTTCTTTCTGACTTAGTTCACTCTGTATAATAGGCTCCAGTTTCATCCACCTCATTAGAATTGATTCATATGTGTTCCTTTTAATAGCTGAGTAATAATTTTCCATTGTGTATATGTACCACAGCTTTCTTATCCATTCATCTGCTGCTGGACATGTAGGTTGCTTCCATGTCCTGGCTGTTATAAACAGTGCTGCGATGAACACTGGGGTACACATGTCTCTTTCAATTCTGGTTTCCTTGGTGTGTATGCCCAGCAGTGGGATTGCTGGGTCGTATGGCAGTTCTGTTTCCAGTTTTTTAAGGAATCTCCACACTGTTCTCCATAGTGGCTGTTATAGTTTGCATTCCCACCAACAGTGTAAGAGGGTTGCCTTTTCTCCACACCCTCTCCAGCATTTATTGTTTGTAGACTTTTTGATAGCAGCCATTCTGATCAGCATGAGATGGTAACCTCATTGTGGTTTTGATTTGCATTTCTTTGATAATGAGTGATTTTGAGTATCTTTTCATGTGTTTGTTAGCCATCTATATGTCTTCTCTGGAGAAATGTCTGTTTAGTTCTTTGGCCCATTTTTTGATTGGGTTGTTTATTTTTCTGGTATTGAGCTGCATGAGCTGTTTATATATTTTTGAGATTAATTCTTTGTCAGTCGCCTCGTTTGCTATTCTTTTCTCCCATTCTGAAGGCTGTCTTTTCATCTTGCTTATAGTTTCTTACATTGTGCAAAAGCTTTTAAGTTTAATTTGGTCCCATTTGTTTATTTTTGCTTTTATTTCCGTTACTCTGGGAGGTGGGTCATAGAGGATCCTGCTGTGATTTATGTCAGAGAGTGTTTTGCCTATGTTTTTCTCTAGGAGTTTTGTAGTTTCTGGTCTTAGATCTTTAATCCAAAAATTAACTTATTTTTTATAAAGTAAGACTAGAAGAAACCTCTTAACTCCTTGAGGGCAGGATTCATCTCTGTTCCTATAGAACTTGACCCATAATAGGTGTTCAGTAAAGATTTGATGAAAGGACCAGTGGAAGAATTGAATGAAGGCTGTTTTAGTAAGACTGCAGCATATGCTTCTGAACTATGAACAGAAGACCGATGGAAAGATCTTATATTTTATGTGTGTGAGAATGTTTTCCTTGTACTCCCTATCCAGTGAACCCTGTTATCTCTGATTACAAGTAGAACTGAATACATTATTTACAAGTATTGGTATATTTTTCCATCAAATGGAGAAAAATATAACCAATAGTATTTTGCAGTTCCAAGTTGAACTTTACTAATAGATTTTTTGACATTGCTAAGTAAATACCATGTGTTTCAGGCATTTCTTAGCCCAGAGAACCCAGAAGAGCCTTACTTGGAGGGAATTAGCTACAACTGTGTGGCCCCAGGCAAACGGTTCATGCCGATGGATAACCTGTCCGGGGGGGAGAAGTGCGTGGCTGCGCTGGCGCTCCTGCTCGCCGTGCACAGGTACGGCCCCCGACTGCGCCTCAGGGCAGAGACCAGACGGCCTTTCCCGCCGACGGCTGCTGATTCCTTGTCATTATGCAACGTATGTCATACAAAGCTATTGTTTTCAGCCAGACAACTCAGGTTATGCTATAGGCCTGTAATAATTTAGACAGAAAATTTGAGAGAATTCAGTCTTTGACAGATTTTTATTCAATTTGTTATTATCAGAAGTTACCAATGTCCAGCTTAATCGAAAAGAAAGGAGAAAGGGGGGTAGCAAATGGCCAGATTTGAATTCAAGATTGCAAAAAAACAATTCCAACAACAAATCCAAACAAAATAAAAACAGCTTTTATATTATTTTCCTAGTCCACATTCAGAGATCTGCTATTTAGTAAGGAATCTTAGACAAAGTATTTCTTCTGAAAAAAAAAGTTTAACCTCTTCATTTCCACTGATGATGGTGACACTTGTGTCTGTAAAATAAATCACAGGAAAGATGCTAGCAAAAATTAAAGCAATTAACTTTTCAACGTTCAAAGCACTGGATGAAGAACTATGGTACGGATAATAGAGCCTCTCTATTTTCATGATCATAAAGATCAACACATAAGTTTTACAGCTGTTTGTTACTGGTCTCAAGAAGGAAAAAGAATTGGTGATGATAGGAAAGTGAAAGATGCCACTAATGCAGGAAAGACTTTGAGAAACGGAGGGGGCAGGGACTTAAACAGGAGCCTGTGTGGAATGAATCTTAGCAGAACACTATTCCTGGGTGTCACCCCCATCCATTTATTCAACAGATATTTGTTAAATATTTACTGTGTCGAGTGGTGTTAATGGGCATAGGAGAGACCACAGTGAAGAAAACAGATACCTTGCCTCAAAGAGACTTAATTTTAGTTGGGGAAGACAGATGATAACAAGGTGTATTAGGAAACTAACTCTCTAATATAGAGACTATTAGAAAATGACAGATGCTATAGAGACAAAAGAGGCAATGGCAGTAGTAACAGGGAAGGGTTTGCAATATTAAAAAGTCTGGGAAGGGCTTTTTGAAAGGGTAATATTTGAGCAAAGATTTGAAGAAATTAAGGGGTCAGGTCACATGGGTGGAATGTTCTAGGGAGAGTTCTAAGGGAAGAATATTCTAGACATAAGAAATGAGTGCAAAGGAAAGCGCTGAGGCCAGAGTGAGCCTGGTGCCTATAGAGAACACTGTCTGCAGCAGCAGCAGGTGCAGGGTTAGGAACCTGTGGTAGCAATCAGGGTGGAAGACGGTGGCAGTTCAGACCAGCGTGGGAGGAGACACGGTGTGGGGTAGGAGGGAGCCTAATCAACTAGAGGGATAAGAGCTGCCATTAACTGAACTGGAGAGGAGCACAGGAGGGATGGGTTTGAGGGTAGGTGAAAACTTTGATTTTGCTTGAGTTTGAGCAGACACCCATGTGGAGCTGAGTAAGCCACTGGAAAAGTGAGGCAAGGGTTTGAGAAGTCAGAATTGTCAGTAGAAGTGTGAGAGCATCCCATCTATGAATGATACTCAAAACATCGAGAGCAGATGAAATCATCAAAGAAGCTAGTTAGATAGAAGAGTGCTCTGATCACTGAGCCACAAAGGCACCACAGTGTCAAGAAGTTAAAAGAGATTGTGGAGGAGTTGGCAGAAGGGACTGGGGCCTGGAGCAGTGGGTGGGGCGGGGAGTGGACCATGGTGTCCTTGACATCAGAGGAAGTTGGGAAGGACTGCCCAGGTTCCATCCACCTACCTTTGAAGGGATGTGGACTGGGAATTGAGCACTGTATTTATCGACATAGAGGCCATTGGTGACCTAGACAAAGGCATACGAAAGGACACGTTTTATTTATTCTGAATATTTTAGTCCTGTCCTCCAAGTCTCGCAAAACCAAAGTTGTAACTGACTTGATTGTAATTTTTTTCTAGTTTTCGGCCTGCTCCATTCTTTGTTTTAGATGAAGTAGATGCAGCCCTGGACAATACTAACATTGGCAAAGTAAGTTCCTTTCTGATTTAACTTCCAGTACAGTGTTTACAATTCAAGGATCAGGATGCAGTCAGAAGGCAATTTACCCTGAACAAACAGTTTGATAGTTGCTGTATAAAAGCAAATCTGAGTTCGAAATCTAATAATAATATGCTTCAGGGTAATACTTTTCACTCTGGGTTTAGGGGATTCAAGTAAGGGTCACCGTGCTGGATCCACAGCACTGCTGCTGAGTGACTTGCTTTTTCCCAAATCTAGGTATTGGGACCTAGAGGGTCCTTTAAAGTAGACCACATGGCAAATAGGACCAAATTAGTTGTTTAATAAAGTCCAAAATAATATATCTAAATAAAATTCCAAGGAATTAAAGTTATTTTGCTCCCCTTCATTTATTAAAATGTCTCCAATCAGTGCATTTGCACATAATCCTGTTTTCAGTATTTGGGATCACGAGGGAACTAAGGACACAACTGAAAATCAGCCTTAAAGATCCGCCTGTGACAGACGCTCAGACATCTCAGCCATCTTGACTGTAAATTTCGGACTTGACTGGAAGGTGACCACAGGATGGAGGCAAACGCTGGCAGCCCCATTACTGCCCAGGCTGGGGCGGCCCCATCCTGCAGAGACCCTGGGCCGTGGTCCTATTGCCAGAGCCATCCATTTCTGGAAGGAGACGAATTAAAACTCCTGGTTTTGATTCTAGGTTCATCAGCCTTCCAGAAATGACTGGACTTTGCATTTATAGCTGTTTATAAGGAGGCTGCCCTGGTCGTTGGAGAAGGAAATGGCAACCCACTCCAGTATTCTTGCCTGGAGAATTCCAGGGACAGAGGAGCCTCATGGGGTGCCGTCCACGGGGTCGCACAGAGTCAGACATGACTGAAGCGACTTAAGAGCAGCAACAGCCCTGGTCATGCTGACAGAGAAGGTCTCTAGTAATTTGTTAGGTTGGCATTCTGGGTTATACTTTAGTCTTACAAACTTGGTTACTGAGTTCACCCTGAGAGGTGTATTGAGTCTTGGGCACCACCCTGAGTCTCTGCAGTTGACCTCCCTTGATCTCTCTGTTGAGCCTGTTGTGTGATCCTGGAAGACGCAGAGACTTTCCAGGAGCTGCAGCCCAGGGTAACTTCTGGTGGGAACAGTGTCATCTTCCAGCATTTCCCAGGCTGTATTCATCTAAGCCAGCTCTCTACAGGGCCTTGCTGTTTGAACATGTCACGGCATACATAAGAATAGCACATGGAGGCCACACCCACAAAAGTTAGGAACTAAACCCAGAGTCCCCTGAACCTTGTAGAGAACAGGCCAGAGCCACGTTCTGTGACCTGCTGGAGATGTCGGGATGACTGGGAAAAGGAAACAGGAATAAAAAGAGAGTCTTGATTCACCTCTCTGGAATGCCAGCCAATCTGCATCAGCTACTTGGACTGCAAGGCCTGACTCCTTTGGGAGAATTTCCCCTCAGGAGGTTAATTTTAGCACTTTGTATCCCATATCCTTTGTGTGGGGGGCAGGGGGTGGCTCTATCACTGTGGACTTTGGACATTCCCCTTCTCTTTGAAGAGGAACTGAAGCGTATTCCATTGTTGTTCAGTCAGTTGTGTCTGACTCTTTTGTGACCCCATGGACTGTAGCCTACCAGGCCCCTCTGTTCTTGGGATTTTCCAAACAAGAATACTGGAATAGGTTGCCATTTCCTTCTCCAGGATCTTCCTGAACCAGGGATCAAACCCGCATCTCCTGCATTAGCAGCAGATTTTTCACTGCTAAGTCACCAGGGAAGCCCAGGCTATCCATATTCTTCTAGCAAAATTTAGATGTTTGTATTAGTGGAATCTTAAAGAACTAGGTCTTACTTACTACTATTTTCTATTGGCACGTATCCTGTGTACTAAAAGCCTCTTAATTTCCAGTTTCCCTTTGAGATTTACATTCCTGGCACCCCACTGCTGAATTGAGTATGAGCATGATGTAATGTGAGCAACTGTGAAGGAGCTTCCACTCCTGCTTGTGGTCAGGGTACCCAGCCCTTACCACACGTGGCTGCTAGCAAAATGCATGCCTTACATTTTTGCATCCTGTCTCCTCTTCCATTCTGTCAACACCCCAAGGCTTTTTAAAGACCTGTCTCACAGTGGCTACCATTGCTTCTAATGGGGGAGTTCCTTCCATGAATTCAGCCTCTTAGCCTGAAGCATTTTCTCCTTCTCATCTTTCACCTCAACTGCTGATTCATTCCTCAACTGAAGCTGCCATTCCTGCTTCCAAACTATGTCCTTCATTTCTTGAGTGCAGTCAGAAGACATATTGTAAGCTTGCAGAGAAATCCAGGGTGTTGGCAAGTAACTTGTTAAAACTGTAGTTTGAGTCCAAATTGTTCTTCATAATTTTCCAAGTTCTGGGTAGTCTGTCCACCAAGACCCATTTCTATGCAATCTATCTTGTTCTCATTCTCATTCTTTGAAATTGTCTTTGAGTTCCCCTCTAACCAAATGAGTTGATTATGGATTATGAATATATATATAATTGCCATATTTTTCTCATCTTAAGGCATTGATGGCAAGATAGGAAGTTGGAAGTTTAAATACCACCCTTTACCCTAGAAATATCTGAGTGGTAGTTTTATCTCATTGTCCAGATTGATTGCCTATTCACATCATGGTATCTCAAGTTAGAGTTTTTATTCTTTGAAGTATTCAATCAGATTTAATGAGCCTTATATATATTTTTTACTAATCTCTTATTTTACAGTCTGAACTGTTTCCATTTCTGTAGTGGATTTATTGAGTTTACAGAAAGAGAAGTAAGTGCCTCGTCACCTAGATTCAGAGACCTGCAGAATCTGTCCTCAAAGCCCCCAGAAAGGAGGCCTTTGCTGATGAAACATATGCTTTCTGTTTCCTCCCAGGTGTCAAGTTATATTAAAGAGCAGACTCAGGAACAGTTTCAGATGATAATCATTTCCCTCAAAGAGGAGTTTTATTCCAAAGCTGATGCACTGATAGGCATCTATCCAGAGGTAAAGATGAGTAAAAACAGATGAAGTCACGGTATAGTGTGTCCTGACACCACAAGCTCCTAGTATAGATACTGTTTTATTTCTGCAGTTTATTAATATTTTTTAGTCAAATGAGACTTAATAGTAACTACTTAGATATTTTTCTATGGCACTACAGAGAAATTTAAGTTATATTTTAAGTGAAAAAGCAAATAGAAAACTGCACAACAGTAAGTATAATTTTGTTTTTAAAACAATAGTGCACATTAACTTACACAGAGTAAACTGTTGATATTATCTTCCATATTTTTATGTTTGAATGTTTTAGCAACAATAAATGCACTGTTGTAGAACTAACAAGGAACCATTTATCTTCCAAAGCTACTAAAAGAAAAAAATTTGACAGAGTTCCAAGTTGTATAGTAATTTCTGTAATTCATTTTCTTAAGCCATTGAAAGTCCTTAGCTGAGCTAATGGAGCAGAGCAACTCATTCAGATCATTCAGTTCTTGGACAATTAGGTTTTACTTCCTGAGTTTTCCTTTAAGATAAAAATTAAGCAACTGTACTCCAATAAAAATTAATTTTTTAAACTGAAAAAAAAAAGCTAAGATTAAAAATAAATTTCCCTTCCTGTGCCTAATTAATGTCAGGGGGTCACTGGAAGAGAACTGGAAGTTCTCACTGCCAGTGTAGGGGAGGGGCGAACTCTTCAGGGGTGAGCCTAGGTCTCAGCTGGGCTGAGACACCAGACAGGCCATTAATGTGCATCGTGTGTACACGTGGGCACACCTAGCAGTGAGTAACTCAGAGGGGGCAAGAACTTGGACTTGTAGCCAACCCTAGGCTAAAATAAGCAAAAGGGCCTTGGGGCTTCTGGGAAGGGAAGGCAAGCAAGCAATGGGACAGTGACCCGAGAAAGCACAGTTAACAAGGACTGTTCAGTCAGATTTGCTCTGCTGATTCCAGTGCCTTCTCCACTGAGGAAGAGTTCAAAGTGGAAAGTATGTCACCTTTTACATAGGTGTAAATTTCCTTTACAAAAGGGAAACTTGTGCTCAGCTTTTAGAGCTTCTCCTGTATCTGCTGGTCCTCAGTAGCCTCTGGCTCAAAACAATCCACATGCAAAAGAGGCCTATTTTGGGGTGGCATATTCTGGTACCCTTCGTGTCCGACTCTGCGACCCTATGAATTGCAGCACGCCAGGCCTCCCTGTCCATCACCAACTCCCGGAGTTCACCCAAAATATGGTACCCTTACCAAAAACAACATCAGGCTGATGGAAATGTAGAAGTAACACCTTCTCAGAAGGCTATAAGGAGGTTCCTTTAAAATGCAAATCCAGACTCACTAACAGCTCTTTACATGTAATAGCACTTCCTCTCTACTGGAAATCACTTCTGTCTCTTCTCCGTTTCAGCACGACGACTGCATGTTCAGCCGAGTTCTGACCCTCGACCTTTCTCAGTATCCAGATACCGAAGACAGAGAAAGCAGCAGGAGACAGCGCAAGCTCCACTAGGGCCCAGGGTGCCCTCGAGCCGGGAGCAGGCACACAGTGCCCGGGCCAGTCCGTTCAGCTCAGACCCAGACTGCGTCTGGAGCAAAAGCTAGGCGGCCTGTGTGCCATTGTGGAAAAGCTTGACTGTTACAGGCAAAGATGCTGCAGCTCACATCTGTTAAGGAGTGTCCGGGCCCCACTCCAGTAGGTGTGTCCCATGAGAGTCAGTTTTGATTAACAAACCACCACAGTTTAAACTTTTAAACATTCTGAAAGTCGGTCAGAAAATTTTGAATCCTGCATCATCTTTACTCTGATCTTGCCTTATATGTTTAAGTAATCTTTAAGGGAAACTCATGGTTTTTAAATAGTTACAGGGTGTTGAATCTGTTTCATGGAAAGTTATTTCAGAGAAACTGGTCAATATTGAAAATGCCAATAAAAATTTCTAATTTCAAATGTCTACAATCTGCAATTTTAGGAGCACAAAAAAATTTAAGATGAAATTGAATTATGTCTGCTTCCGTGCCGTTTAAATTTCTCTGAATATAATTTCTGTTAACGCAACACTGAAGAGCACAGGCTTTCCCAGTTAACACTGACTTCTCAGGGAAGCAGTTGTCCTTATCTGTGGGCATCATGTATATCAAAATCCAAGCATGCTCAAATCCCTTACACAGATTGGTATAGTAATGTTTCCATATGTATGCACATCCTGCCATAGACTTCAACTCATTTCTACTATTATTGATGATGCTTAATACAATGTAAATACTATGTAACTAGTTGCTTGTACACAGCAAACTCAAGTACTGCTTTTTGGAACTTCTCAGCATCATCTTTTCCCAACTATTTTTCCTTTTTTTTGGCCATATGGTATGGCTTGTGGGATCTTAGTCTCCTGACCAGGGATTGAACCTGTGCCCCCTGCAGTGGAAGCACAGTCTTAAGCACTGGGCCATCAGGAAATTCCCTATTTTCAATCCAAGTTTGGCTGAGTCCACAGATATGTAGCCCAAGGATACAGCAGACCCTCTCTGCACTGTTAGGAATAGGAAAGCAAGCTGCAGTTTTCAATAGTACTTCGTTTCCATTTAAAAATGGAATTAATTCTAAGGTACTGGTGGTTGGTGGTCTTGTATTTCAGGCTGTTTTGAAACGGCCCAAGCGCCATTTAATCAAGGAGTGGCCTCCTAAAGTAATGGAATCACTTTTGAACATTATTTCAGGTAAACAATATGCACTCTGTGCCTAAGAAGTCAAGTCACAAAACACTTGCTTCCTGCTCTCCATCAGCTGGTCCCTAAGAATGAGCTGGCAGGTGTCACTATACTTGTCCTTTGTTCCTTTTTCAGTGGTGGTAAGGTCATCTAACCCACCACCTTCTCCCTTGAAAGACATCACCTTAACACTGAACTGCCCCTTTGGTGCCACACAAGCTTAGTGTAGACCCTGATCTCTGCCTGGGCTATTCTCTCTCATAACTTGGACTCATGGAGCGTCACTGATCCTTCAAAGTACATCATTGTTCTGTTTTAACGTAGTATACCCGTACTCCTGAAAACCCTCATGCCATGCAGAAGTACACAGAACCTCTCAG
>SJYV01018498.1:0-24773 GCA_006410875.1 Neotragus pygmaeus
CCTTGGACTGCAAGAAGATCCAACTAGTCCATCCTAAAGGAGATCAGTCCTGGGTGTTCATTGGAAGGAGTGATACTAAGCTGAAACTCCAGTACTTTGGCCACCTCAGGGAAAGAGTTAACTCAATGGAAAAGACTCTGATGCTGAGAGGGATTGGGGTCAGGAGGAGAAGGGGATGACAAAGGATGAGATTGGCTGGATGGACGTGAATTTGAGTGAACGCCGGGAGTTGGTGATGGACAGGGAGGCCTGGCATGCTGTGATTCATGGGGTGGCAAAAAGTCAGACACGACTGAGCAACTGAACTGAGTTGGCATTTAGATATCCTAATTTTAGAGTAAAATGTTATTATAGGCCAACACAGGAAGAGACAAGAAAGAAGACTATCCATATCTATTTACAGAAATGCATACTTGCACAAACATATATTATACACACACAAGTATCATATCCATGTCGGTAGATTAATGTGTAGTTGTGCACCTATGTGTATCTATTATTAATAAGAGCCCCCAAATCACAATTTTTACTTTGCCAGAAAAATAAATCATTAAATTTCAAAATGGAGGCAATTCCATTTTTGTTTAAAACAAACGAAATGCTGATTTTAACCAGATTTTTTNTAGATTAATGTGTAGTTGTGCACCTATGTGTATCTATTATTAATAAGAGCCCCCAAATCACAATTTTTACTTTGCCAGAAAAATAAATCATTAAATTTCAAAATGGAGGCAATTCCATTTTTGTTTAAAACAAACGAAATGCTGATTTTAACCAGATTTTTACTTATTCATAAATGTTGTTGACACTTAGTAGAAATGGTATTTTGAGAAATAATTCTGAAGAACTCTAAGAGGAATGTCTTGTAATTTCAGTATCGACTGTTTGGAAGCTGTAGAAAACACTAAGTAAAGATTGAAAGTTCAGCAACACCACAAATTAACTGTAAACACCAGTTAAAATTTCATTCGTATATCTTGAGGTAATGTCAGATCATTCTGGTTAAGATTTTCTGGGACAAAGGAGTTACTTTGCTTGTCCTTTTGCCTTGTATGTCTTTCCAGAAATTATTAAATTATCTTGCAGTTGTTATTGCCAATACATTTTTTATTTGCCATGCGCATTTCTAAGAAGTACGTAAATATACTTGCATGTGAAGTATACTTTACTCTCAGACCATTAAACTACATATGGACACCAGATATTCTCAACTTTGTCTTCTCAATAATACTGAGGACCATCAATATTATGCAGAAAAAGCCATCTCTTGATCATGCCAATGAATGCCTGGAAGACTATGCACAGTTTACAAGTTATACATAACTTCAGTCATTTCTCTTCAGATTAAGATATAGAAATGAAAACAAGAGTAAAACCTAAAATCTGCTTTACCTGTGTTTATTTTAATGTAAATTATTCACAGCCTTCTTTTTTTTTTCTTTAAGCACTAACAGTGGAAGACTTCCTCCAGCTTTATAATTGTCCTGACTTAGGACTCAATGAGAAAGACATCAGACAATTCTGCTTAAAAAATACAGTTGGATATACATGTGGATACCTATGGTTGATTCATTTTGATGTATGGCAGAAACCAAAACAATACTGTAAAGTAATTATACTTCAATTAAAAATAAATTAAAAAATACAATTGGGATAGCTAAGTGTTAGAGTAAGTTGTTTTGAAGGCAGATTAATTTGAAAAATATTTTGATGAACACTGGTTTCTAAGTGTCTAACATGCTCTTCTGAATAAATGTTTGGTTTTAGCATTCTAATATGCTTTATAAATTCCCCTGAGATATTATTTGCAGTTTCTAACACTACTTTTGCCTGGAAAATTCCATGGATGGATGAACCCAATAGGCTACAGCCCATGAGATTGTTTCAAAACATTTTCAACCATATAACTCCCCTAGCCATCACCATCATTATTTTTCTATAGAGTATTTTGCAGAACGGATACTCTGGGATGTATTTTTGGAAATGATGCAAGGTTTCCTAAAGACTTCTGACTCAAAAATATTCAGCATTGCTAATGGCTTCTATAAGAATATGATGAAGGTTTTATAATTGTTTATTGATCAGAAAAAACAAATTCTGCCTTAAGACAAAATGTATCTATTGTTTGTTTTCAGAATGGCCATGTGATAGAGCTAGTTTCATCGTATACACAGAGTGGAAGTAATTTCAAATTCTGAAAAAGTGTGCTTGGTAAACCCCAAAAGGAAGTATTTAACTCAAGAGTTCTAAGTTTCCAGTCAAGTGAATAGTTTTGAACTAATGGTTTGTTCTATTTTCTGTTGCCCTACTTTCTTCTTAAAACATGCCTTTAATTTTAAAACTTCAGTTCTATGTGACAATAAGGGGTTACATGTATTCTCTATGAGAGTTTTCTCTAATATTAAGAAGTGAAATTTTAATCTATTTTTAAAGTGCATTTATTAAAATAGGAAAGATCTACAACTTCTCTTACTGATGATTTCATCTTATATGATGACAAATGAATGCCCACATTAACGTAGGCACAGATACATTCCAACTGATCAATGTTTATTGTTATTTCAGCATGGAAATTTAAAACATACTAAATATATTAATACTGAGATGCCAGTATGTTTCGGTAGTGAGTTGTTAGAATTAATTTCATATCAGGTAGAGTTTTCTGGTTATAAAAACATTTTGATATTTTAGAATTACTTAACATCTTTAAGTATTGTGAACATTTTGAATAGAAATCTTAGTTTACACACACATAAAAGATACACAGAAACACCCATACAGTCTGAATAAATAAGCCAAAGAGAAGTTGGTTTGATCTCCTGCCTAAATAATAGCACCTGGGGATATGAACCAGTGAGGTCAGTGCCTTAGTCTGACAGACAGGAGAACAACTCTATAAGAGCACTGAGCTCTGGCCAGGAAATAGAGCAGCTAGGGGGTGCAGCATGTAAACTCTGATGGCAAAAGTCAATCTAACTCAGTCACTGCACAGCCAACTCCTGAAAAATGGGATTCCAGTAGCAAAACTTACACTTCAAGATATGACATTATCGACATGAATCCTCCACAGGTGTATCGATGTATGGCAAAGCCGATAGAGTATTGTAAAGTAAAATTTAAAAAATAAATAAATAAAATAAAATAAAAAAATTCCAAGTATCAAGAAAAAAAAAGATATCACATTAACCTAACATTGTTAATACATCATTATTTTCCACAGATCTTGGTTCTGAGGAACATTGCAGTCAAGTCTGGGGCTCTCTTGCCTTTGGATCAAGAAATCAAGAATAAAAGATGTAGGTAAGTGTTTAAACTTTTACCTTTTCTGTATTCAAGTGTAGGCTAGAGTTTATTTGTTAAGGTCTAGCATTGAGTACTCAATTTGACCTCTGTAGATGGGATAAGAAAAGTGGGATAAACTGCATTGCATATTCTGAATTCCTTTAGCCAATGAATGAACATTGTAGGGTAATTTATTTGTTGAGTTAAAGAATCTGTCATTTCTGCCAAATAAGTTCATGCATTTTGTTTACTGTCAATATTTCATAACTGTTTGATTGTTTGCTTGATATTTATGTTGGTATGATGGCTTTGTTTGAGCAACAAATTTCATGAAACTTTTCTAGTTAAGTCTCTGGGTCTGGTATTTCAATAGATTATATTTTATTCTATTCTCCTGGGAGCTGATATTTACAGGATCTGAGGCCTAGACAGAAATGACTTTTGTGGAAGAACCCTGGGTCCCTTTTAACACCTGTAAAGTGAAATGAAGTGAAAGTCACTCAGTCCTGTCTGACTCTTTGCTACTCCATGGACTATAGTCAGTAGAATTCTCTAGGCCAGAATACTGGAGTGGGGGTAGCCACTTCCCCTTCGCCAGGGGATCTTTAACAACTGTGGGAGGACTTAAATTTATAAAGACCCATTTGTTTGTTGTTTAGAAGTTAGTAGCTGTAAATGTTTTTCATAGTAGCAAACATTTAAAATACACTTTCTAAATGACTGTATTTAAAATTAAATATGCAGAAATATTATGAGTAATATATAAATATATAATCTATGTTTTACATTAATGTAGCAAAGTTACATATTCAAACAATATTTTCAAAGTTGATAATTTTATTTCAATGTTATGTGATCTATTTTTGTATATAATATTCAAAGTAACCATCCTTTTGTCATGCTTCTTGTTTATATTTCTCCTCAGAGATATCCACACTTTACACAGAGATGTAACTCTTAAATATAGATTCTTTTTCTTACCTTTTTTTAAAGATAAAAGTAGGAAAATTAAATAGGCTTGCTTTCAAACTTCACTTCTTTAAAGTGCACCTTGCTGATTATATTGCTTAAGATAAATCATTGCATTGAAAGGATTCTGAAAAGTTTTTCAAATTGTGAGTTGAATTAGTCAAAATTACACATACAGAAAAGATTCTCTGGAAAGTCAATTATATAATGATGAGATGAGACTAATGGCTGAAACTACAGTTAATGGCATTTACCCCAGGGTTTTAATGTAACATAAAAGCAATGTAGGGAAAATTGTTGCTAGTCTAAATGGGAACCAACATATGGAGAGATTTGATCTGGGTTAAAAGGAAAAAGAAAATAAATTGAAAGAGAAAACTGAGGTAGAGAAGTTAGTACACTCAGTATTTGATTTAATCCCATATTCAGTTCCAGTTCCATATGTTCACTTGAGAGGATCTCAAGAGCCAAGAATACAAAATGCCATTTTTCCCTCTAATCACTTAGGCATGGTGTTCAAAGCAGAAGGTATTTTCCCACCAATTTGAATCAGAATATTGGCACTTATTTCTTTAGAAATTTCCACCATCCTCTAATAACTGAATAGTTAGAAAATAACTTTGTTTTAGCAGTGTAGTATTAAAAATATTTTATTAAATTCTTCAATTTCAAAGAACTTACAGTTTCACTAAAAATTGGACTTGTTTTAAGTATTTAAAACAATTGCTGGGAGAAATAAAAATAACCTCAGATATGCAGATGACACCACCTTTATGGCAGAAAGTGAAGAAGAACTAAAGAGCCTCTTGAGGAAAGTGAAAGAGAAGAGTGAAAAAGTTGGCTTAAAACTCAACATTCAGAAAACTAAGATCTTGGCATATGGTTCCATCACTTCATGGCAAATAGATGGGGAATCAATGGAAACAGAGACTTCATTTTTGGGGGCTCCAAAATCACTGCAGATGTTAACTGCAGACATGAAATTAAAAGACACTTGCTCCTTGGAAGAAAAGCTATGATTAACCTAGACAGCATATTAAAAATCAGAGACGTTACTTTGCCAACAAAGGTCTGTCTAGTCAAAGTATGGTTTTTCCAGTAGTCATGTATGGATGTGAGAGTTGGACTAGAAAGAAAGCTGAGCACTTCTGAACTGTGGTGTTGGAGAAGACTCTTGAGAGCCCCTTGAACCATAAGGAGATCAAACCAGTCAACCCTAAAGGAAATCAGTCCTGAATATTCATTAGAGGGACAGATTCTGAAAATGAAGCTCCAATACTTTGGCCACCTGATGCAAAGAACTGACTCATTAGAAAAGACCTTGATGCTGGAAAGATTGAAGGCAGAAGGTGAAGGGGATGACAGAGGATGAGATGGTTCGATTACATTACAGACTCAATGGACATAAGTTTGAGCAGGTTCCAGGTGTTGGTGATGGACAGGAAAACCTGCATGCTGCAGTCCATGGGGCACAAAGAATCAGACACGACTGAGTGACTGAACTGAAAAAAAATATAAAGTGATTTAAGTCAGTATTTTTAATGTTCATTGGGTATTACATATGGTACAAATATAAAGCAAAATAGACAAATTCATAATCAGAGTGAAGACTTAAAGACCTCTCTTGACATAAGTGAACTTTAAAAACAGGAAAAATAAAAAAAATGTTTAATACAATCAGTAAATTTGACAAAATCAATACATTTAGAAGGGTGAACCAAATGATTACAATAACTGTACAATAAACATTATTTTAAAGCAAAAAAAAAAAACATTTTAAGTATGGCCATTCTGATCTGTGTGAGGCAGTATTCACTGTAGTTTTGATTTGCATTTCTTTAGCAAGGAGATCAAACCAGTCCATTCTAAAAAAGATCAGTCCTGGGTGTTCTTTGGAAGGAATGATGCTAAAGCTGAAACTCCAGTACTTTGGCCATCTCATGCAAAGAGTTGACTCATTGGAAAAGACTCTGATGCTGGGAGGGATTGGAGGCAGGAGGAAAAGGGGATGACAGAGGATGAGATGGCTGGATGGCGTCACGGACTCAATGGAAGTGAGTTTAAGTGAACTCTGGGAGTTGGTGATAGACAGGGAGGCCTGGCGTGCTGCGATTCATGGGGTCACAGAGAGTCAGGCACCACTGAGCAACTGAACTGAACTGAATAATTAGCAATGATGAACGTTTTTGGATGTGCCTATTGGCTATCTGTATTTCCTCTTTGGAGAAATGTCTATTTAGGTCTTCTGCCCATTTTTCAACTGGGTTACTTTTTCCTTTTGTTATTGAATTGTAAGAGCTGTTTATATATTTCAGAAATTAAGCCTTGTTGGTCACATCATTTGCAACATTTTCTCCTAGTCTATAGGATATCTTTTTGTTTTGTTTATGGTTTCCTTTGCAGTGAAAAAGTTTTGAGTTTGATTAGGTCCCATTTGTTTATTTTTACTTTTCTATCTTATTGCCTTGGGAGACTGACCTAAGAAAACATTGGTATCATTTTTGTCAGAGAATGTTTTAGCTATGTTCTCTTCTAGGAGTTTTGGGTGTCTTGTTTTAAGTCTAAACCATTTGAGTTTATTTTTGTGTAGAGTGTGGAGAAAAGGGAGCCCTCCTACACTGTTAGTGGGAATGTGAACTGGTGTAGTCACTATTGAGAACAGTATGAAAGTTCATAAAAAAACTAAAAATAGAGTTGCCATATGATCCAGCAATCCCATTCCTGGGCATATACCCAGACAAAACCATAATTCAAACAGTTCCATGCACCCTTATTTTCATAACAGCACTATTTACAATAGCCAAGACATGGAAACAAACTAAATGTCCTTTAACAGATGAATGGATAAAGAAGATGTGGCATACAGATACGATATTTTTCAACCTTAAAAAATAATGAAACATTGTCATTTACAGTAACACGGATGGACCTAGAGTCTATTACACAAATTAAGTTAGTCAGAGAAATATCATATGGTATTATTTATATATGGAATCTAAAACATGACATAGATGAACATATTTATGAAACAAAAACATACTTAAAGATATAGAGAGAAGTCTTGTGATTACCAAGGGGGAAGGCCAAGTAGAGGAGAGAAGTACTGAGAGTATGGAGTTAGCAGATGTGATATATTACATATAGGATGGATAAATAACAAGGTCCTACTGCACAGAGAAATATATTCAGTGTCTTGTGAAAAAAACGAGTGGGGAAAAAAATAAGAATATATATATATACACATTAAACTCAGTCATGTTTATCTGCAGCAGAAATTAAACAACATTGTAGATCAACTATATTTATATAAGATTTTTTTTAAATAAATACTACACAGATACTAATATAGGTGAGTAGGCATGCATTCCCTTTTTCCTGACCATGATTATTTTAATTAAATATTTGCTATTATAAAAAAATCAAGAAATCCTTACTTACATGCTGATATTCTTAAAAGAAATAAGGGAAGATTATATATGGGGATCAACCAGGAGGATCAAAGGGAAACTTTAATATATTTGACTTAGTTTATTGCTTTATAGAAATAACTCTGGGTGTGTCATTTACAGAAAGACATGTCTATCTACTAAAGAAGCATAAAGAGGAATACCCAGGTTTTCCCAATAATATATATATCACAATATATATGTATATAACAATATCACAATTACGTATATTTATAAGGGAACATTTCATGCACAGATGGGCTCAATAAAGGACAGAAATGATATGGACTTAACAGAAGCCGAAGATATTAAGAGGTGGTGAGAATACACAGAAGAACTATACAAAAAAGATCTTCACAACCCAGATCATCATGATGGTATGATAACTCACCTAGAGCCAGACATCCTGGAATGTGAAGTCAGGTGGGCCTTAGAAAGCATCATTACAAACAAAGCTAGTGGAGGTGATGGAATTTCAGTTGAGCTGTTTCAAATCCTGAAAGATGGTGCTGTGAAAGTGCTGCATTCAGTATGCCAGAAAATTTGGAAAACTCAGCAGTGCCCACAGGACTGGAAAAGGTCAGTTTTCATTCCAATCCCAAAGAAGGGCAATGCCAAAGAATGCTCAAACTACCACACAACTGCACTCATCTTACATGCTAGTAAAGCTCAAAATTCTCCAAGCCAAGCTTCAGCAATACATGAACCATGAACTTCCAGATGTTCAAGCTAGTTTTAGAAAAGGCAGAGGAACCAGAGGTCAAATTGGTCACTCAGTTCAGTCACTCAGTCATGCCCTACTCTTTGTGACCCCATAAATCGCAGGACACCAGGCCTCCCTGTCCATCACCAACTCCCGGAGTTCACCCAACTCATGTGCATTAAGTCGGTGATGCCATCCAGCCATCTCATCCTCTGTCGTTCCCTTCTCCTCCTGCCCTCAATCCCTCCCAGCATCAGGGTCTTTTCCAATGAGTCAACTCTTCACATGAGGTGGCNTGTTAATTCATCCCTTACTTAATGATACCGTATGAAGCACAAACGTTTTTAATTTCAATGAAGTCTAATTTATCCACTTATGTCTTTGGTGGAGTATGCTTCTGATGTCACATCTACAACATCTCTGCCTATCCCCAGGTCCAAATGTTCCTTCCAAAAGTTTTCTAGCTTAACCCTTACAGTTAGGTCTCTGGTCTATTTTGAGTTAATTTTTTCACGTATGGGGTGAAATCAGAATCTGTGGCATCTTTCTGCATGTGGATAGTACCATTTGTTGAAAAGACGATTACTTTCCCCATTGCAGGGTCATGGCGTCCATAAACATGGAGTCTGGTTTCTAGACTATCAGTTCTGTTTAACTGACCTACATGTCTATTTTTATGCCAGTGTCACACTGTTTTGATAATTAGAGCTTTCGAGCAAGTTGTGAAATTGGAAAGCTTAAGTGCTCCAAGTTTATTTTTCTTGGTCAAAATGGTTTCCGCTATGGTGGGTCTTTTGTATTTCTGTATATATTTAGAATAAATTTGTCAATTTCTGCAAAACAAAACAAAACAAAAACCTGCTTGAAATTTGGTAACATCAAGTTGAACAGACAGATCAATTTGGGGAAAATTGCCACTTTAACAATATCGACTCTTCCAACCCAAGAATACACAATGTCTTTCCATTTATTTTGGTTTTCCTTCATTTTCCTCCTCATTGCTATGTGATTTTCAGTATACAAGCCTTGTGTTTCTTTTGTTAAATTTATACATAGGTATTTTATTCTTTTTGATGGCATTGTAAATAAACTTATTTTATGTATCTTCAAGTTGTTCATTTCTGAAAAAGGCAACAAATAAGCCTGTGAGTGACATGTCTAGAAATTACTGTTGTTGTAAGTCACAATCCTTTTATTTTAATAGGCTGTACGATCTTAAACTCCAGTCACTTACCCAACAAAGGCAAAAGTTTTCCCTCTGGCATCTGGGTCTTTAATTGCATTAATAATTCCTTTGGTGACATCCACAATCTATGAGAAATCATAACACGTGTTTCAGTAATTGCTGAAAGAGAGAGCAAGAGAGATGTGGGAGAGAATTTAAAAAAGGGAGGGAGGAAGGAGAGCAAGCCACATCGATCACCACAAAATAATGCAATTAAAATGACATCACTGTCTGCTTTCAGAAAACTCCTAAAAGCCACTTCTCAAGGACTCAAATCAGCTCCATGTGGAAGGGTCACCGAAATCAATACTTTCTCCAGTGGGAGCATGTTTATCTCCAGGCCGTGCCCAGGCCTGTCCCACCAGCTCCAATCTCACCCCGTCATCATCGTCCTTCTCTTCCTAGTCTGTCACAAACCATGAGGCTGAACCACATGGAACACCCAATATTCTACCATTTTGACTTTTAGAATAATCTTATGATATATATTTAGGGCTTCCCTGGTGGCTCAGAGGTTAAAGCATCGGCCTGCAGTGCAGGAGACCTGGGTTCGATCTCTGGGTCGGGGATTCTCTGGAGAAGGAAATGGCAACCCACTCCATTACTCTTGCCTGGAGAATCCCACGGAGGAGGAGCCTGGTGGGCTACAGTCCATGCAGTCGCAGAGTCGGACACGACTGAGTGACTTCACTTTCACTTCACTTATGATATATAATAATATATAATATACATATAACATAATAATCCGTATGATATCAGACCCCACGGTTTTCACTGGGGGTGATTCGGGCCCCCAGGAGTCTCGGGCAAATGCCTGGAGAGTTTTAATCGGCACAGTTTGCAGGGGAGCTACTGCCATCTGGTGGCTGGAGGCCGTCCTACAGCAGCCCCACAACAAAGCGTAATCCCACCCAGAAAGGGCACAGTGTTCCAGCTGAGAAACCCTGGTTCATCACCACACGGAATCCACACAGTTCTCACCTCTGCTCCCTGACATCTGGTCCCCTCTGCCTGGGCCACTCCACTCCACCCACTGCCTTTGGGCAGTTGCGAGTCATCTTCAGGGTCTCCCGTAAGATGTCACTTCCTTAGAGGCCTTCCCTGACCTCCAAATTTGTCCTCTGCCGTACCTACGTGAAACCCCCTCCCTGTCAGCACTTGTCACACTGCCCGACGACTGCCATGCTGACCTGCCCCTGACTGGGGCCAGCGGGAGGCAGCACGCGTCTGTGTCTTCACAGACATGCCCAGAGACACTGTGAATATCCCAGTGATATTCCTCAAGACACTTCTCTTGAGTGAATGAGCGAATGAAAACACACAGGGTACCTGGACCTCTCAGGTCCACTGAGAAACAGTCAGTCAAAGCAATCCGACAGAGACAAAAACGTCAGAACTTACAGAATTAGGACAAAACCTGAAAACCGATCATTTGAATCTTGAATTCGGCAAAAGCTCCTTTATCCAGGGTACTTACATATACTGGTTGTTTCACAGTCTTCTTACCCAAGGAAATAAGAGGGACGCCACCAAACCAGCGGATATCTGGCGGAACAAAGGCAACATCTTAGAAGGCCTCGCCTGCCTGAAGACCCTCTTATCTCTGGGTGTCCCGAGCTATTTTGCGCAGTAAAAATAAATAAACGTAGCTGACTGTGCGAGAGTTAACGATCTTATTAAGAGGCAGCCACCTTTATTTGTTCTTCACACAAACACAGGAAGTGAGTGAGTGAGTGAAGTCGCTCAGTCGTGTCCGACTCTTTGCGACCCCATGCAGTCAAACACTTAGGGACAGGAAGAACAAGGAAAGAGGACCACCGCTCGGCTACTTGTCTGCCGCTCTGCACTGCTGGGCCACTCCCAAGGCGCAGCTCTGCTTGTGCCCCATTCTAATCAACAGGCCAGCAACACAAGAAGCCCAGAGAAAGACACAGATGGAAACAGACGTGAAGTGCATGATCAATGTAGCACCACGATACGTAGAAAATGGAAGTATTTAATGGATGACACCAAGACAGTCATTCTCCTATTCGAAGGAAGAAGACCTACTTGCGAAATAATTGAGGAATCTGTCCTCTCTGCCAAAGATGTCAGCCGGTTTTATGATGGTGGCTTCTGGAAACGTCTCTCTCACTTCCTTCTCTCCAACAGCCTAGACAGCCAAACACAACAGAGCTCTGCAGTAAGTGAGCAAAACTTCCACCTTCTCACTACCAGAACGTCCTTCTGCTATCAGAACCCATGGGTCCTTCCAGGTCATGTGTGTTCCAGGCGAAGGGCATCCTATGATAACACTCGGTTATAGGTACACCACCCCCCACCCCACCTTATGTGCAGTTTTGCTTCCCACTTTCAGTTACCCACGGTCAACTGTAGCCTAAAAATATTAAATGGAAAATCCCAGAAATACTTGCTAAGTTTTTAAAGTGCACGCTGCTCTGAGTGGTGTGGGGAAATCTCAGGTCCACCTCCTCGGGCTTGCTGGCACATGAATCTCACATTATCACGAGAAGAAGGGTGAGCACAGTTAGCAGATGGAGCGACAGACAGGGTGGGGTGTTGCATTCACACCACTTTTATTACCATCTATTATAAGGAAAGCTATGACCAGCCCAGACAACATATTCAAAAGCAGAGACATTACTTTGCCAACAAAGGTCCATCTAGTCAAGGCTATGGTTTCTCCAGTGGCCATGTATGGATGTGAGAGTTGGACTGTGAAGAAGGCTGAGTGCCGAAGAATTGATGCTTTTGAACTGTGGTGCTGGAGAAGACTCTTGAGAGTCCCTTGGACTGCAAGGAGATTCTCTTCTCTCTTACCTTTGCAGACAATCTCAAACAAGAGGCTTCCCAGGACTTGTTCCAAACGCCCCCTGACCTGTGCCAGCTCCCCCAAGCGAGGGGCCCCTGCAAAGCTGCTTTGCTCCGATACTTCTATAACTCTACATCCCATGCTTGTGAGCCCTTCACCTATGGTGGCTGTCAGGGCAATGACAACAATTTTGAGACCACAGAGATGTGTTTGAGGATCTGCCAACCCCCTGGTGAGTCCTCTGATGGACCCAGGAAGAGGAACCGAGGTGATAGGATGCTGGGTGTGAAGGGACAGGGTGTTGGTGAGGATGCTGGCAGTGATGCAGGTGACGATGTTAATATGGGAGTTAGTGATGATGAGAATAAGGAGAATGAGATACCTGTCACTGAGTAATGAGGTGCTGGCAGTGTAGACAGCAAGGCAGAGGTGGCTGGTGGCACTGATAATAAAGATGAAAGGTGGGTTGATTCCTGTAGCAAGCCCTTTTAAAATACATGATGGTGAGGGGGCGGGGTGTCTTCCCTGGTGGCCAGTGGCTAAGATTCCACCCTCCCAATTCAGGGGCCTGGAGTGTGATCCCTGGCCAGGGAACTAGATCCCACATGCCACAAGTAAAAGACCTCCTGTGGCACACCTAAGACCCAGTGCAGTCAAATAAATAAATAAAGTACATGGTAGGGCTAGCAGAGGTGAAGACAGCAATGTGACCTTGCAGGGTGATCCTGTTGACAGAGGTGAGAACCGCGGTTGTAGCAGTGATCTGGGTGGGAGGTGGTAGATATGGGGAGGTCCCCGGGCTGGTGGATGTTGAAGGGGTTGGGTAAGGAGTCCAGCTTGACGGCTCTGGCTCTAGGATGCCAACGGGCCAGCCAAGAAGGGAGCTGACTATCATCTCCATCACAGAGACCAAGGACAAGAGCTGACGGTGACACCTGCACGGGTTCCCAGCCTTTGAGCAAAAGCTGCCTCGGCTGCCCTTCCTGCTTGGAGGCCCTGTTCTGAGCCCATCCTGTATCCCTCCGGGACTGGATCAATAAAGTGTTCAAAGTTGACGTGGCCTGAAGCCTTCCTACAAGGGCCCTGGGCTTGTCCTCAAAAATCACTCAGTCACAGGGGTGATCAAACCTGCATCACCCCACCCCCAGCCCTCCAGGCCCTCACTGTCCTGTGTTCCCAGAATGAAGACAGGACAAAGAACACAAGTTCCCCTTTCACCAGGGGGTCCTCAAGGAAGCCAGACTGAATGGAAATTTGGGGACCTTGGATGTCTGTCCCTGGATCCTGGCCTGCTGCTCTTTCTTACCTAGGGCTGCACGAGCCAGAATGCTCTTCCTGTCCAGCAGGAACCATGGCCTGGAGGAGTGTGGAGGGGGTAGAAATTCAGGAATCTTGGCCAGCTAGGGTGACTGCCCTCTCTCTCCACCAAGAGGAATACTGGAAAAAGATTTTTACAAATTTTTTTAATTGTGGTAAAATATGTACAACATGAAGTTTACCATTTTAACCATTTCTAAATGTACTATTTGGTAGTATTATATATACACACACTGTTGTATGTATATATACACCATGACCACCACCCACCTCCAGAACTTTTTCATCTTCCCAAACTGAAACTTTGTACTATTAAAGATTAAGTCCTTTTTATCCCTGCCCTGGGCACCACTACCCTAACTTCTGTCTCTGAAAATTTAACTACTCAGGAACCTCATAAGAGTAGAATCAGAGTATTTTTCCTTTCAAAACTGGTTTGTTTCACTTAGCGCCATGTCCTCAAGGTTTATCCATGTTGTAGCCTGTATCAGAATTTCCATCCTTTATTTTTCGGGTGGTGGTGCTGCTCTGGGATCTTAGTTTCCTGACGAGGGATCAAACCCACGCCCCCTTGCGAAGGAAGCTTGGGGTCCTAGCCACTGGACCACCAGGGAAGTCCCAAAATCTCCTTCCTTTTAAAGACTAAATAATATAACACTGTTAGATACATTTCAGATATTGACCAACCTGCCCACCAACCCCAGCAACTCTCTCCTCATGTCCTGCATCTGATCTAACCACTTGCTCTTGCTAGAAGGGAAACTGCTGGCCCAAAGTCCAGCAGCAATACTAGAAGCCAGAACCTGGGCTTCCCAGACCAGATCCCTGTCCTGGCGATGTCATGGGGACCTCGGTGTGCCCTTCCCACCCCACCCCTTTCACATGTCCTATTGCCTGGGAGCCAACCTAGACCATGTGATATCACATCAGCAAGGACACACTGGGAAGCCAGCCTGGCCTGAAGCTCTGATGGGGACCCAAAGCTGAATGGACCCTTGGGCTTTATCCAAGGCCAAAAATTCTTAATCATGCATGAGTAAGTATATATTTGAGAGAAAGAGCATTTTCTTTCTTTTTTACTCTTGTCTTTTTTACTTTTTTTTTTTTTGGCCCACCACATGGCATATAGGAGCTTAGTTTCCTGACCGGGAATGGAACCTGCGCCCCTTGCAGGGGAATCACAGAGTCTTAACCACACAGCAGGGAAGTCTACTCCCTTTCATGTTCTGAACAACTACTCAGAGACTGAGCTCTGGAAGACAGTGAGGGTCGCCTTAACCAGGCACTGTTCCAGACACTGCAGCTACAAAATTCTGGTCCATATGGATCTTAATTGTTAATGAGCAGGATATGGAAGCGACACAGTACATTAGATGGTGGTGAGGGCTACCGAGGAAAACAAGGCAGGCCAGTGGTGAGCTGGAAGCTGGAGAAGCAATTTATAACCAGGGTAGCCAGGGAGACCTCTTGATAAATTGATGGTGAAGGTGGTGAAGAGTTGGATTCTTCAGTTAGGTTGAAGGTAGAACAAACAGCTTTTTTGACAAGGCATACTGGAGAATAAGGATCAAAAAATGAGTCCANGAAAACACACAGGGTACCTGGACCTCTCAGGTCCACTGAGAAACAGTCAGTCAAAGCAATCCGACAGAGACAAAAACGTCAGAACTTACAGAATTAGGACAAAACCTGAAAACCGATCATTTGAATCTTGAATTCGGCAAAAGCTCCTTTATCCAGGGTACTTACATATACTGGTTGTTTCACAGTCTTCTTACCCAAGGAAATAAGAGGGACGCCACCAAACCAGCGGATATCTGGCGGAACAAAGGCAACATCTTAGAAGGCCTCGCCTGCCTGAAGACCCTCTTATCTCTGGGTGTCCCGAGCTATTTTGCGCAGTAAAAATAAATAAACGTAGCTGACTGTGCGAGAGTTAACGATCTTATTAAGAGGCAGCCACCTTTATTTGTTCTTCACACAAACACAGGAAGTGAGTGAGTGAGTGAAGTCGCTCAGTCGTGTCCGACTCTTTGCGACCCCATGCAGTCAAACACTTAGGGACAGGAAGAACAAGGAAAGAGGACCACCGCTCGGCTACTTGTCTGCCGCTCTGCACTGCTGGGCCACTCCCAAGGCGCAGCTCTGCTTGTGCCCCATTCTAATCAACAGGCCAGCAACACAAGAAGCCCAGAGAAAGACACAGATGGAAACAGACGTGAAGTGCATGATCAATGTAGCACCACGATACGTAGAAAATGGAAGTATTTAATGGATGACACCAAGACAGTCATTCTCCTATTCGAAGGAAGAAGACCTACTTGCGAAATAATTGAGGAATCTGTCCTCTCTGCCAAAGATGTCAGCCGGTTTTATGATGGTGGCTTCTGGAAACGTCTCTCTCACTTCCTTCTCTCCAACAGCCTAGACAGCCAAACACAACAGAGCTCTGCAGTAAGTGAGCAAAACTTCCACCTTCTCACTACCAGAACGTCCTTCTGCTATCAGAACCCATGGGTCCTTCCAGGTCATGTGTGTTCCAGGCGAAGGGCATCCTATGATAACACTCGGTTATAGGTACACCACCCCCCACCCCACCTTATGTGCAGTTTTGCTTCCCACTTTCAGTTACCCACGGTCAACTGTAGCCTAAAAATATTAAATGGAAAATCCCAGAAATACTTGCTAAGTTTTTAAAGTGCACGCTGCTCTGAGTGGTGTGGGGAAATCTCAGGTCCACCTCCTCGGGCTTGCTGGCACATGAATCTCACATTATCACGAGAAGAAGGGTGAGCACAGTTAGCAGATGGAGCGACAGACAGGGTGGGGTGTTGCATTCACACCACTTTTATTACCATCTATTATAAGGAAAGCTATGACCAGCCCAGACAACATATTCAAAAGCAGAGACATTACTTTGCCAACAAAGGTCCATCTAGTCAAGGCTATGGTTTCTCCAGTGGCCATGTATGGATGTGAGAGTTGGACTGTGAAGAAGGCTGAGTGCCGAAGAATTGATGCTTTTGAACTGTGGTGCTGGAGAAGACTCTTGAGAGTCCCTTGGACTGCAAGGAGATCCAGCCAGTCCATTCTGAAGGAGATCAACCCTGGGATTTCTCTGGAAGGAATGATGCTAAAGCTGAAACTCCAGTACTTTGGCCACCTCATGTGAAGAGTTGACTCATTGGAAAAGACCCTCATGCTGGGAGGGATCGTGGGCAGGAGAAGGGGACGACAGAGGATGAGAGGCTGGATGGCATCACCAACTCGATGGATGTGAGTTTGAGCAAACTCCAGGAGTTGATGATGGATAGGGAGGCCTGGAGTGCTGCGATTCATGGGGTCAAAAAGAGTCGGACATGACTGAGCGACTGAACTGAACTGAACTGATTATAACTGCTCTTTTTTATTAGTAGTTACTGTTGTCAGTCTTTCTGTGCCTAATTTATACATAAAACTTGATCACAGGTATGTATGTACGGGGTAAGCGAAGCATATACTAGAGAGATCTGTACCATCCTTGGTTTCAGGCAGCCACTGAGGGTCTGGGAATGTAATCCCGGCAGTAAGTGGGGGGATTCATGTACACAGAATTTAAAAAGAAAATGACACACAAAAGAGCCCTGCATCGTTTAGCTCTTGCTGGGCTTCTTTCCGTATTGATTCCAAGGAAACTTATGCAGAAGAAGGAAGGAGAAAAATCAGAAGAGATTTTTTTCTGGCCTCCATTTTTCCTTCCAGTCACAGATTCTCTGGTTTGTGTCAATCATGAGCAACCTGCCAGAGAAAGGAGGGTGGGGTGCAGGAGGCTACAGCAACGGAAGTGGCAGCAGGGCACACCGGCCCAGAGGAGTGGGCACGCCGGCCCAGCAGTGGGCACGGGGCCCTCCCTCCCCACCTCCTCTGCTGCGACACCCTCTCTCGGGACCCCTGTCCCTTCTGAGACAAGGCCCCTCGGTCAGTGTAGCTGTCAGTACCTCGCTTGGCCTTCCCTCCCACCCGTGCCCACCAGGGGTGGCATCAGAGCCCAGAGGACTCAGACCTCAGTTTTTTGAGCTTCTCAGCTCCAAAAACCTCGTCTCCACCCCACTCCCTCCACTCTCAACTTGGACGCCGCAGATCAGAGCCTCCCCAAGCACCCCTCCTCTGAGCTGCTCTCTGCTGACAAGCTCTTGGGCTGCCAGCCTGCCTGCTCCCTGCTCTTCTGCTCCTGAGATGCAACCCTTCACCTGCCCAGGACCCCAGTCCACTGTTTCTGCCTTCCTCCATACCAACCCTCACTGACATCTGCTCCAGGCCAGAGTCCATGGCCCACCTCTGCTTTCACTCTCCTGACTTTGGGTTAAACCATTGCTATTTAAAAGTTTAATTATTATAGTCTGAGTTCGAGCAACAGAGTAAAATCCAGCTTCTCACAGATAACTTTGAAATCCTGAGTCAGGTATTCTTAACCAATTCCTATTTTTTCTTTCCAGGAATGTTGATATTGAGGATGTTTTTATAAGATTGCCAAGCTACTCAGCAATACTTGGTGCATGTGGAATTATTTTCGTCAATGGATTAGAAACTAGATGTCAGCTAAGACCACATCTTCCCAGCACCCACTATACCATGGAGCACACAGAAGGTGCTTAATAAATGATTTGTTCAGTTAAAGATCACAGTGGATCCAACAGCTGGAGCCAGGGTCAAGGAACTCTGAGGTCCTTATCAGCCTGACCCCAAGCAGACCCCTCATGGCAGGAACCAAATGCCGAAGGCAGCTCCAGGCACCACAGCCCCTTCTGCGTCCCTGATGATAAAACATCTCTGGTACAGGCTGACTCCAAACCAGGCTGGTCCATCTCCAGGCGCAACTGGGACCACAGTGGGGTTTCTGGGAATCCAGGAAGGCTAACTACAATGTGAACAGACATCTTCCCTCGCAAATATTTATCCTGTCACCCCAGCTTTCACACCACTCCTCCAAAGGCATAAGGCATGACTATGCAGGGGTCAGAGAAAGAAAGACAGTCCTTGAGCTTTTCTGGGTGACATGGGTATGACTCTGGTACAGGAATCACACTCTACCTTCTGTGTTTAGCCTGTAATTCTGCTAAGCACTAAGAAACTTTACACTCTTGAGCACAGGTAACAGGATGAGCCACCCATCTCTGCAGCCGCTTAGCACAGTTCCCTACAAACAGAAGACACCCAACCACGTCTCACCCACACGACAATCACACCCTTGACATAAGAACTAGAAATCCCCTAATTCTGAACACGTTGGTGAGAAACCTTTCTCACTTAACTCACGCGCCTAAGGGGCCAAGAAACCCCAGCTCTGTGAACCTCTTTCCAAATTGACTTGTCCTGTACCTTGTTTCTCAGATACTTAGAAGAGCTCTTAATATCAGCATTCAGATGTGAAATGTGAATAAATTTTTCAACTCCAGCTTCTTTGGACACTTGAGCGATGGCTTGGGGAATCTTGACAAAAACATCCTCAAAATCAAAGTTTCTGGAAGGAAAAAACAGGGGGGGTTAAGAACACTTGACTTGGGATTGCAAAGCTTTCTGTGATAAGCTGGTTTCCATGACTGCTGGGATTCATAATAGTTAAGCTTTTAAATAGCAATGATTTAACCCGAAGTCAAAGGGAATAGTGTTTGTTTTTTTTTAATTTTATAGGCCTGCTCACTGTCATTACCATACATAATGTCAGGCTGACTATAAGTGATCAAACAGCATAGGTATTGTCCTCTGCCCTCAAGGCTTCCCAAGGCTGAGGCCCTTTAACAAAGTCTGGCTGCACTGTTTGGGTGGGGAGGAGGGAAGTGCTGGGTGCTGGAGGGGAAATCATTTCTTATTCCTGGGCCTTTGTTTCCTTCACAGGGAAAAAAGGAAACTTAAAAAAAAAAAAAATACCTCACTCACCAATTTGATGCAATAACATAAACTAAGAGCCTGCTCTGTACAAAGGGCTATGATAGTCACCTCAGGGGCTAATAAGGCTGAATAAGGCCCGCAAGTCATCAGAGAACTTAAAAATATGTGACAAGGCAGCCACACCTTAAATACATCTAAGTTAAACTCTCACAAGTGCGGAGAAAGGGGCATAAACAAAGAGCTGCGGAACCACAGGATTAAAACCCCTTCGGCTACGCACTTGAAACTGTCACAACGTTAATCGGCTATACCTCAAAACAAAATAAAAACTTAAAAAAACCCACAACCTTACCTGTTGATGAACAACACACACAGGGGCTAAAAATCACTTTCAAACAGGCACCCATGCTATCCTTGATTAACAACATGGAGAACAGACTGAGAAGACCGCTCACACGAGAAAAACCAGTGTGTAGCCTGTTAGTCTGGGAACCCTCCTTCCTATCCCATCCCAGCTGGAAAGATCCAAACATAGGACCCATAGTGGCGAGGCCGGCAAGGTGACGACACCCACTGCGCTCGCAAGATTTACCCTTGATTTTCATGAGCAGCATGTCACAATGTCTGCACAGTGACTAACCGCCAATTAAATCTCCAGCTGGGGGGTCGGGCTGTGTGGGAAGAAGGGAGAGGTCAAGTGGGGAGGGTGGCCCCTGGGTATGAAAAGGCTGTTCAATCAACACTGATGAACTACCTAAAAATGTTACAGCTACAATCCCTGGCATGTTACATGCCCAAGAAACGTCCACTGAGCCCTCAGCCCATCTGCAAAGAAGAGACAGGAGGCCGAGACTCACTTGGTCTCCCACTCTCGCCCAACCAGGTTGATGACCACGTTGCTGTGCTCCACGGCTCTTCGGATTGAGTCCTTGTCTCTCCCGTTCCAGTCCTGTAACACAAACGTTTTTTAAATGAGGAGAGTGTGTCAGTGGAAGAGTGCAGGCCCAGACGGGATGATAAAAGGGAAGTCAGCTAGTGAGCAGCCGAGCCAGGCACCCAGGCCCCGAGTGTTTCTCCACAGAAACTGCGGGCACTGGGACAGCATAGTTCTGCGTGCAAAGGACCATCCTGTGCACTTGAGGATGCTCAGCATCCCTGGTCCCCACCTGATAAACCATATGGACTCCAGTCACGTGACAACCAAAAGGCCACACATTTTTCACCGTTCCCTTGCAGGCTCTCCCCACCCCACCCCGCTGCCCTGCCCTCCTGGCAACTATTGGCCTAAGGACGAACCTGAGGCTGCGGAGTAACAGCACTGAACGCTCAGGAAGAAGTGTTTCAAGTGACGTCTATGCAAAGCTAGCCAGGTTATAAATCACCCTGTTTGTAATATTCTCTGTCTAGAGAAACACTGTCCAGGAGAAATGTAACATGAGGAACACATGTAATTCTGATTTTTCTATTAGCCTCATTTAAAAGAATGAAAAGAAACAGGTGAAATTGATTTTAATAATTTACCTTATTGGACTCAACATACTCAAAATACTATTTCAATATGTGATAAATGTGAAAAATTACTAACAATATAATGAATAGTACTGCCTTCAAACCAAGTCTTTCATTTATGGCATACCTCAATCCAGACCAAGTGACTTTTCAAGGGCTCAAGAGCCGATGTGGCCAAAGGTTACTGTCCGGCATGAGTTATGAGCAGGGGCTGGCAAACTATGACTGCAGCCAAATCCAGCCTGCAATCTAACTTTGTAAATAAAGTTTTATAGGAACACTGCCACTCCCATTTGTTCACACACTGTCTATGGCTGTTTTGGGGGCCTCCTAGGTGGCTCAGTGGTAAAGAACCCTCCTGCCAGTGCAGGAGATGCAGGTCAATCCCTGGGTCAGGAAGATCCCCTGGAGAAGAAAATGACAATGCACTCCAGTACTCTTGCCTAGGAAATTCCACGGACAGAGGAGCCTGGCAGGACACGGTCCATGGCATCGCAAAGGGTCAGACACGACTTAGCGACTAAGCACGCACGTGGCTGCTTTCAAACTACAAGGGCAGAGCTGGGTAATCATGACCTGCAAAGCTTAAAGTATATCCCGTCTGGTTCGTTAGGGAAAAAAGTCTGCTAAGCGCTAGACTAGGGTTTACAAGAATGGCCTGTGAATGGAGGACGCCCTTGGTCCACTTTGGCAGGAAACTGCTGCTTGGTTATACTGCCTCTCTCTCCCAGAAATAACCTTAGCAGTTTACATTAGTCGGCTCCAGTGATCAGTAACCCAGGCTCTCACCATAAAGATGATCTGGCCCAGGTCACCCATGGGACGAAGGTGCATGGTGTCATATGGCTCACACCGGTAGGGGACAATCACCTGTGACCCCATGCGACCTAGAAAAGAACGAGTTGAAGCAAGGATCAATGTTAACATAATACAATTACATTATACAGCAGTGGTTTTGTAAACATTTCAGTTCTAGTATGACCGTTTCTGTTCTTCAGTTGCTCAGTTGTATCCGACTCTTTGCAACCCCTTGGACTGCAACACACCAGGCTTCCTTGTCCTTCACCATCTCCCGGAGCTTGCTCAAACTCATGTCCATCGAGTTGGTGATGGCATCCAACCATCTCGTCCTGTCATCCCCTTCTCCTGCCTTCAACCTTTCCCAGCATCAGGGTCTTTTCTAATGAGTCGGCTCTTTGCATCAGTCGGCCGAAGCACTGGAGCTTCAGCTTCATCATCCATCCTTCCAATGAATATTCTAGTATGATACGTGAATCACTTCTATGCTTAATTTAAAAAATATATTTTGCCACTATGCTCGAGATGTCATAGGGCTTCCCAAGGGGCGTAGCAGTAAAGAACCCACCTGCCAAAGCAGGAGACACAAGAGACAAGGGTTTGATCCCTGGGTGGGGAAGATCCCCTGGAGAAGGGCAGGGCAACCCACTCCAGTATTCTTGCCTGGAAAATCTCATGGACAGAGGGGCCTGAGGGCTACAATCCATGGGGTTGCAAAGAGTCAGACACCACAGAGCACATAACCTCAACAGAGATACTGTAACTTTTCAGGGTTCCCTATTTCTGTATTAACGTCCTGTACAAGAAGTTTGTGCCTGCTCTGAATGTACAGGAGTCCAAAACTACATAAATCCAAGCTAGGAGGAATTCAAAACACTGTGACAATGAAAAGAAACAGACTCACAGCTTCTCAGTAGATAAACATAATAAAGAGCTTTGGAGTTTGTTGAACTTGAGGAACGTGACTTACCAAGGTGGTTGACGACATAGCGGCCCAGGAAGCCTGTTGCTCCAAACACAGTGGCCACAATCCCACTGACAGAGGAACGCCCACCTTTCCCATGCGGTATGACTGCATGATGAAGCTGGCGCTGGGGTGGGCTGTGAAACACAGAGGCGGCTAGGGCAGGCACAGAAGAGCCTTGAAGAAAACCCAGAACACACATAAAAGTGACCACGAATTCCCTTCCTGGAAACGCAACATTATTTTGCTCTCAGTATTTTCACTTACTTAGGTAACAGCGCAAAGTTAACTTTCGAATTACAAGTTATAACTGAAGTGCCAACCGCAACAATAAATACAAATGACTGCAACAAAGAATCCACAGGACATAAGGAAATTGTATAAAGATGAGAACACAAACTCCCTGTCCTATAGGCTATAATTTACCTAGAAAGACAAATCACCGTATGAAAAATAATAAGCAATTACAAATTAAAAGGGTATAAACCTCCCCATGAAAGGAGCAGAAAGAATGCAAACTAAAGGCACCATAAGTTAGATGACCTTGAGGAAGGATTCCTGAATAAAGCATTCTGAGAAAGGTTTGAGGTAGTAACGACAGAAAAGATAGATTTCCACGTGAAACACCTAACACATCTAACAATGTAGGAGTAGAAATGAATAAGCCTGGTGCAGGGAACAGCAAAAGACGCGCCTGGAGCAGACTGTGAAACTGATGATGAATGAAAGCAGAGTCGGTGATCTGGGCTGGAGGCAGAGATAAAAGATGATTTTTTTTAAGAGTGCAATTCAGACTGTATCTTTAGTACAACACTGCTGGAAATCATCCAAAGCTGATGAGTAAGCTACTGAGAAAGTAAGGCTGTGTCTGCTTACTAGAGATGACTGCCCAGAAACCAGTTTTTCCCTATCCAAAAGTGTAGAATTGGAGAAAGAGCCTAGCTTACCAGACAGGTACTGAAACCACAGGCATTAAAAACAAACACTGCAGATCAGACACATAATAGTAACAAAATAATAACATCTAAATAACACCTAAACTTACAGAGGCATCCGAGGCATCCCTCTTAGGATTATTTTATTTCACATTATCTTTACTGCCACTTTGTAGACCAGAAAACCACAGCTCGGAGAGGTTCTGTGCCTAAACCAAAGAGCCAGCAAAGAAGATTGAAAAAGAGAGAAAACAAAAGAAAATGGTAATCCAGAAGTCAAATGAAGAAAGTGATGGATGGAGAGAACAGTTAAGTCTGTCAACTGCTGCTGAAAAGGGAAATAAGCAGAGGGCAGATAGCTAGGATCTAGAAGATGTTGGCTGTAACTGGCCTGAATAAGAACAATTTTTCTGGAGCAGGAATGCAGTGGGGAGGTCCTAAGAGGAGTATTGAAAATTCTTCTTGGGGGATGCAGTGTAACGGGACTAAGAAAAACAGGATTAGAGGAACAAGAAGACAAGGAAGGGTTTGTTTAACATAAGCTATTATAGCATATTTATATGCTAATGGAAAACCGTCGGCAATCTTGATTCCAGCTAGTGTTTCTTCCAGCCCAGCGTTTCTCATGATGTACTCTGCATATAAGTTAAATAAAACAGGGTGACAATATACAGCCTTGACATACTCCTTTTCCTATTTGGAACCAGTCTGTTGTTCCATGTCCAGTTCTAACTGTTGCTTCCTGACCTGCATACAGATTTCTCAAGAAGCAGGTTAGGTGGCCTGGTATGCCCATCTCTTTTAGAATTATCCACAGTTCATTGTGATCCACAGTCAAAGGCTTTGGCATAGTCAATAAAGCAGAAATAGATGTTTTTCTGGGACTCTCTTGCTTTTTCCATGATCCAGCAGATGTTGGCAATTTGATCTCTGGTTCCTCTGCCT
>SJYV01018500.1:0-10645 GCA_006410875.1 Neotragus pygmaeus
AGTCCAAGGGACTCTCAAGAGTCTTCTCCAGCACCACAGTTCAAAAGCATCAATTCTTTGGCGCTCAGGTTTCTTTATAGTCCATTTCTCACATCCATATATGACTACTGGAAAAACCATAGTTTTGACTATATGGACCTTTGTCAGCAAAAAAATGTCTCTGCTTTTTAATATACTATCTAGGTTGGTCATTGTTTTTCTTCCAAGGAGCATGTGTCTTTTAATTTCATGGCTACAATCTCCATCTGCAGTGATTTTGGAGCCTAAGAAAATAAAGTCTGTCACTGTTCCCATTGCTTCCCCATCTGTTTGCCATGAAGTGATGGGACAGGATGCCATGACCTTCATTTTTTGAATGTTGAGTTTTATGCCAACCTTTTCAATCCGTAAACGAGTCTTTACCAAGCTCCCTACACCAAACAGCAACTAGACTGTGCTGGGGGATGGGGCAGGTACAGAAGATGGAGGGATCTCAAGTTTCTGCCCGGAGGGTGTCAGATACCTGCTTCCAGCCCCGTAGTTGTTTTGTCGATCAGTCGTGTCTGACACTTTGCGACCCCATGGACTGCAGCATACCAGGCTTCCCTGTCCTTCACCATCTCCTGGAGCTTGCCCAAACTCATGTCCATTGAGTCAGCCAACCACCTCATCCAACCACCTTATCCTCTGCCGCTCCCTTCTCCTCCTGCCCTCAATCTTTCCCAGCATCAGGGTCTTTTCCAATGAAAACGGTCTTCGCATCAGGTGGTCAAAGTATTGGCGCTTCAGCTTCAGCAGCAGTCCTTCCAGTGATTGGTTTGATCTTTCTGTCCCAGTGACTCTTGGTAGTCTCCAGCCCTGAAGATCCTGCAAACCAGCACTTCTCTGGGTGCAGACCACATGGATTGAATGGAATTTCCACAGGCTACAAGGAATCAGATTTTGCACTCTTTGCTCTTAAACAGCCCTAGGAAGGGAACACGTTCTCCACCCAAAACCTCAAGAAGGTTATTTGAGACATTTAACAAATTAATATACAGTTTAACAAGTTTGAGAGTTTAGAAAAGTCTTACCTGTACATGTTAAAACACTCAAACAACACAGGAGGGTGAAGTAGGAACTTCAGCTCCTCGCCCTCCACTCTGCCTCCCGGAACTGCTGCCTGGAGAAAGCCACTCTCCTGATGCTATTGATCACCTTCTCGGAGCCAAACACTCCCCTGGGCACTGGGGACAGCAGGGGATCAGACACAGCCCCTGCAGAACCGAGGATGATGACCGTGGCTTTTAAAGTTTACTGAGTGCTTGCTGAGAGTGGCCGGGCGGGATCCCGACTCTTTTAACAGGGCCATGATTGTGCCCCTTTTATAAAAGAGGAGAAGGGAGCATCTCCAAACCATGATTTCCTAGACTTTGTCTGAGTTCAGCCTGTAACTGCAGCACTTGGACCGGCCGTGCTCAAATACAGGTTCCTGGGCTTGCACTCACCCGCTTCTCAGAGCAGGGTGAGGAGCCTGCATTTTACACACACACACTGGGAGTCTCTGTTGTTCTTCAGCCGTGCCCGACTCTTTGTGACCCCATGGACTCACTGCAGCACGCCAGGCACTCCTGTCCTTCACCATCTCCTGGAGTTTGCTCAAACTCTTGTCTAGCAAGTCGGTGATGCCATCCAACCAGCCACCTTCTCCTTTTGCCTTCAATCTTTCCCAGCATCAGTTTTGAGGACCACTGCCCCAGCTGCCCTGGGAGGTGGCAGGGTGAAGAGACCACTGAGGCAGTCGCATTCTGAAGTGACAAACCCTTGTGGGGGGTGCGGGGGCAGCCAGGGCGAAGGTGCAGAGGGGAGCGGGCTCTCCTGCTGGGTTCTCTGAAGCTGAGCCTCCTGGAGGTCTAATTGCCTCCATCTCAAGACTTTCAGCCCTACCAGGGCTCTCCCCCTCCTTCCCAAGATGTGCAATTATTCCAGCTGGCAATCCCAGCTGCTTTTTTTTTTCCCAATATCTTATTAGTCAAGCAGAACATTAATTAAATGTGAGAATAATAGGCCCAGAGATGAAAAAAATAATTATAAAGCCGCAGCAAGTCCGTTCACAGGGCTCTGCGGTAGCTGGGCCCCTTAACTTTGTGACGGTGAGGAAGACTGTCACCCGGACTTCCTACCCTGCCAGGTGACTCGAGGTAGCACCTTTAGATGTGGGGGGGGGGCAGGTGGGGGAAAGTGCATGGAGATGCTGAGTCCAGGAAGCCTTGGAAACCAGTCATCTTAGCCACCATGGGGCTCTGTGAGGGAGGGGCAGGACGTGGGCCACCACCCAGGAATAAACTAGACCCTGTGGGAAAAGAAGCCCAGCTGCCTCTCCTCACTCCATCCTCCCACTCTGCTGGCTTCCCCCTGGTGAGCTCCTGTTCATCCTTCAAGGCCCAGCCCAAAAGACCTCAATTCTGGGAGGCAGAGCTAACCCTTGCATTTCCCTGGCTAGGAGCAGCTCTCTGTCACAGTTCAGGCTCCTATTCCCATGTCTGTCCCTGTTACAGTCCTGAGAACAAGGCCTGGCCCTGAGCAGGTGTGGATGAACAGGTATTTTGGCAAGACAAGCGCCAGAGCTGGTCAGCTCTGCTTCCAAACCCCTCCTTTCAAATTAAGTGTTGTCCCAACATCCAGCCTGTGCCGAACAAGTAGGCTGGAGTTGTGTGTACTGTTTGAAGTGGCATTCAAGGTCCTTTGTGACTTCAGCCTCACCTCCTTCTTTACCAGTTCTTCCTAAGCATGTTCCTGGCCCAGCTATGTCCAAGTCACCTGGGGCACACCCTGGACCTACCTGGTCAGAGGCTCAGGGAGTTTGCAGAGCATCAGTTTGCAGATAGCACTGGGCAGTGAGAAGAGGTGGTGATGGACAAAGTCGCTGGAAGCCAAAGAGCCCCGCCACTCGCCAACCTCTAGCCCCAATCCTCACCCCCACCCACTCAGCAGTTCTTTGCCCAGCAGTACATTTATCTAAATTAAACACGGTGCTCCTAATGAAACAATCAGAGTTATTACACACTCTGCTGACTCCCGGCAAAGCCTCTGATTGACTCAGCCACCCTGAGAAGGCTCTGAGAACGCGGGTGTAGTCCACCCCCATCCTGCCAGAGGAAGGGGCTTGGACACTGGAAGCCAGCTCGGTAAGGCCCACCTGCTTCATTCACCGAGGTCCTAGAGCTGGAACACCCGTCCACAGGAACTGCGGTGTGGGGAAGTCAAAGTGGACCCGTGGAGAGAGTGGTCCCTTTTTCAGCCTCCTTCCTTCCTGGCTTTGTGGTCAAACCCTGGGCCCATGACTGGGCCGCTGGGACCTTCCCCAGCAGCCCTGACCCACCAGCTCGAGGCCCCTCCTGGGTTAAGTGTCACGATCGACCCCCGGTTTGGCTCCGTGAACCCGTGAACCCTCACGCCTTTTGCCCTTCCCTTCCCCTTCGGTAACTTACAAGGATCCCAGGAGCGGAAGCTAATGCTTACTGAGCACCTCCTGTAGGCCAGGCTTTGGATTCCTGTCTGGATTGTCACTGTTTCAGCCCTTAGGTCCCACTCTTTCCAGCCTAGGGAGGGAATGGAAGAAACAAGGAGATGTTTCTGCCTGGTTCTTTTGGGTCACTTGCTCTGGGCGCCTGGCCACCCTGTCGCAAGCGAGCCCAGGGGCCTTGGAAAGGCCACACATGGGTTTTCCAGGCCACAGACTTGGCTGAGGTCCCAAGCAACAGCCAGTATCAACTGCTAACTGAGGGGACCTTCAAGGTACTTCCAGCCTCAGCCACTGTCTGTAACAGCACAAGAGACCCTGAGCGGGAGCTCCCCAGCTGAGCCCAGTCGGCCCACAGACTTGTCCAGATGATAACCGACTGTTCTGTTATTCTGTCAGTCCTTCTTGTAAGCTGCTAAATCTGGGGTTGATTCCTTAGACAACAATAGAAACGCAAGGACTGAGCAGTAGGGGTGTGGAGATTCTGAAATGACTACGTTTCCACTTCTTAGCAGACAGAGAGCTTGTGATGGAAGTGAAGTGCCAAACTAGAGAGTCAAAATTTTTGCCTCTTTGGCTTCTAGACTTTTAGACACAGAAGTCATAACCTTCATGCCAGCTGTGTGACCCTGAGGAAGTCACTTTCCCGCTCTGAGCTTTGGTCTTATGAAGGACGTGATGTGCTTGGCACTCACGCGGCTCTCCTTGTCTGCTCTCCTCTCCACGGGACTGAGTGTCCTTCACATCTCCCTAGACACCCTCCTTCTCCACTCTCAGGCCTTCCTGCTCCTGGGGACACACGCACGCCCCTTCCTGCCTCCCTGGGTGCTGGAGTGAGCCGGGAGCCGGCCAATCGATAGCCAGCCCTGCCTGGATGAGTTCTCTGCTCGTTAGAAGGGTCTGCCGCCTCTGCCTCCCTCCTTTCCAACTCAGCAGGTACCTGATTCAGGGCAGGAGTAAAACAGCTAGCAATCTGCTTCTCACCCCACCTGCTCAGAGTCAAAGTCTGCCCCCTGCACCAGAGTAGGACCTAGATGGAGATCTAGACCATTAATTTCACTCCTGAGAATTAAGCTAAAGACATGATCTAAAACGTGAAGATATTCATTGCAGCATGGCTTAGAATAATGAAGCCCTGGAAAGAATTTAAGTGTGCGTGAAGCGTGACCCTTCATCTCTAGGGCCTTAGAGCGTAGAGCAGAAAGAGGCGGGGCTTTGGATTCAGACGGACCTGGGTCCGAATCCCACTCTGTGTGTCTCTGTCTGTCCCTGTTGAATGTTCCTGTGTGTCTGTCTTCATGTCTCCGTGTGTCCTTGTGTGCGTCTGAGTCTCTGTATTGGTCTGCACGTGTGTCCATCCGTGTGTGCTGAACATGTGACACTTTCTCCACCACCTTCCCCACACCCCGCCTGCCTGTCCATTCCATCCCATCTTAGGAGTTGGCGACCTTGACCTCGGTCTGCCTTGGACCAGCCTGGTGGCTGTGACCTGGCCCATCTCAGCACTCTGCCCTCCCTCCCAGGCCCAGGGGAAGTGCTGGAGTAAATCCTGCTTGAAACCCCAGCCCCCACCATCCTGACAGCTGCAGCAAGTCCGTCTGTGACTCTCTGAACGCGAACTGAAAAATGACCGGCGGTAATTGGGAGAGGAGGGTGTCTCTCTCTGCGTGACTCCAGCCAGAATTTATTAAATGTTCTTCTGAAAATTTCTGTTCATTTCCCGACCTGTTGGACTTGAGGCTTATCAGTCACGAGGCGCCTTTGCTGTGAAGAGCACCCACAGGCTCCCGCTCGACGTCCGGCCCTGCCCATCCCCGCAGAGGATGTCACAGTGTCCCGGCCCCCTTCTCAAGCTGCGTCCCTGAAGAGACCAAGCTTATCTTTGATCAGAGCGTAGTCATCACTGCGCTCCCCTCTTCGGGCCGTGGAACACTGGCTGCGGCTGCAATTGGAAGACGGAGGGGGTGGGAGCATGGTGACGGAGAGGGGTCTCCAAGTCTATTGCCAGCAGGGCATTCAGAGACCCCTTCCCTGGGTCTCTCTATTTGACCATCTGGATCCACTCTCCATTTCCTCTCGCTGCTCCGTGCACGCGGAGCAAGCCAGTCTTCATCAACGGCTTCCTGGGTCCCCGGTTCTCTTTTGGGTTTGGCTGATGGAGTCTCCTAGGGAAGATCAGAGGTGGGAGGAGAAAGAGGCTGCGGTGTTTAGGTCCCTGGTTCCTCTCTGGGCCGGCGGGTCCCTGAACTGAAGGTTACAGCTCCGGCCACCTTCCTCTCTACCCAGCCCCTGCCTTCCCTGGGTTCCGGTGACCACTGACGCCTCTGTCTCCCTTCAGGCTCAGAGGTGTTGACAGGGTTCCTTCACCTTTCCCAGGTACTGCATGATACCTTGTACACGCTGCCTATATTTTTATAAATATCCCCTTTGTTGACTTATCCTCAAACTCTTCAGTTGGAAGATGCCATCTATTTCTTGGCCTGATTGTGACCAATATGCTTTTGCTACCCAGACCACAAGCAGACACATTTTTGATGTTTTAAATTAAAAAAAAAAATTAACTCTGTTTCCAGTAATAAATGCTCCCCCAATTAAAAACAAATTTAAAGAGAAAAAAATAACAAAAAACAAACAAACAGGAAAAAAAAGCTAGAAAACAAAACCAAAAAAAGTGCCCATTGGGGAAAAGTCAGAAAATAAAAAGCAATCTTTTCCAAGTATCTGCTCTGTTCCAGGCCAGCGTGATGCCAAGAACATTCCACATTCCCTTACATGACCCCCGTGAGGAAGGTTTTACTCCCTTCAATGTAAAGATGAGGAACCTGTGGAATGGAGAGGTGACGATACCCGCCCCAGTCACGAAGCTAGGCCGTGGTGGGCTGAGGAATGGAGTCTCACAGGCCAGAGTGCTTTCTGCGGTCCCATCCACCTCCTCAGACGCCCTTGCTTATCTGAGCATCATTCTTACTGTCTTGAATAGCTCGCGGGCCCCAAAACCAATAAAGAAAATTCTACTTGCTGCAGCCACTAGGCCCCCAGGATAGCCCTGGAGATGAGTTTAGCCTAACCTCTGCCATGGCCAGACCAGGATGTTTGTGATGGAATGGTCTGGCTCACCTCTGGTCTCCACTTGTGGGCTCGAGTGGAGAAAAGCCCTTCCTTGCAATTTCTCCCCCAAGAATCCATGCCCCAGATCTGCGCCCACAAATAACTGCCGGCTAAGTGCTGCTGCAGGCGTCGCCCTCGCCATGGAGAGGGCACAGCGGGTCTGCAGGGAGGTGGTGAGGCTCCTGCATGTCCTCCTTGCCTCCAGCTGCACGAGGTGGCCCCTCCTGAGTGCCTGACCCTCTCTGCTCCAGCTTTTCTGATGTCACCCGTCCTTCAGCACCCCAAAGAGCCCCCCCCTCACTCTTCACACCTGACTGGTCTTCTCCAGTCCACAGAGACGTCGTCCACGGTGACCCACTTTCGGTGCTATGTGTCTCAGCTCATAGCTGTTCTCGAGCTGTTTATACTGTTTTTCAAATCAATTAGTTGCCTGATTGACTGTCCTGGGTCTTTGTTGCCGAGTGCTGGCTTCCTCTAGCTGCGGCGAGCGGGGCCTCCTCCAGTTGCGAGGCATGGGCTTCTCATTGCGGGGGCTCCTCTTGTTGCGGAGCACAGACCGTAGGGTGCGAGGGCTTCTGTAGTCTCATCACGAGGGCGCTCTAGTGGCACGCAGGCTCAATAGTTGTGACGCGCCAGCTTTGCTGACCTTTGTATGACCTTTGCTGACAAAGGTCATACAGTCAAAGCTATGATTTTTCCAGTAATCATGTACGGATGTGAGAGTTGGACCATAAAGAAGGCTGAGCCCTAAAGAATTGATGCTTTTGAACTGTGGTGCTGGAGAAGACTCTTGAGAGTCTATTGAACAGCAAGGGGATCAAATTAGTCAATCCTAAAGGAAATCAGTCCTGAATGTTCATTGGAAGGACTGATCCTAGATGCTTAGTTGCCTCACAGCATGTGGCATCGTTCCAAATCAGGGACTGAACCCATGTCCCCTGCCTTTGCAGGTAGCTCCTTAACCACTAGACCGGCAGAGAAGTCCATTTAAACTGTCGAGTCTCCCAGTTGCCCTGTGCGTGCACTCAGGCTCAGTCTCACTCAGTCGTGTTCGACTCTTTCTGTTGGTGAACTCATCCATCCCAGGAGGGAGATGCCCCCTGGCACTACAAAGACGGAGTGCCCGTGCCCGGGACCCTCCCAGATCTTGCCCTAAGTGTCTCCTCATCTCCTGTTCATCTGCATCCTTTGTGATATTATTCAGTCGCTCAGTCCTGTCCAACTCTTTGTGACCTCAAGGACTGCAGCTCACCAGGCTCCTCTGTCCATGGGATTATCCTGGCACCAATCCTGGAGTGGGTTGCCATTTCCTCCTCCAGGGGATCTTTCCAACCCAGGGATTGAACCTGCGTCTACTGAGGCTCTTGCCTTAGCGGGCAGATTCTTTACCCTTGAGCCACCTGGGAAGCTCTCCAGTTGACCTAGGAGCTCCATAAGGCAGGAAACCAATTTACTTCTATCTCACTCACTCACTTGCTCATTCACAGATTTTTTTCATTGATTCACTCCCTGACTCTTCCATTCATTCATTCACTCAATCACGTAAAGCATTAGTATCCTTAAAATTTCTGGCTTCCTTTTGGCTACATACAGATGAGGCCAGGAGAAACCATCCATCATTTGAAAGTCCAGTTCAGATATCGTCCATAGGGCCAATGGCCCTATGTTGGGTAAGGCCTTGAACTTGCTTTGTTCTCCCAGACTCATGACACTTTGGGTCACTTCCTCACAGGAATGCTTCTCAGGTGGAATTGGAGCTACCTCTGAAAGGTGCAGAATAAGTGACAAAGAGGCTAGAGCTTGTGAACCAACAGGCAGAGCAAAGCTCCCTGCCCCTCATGGCCAGGGCTATTTTCAACAGCTGACAGGCTGTGCACCATGTTAGTTAAGAGTTAAAGATTTGGTCTTCCACCTAGTGACCTTGGGCAAATTGCCCAAATTTCTGAGTTTCAGCCTTTTCATCTATAAAATGGGAATAACTATAATACTTACATCATTCAATTTTTACGAGGATTTAATGTAATAATGCATGGGAAAAATCCTTAGCATAAGGACCAGCGTGTAGTAACCAATCAGCTGGCTGAAAACTTTAAAAAATTATTATTAGTGCTTAAACATAATTTTCATCTTCATTCTACAGAAGGAAAACTGAGCCAGAGATGTTAAGTGGGTACCTAATCCCCTCTCCCCTCCTGCAAATCATTGGCTGGGCTGGTACTTGCATGCAGACCTATAGAGTTTGTGGCAGAAGCTAAGACAGGGGAGTTTGCTCTGGTATCAGTCACATGATTCTTCTTCCCTGTGCTGGGATCCCTTTACTTCTTTGAGTGTCATCTGTTAGTCATTAGGTTGCAAGTGACGGAAAGGATGGCAGAAACTGACTCAAACAGTGTATTAAAAAACAGAGACATCATTTTGCTGACAAAGGTCATACAGTCAAAGCTATGATTTTTCCCGTAATCATGTACGGATGTGAGAGTTGGACCATAAAGAAGGCTGAGCCCTAAAGAATTGATGCTTTTGAACTGTGGTGCTGGAGAAGACTCTTGAGAGTCTATTGAACAGCAAGGGGATCAAGTCAGTCAATCCTAAAGGAAATCAGTCCTGAATGTTCATTGGAAGGACTGATGCTAAAGCTGAAGCTCCAATCCTTTGGCCACCTGATGTGAAGAGCCGACTCATTGGAAAAGACCCTGATGCCGGGAAAGATTGAGGGCAAGAGGAGAAGGGGGGGTGGGGCGACAGAGAATGAGAGGGTTAGATGTCATCATGGATATAAGTCTGAGCAAGGTCCAGGAGATAGCGAAGGACAGGGAGGCCTGGCATGCTGCAGTCCAGGGGCTCGCAGAGTCAGACATGACTTAGCAACTGAGTAACAACTGCGAAACACAAAAGGACGGCCTTGGAGGGTCCAGGCAGCGATGACTTTCCCACCATGCTATCCCACCACTGCCTCAATGCGGGTACGAGTGTCCCCCCGCAACTCTGGCATGTCTCCACCCAAGAGTCTAAGTCCCAGGAGAGAGTGGGTTCCATAGGCCAAGCTCGGCCCACATGCCAGTTCCTTGCACTGGGACGCGCTGGTGTGGCTGGTGTGCCATCTAGGCCACTCTGGATGGAGATAAGGCACCTCCCCAGAAGAAAAGATGGCTCCTTCTTTTTCAGTCAGTTCAGTTCAGTAGCTCGGTCATGTCTGACTCTTTGTGACCCCATGGACCGCAGCGTGCCAGGCTTCCCTGTCCATCACCAACGCCCGGAGCTTGCTCAAACTCATGTCCATTGAGTCGGTGATGCCATCCAACCATCTCAATCATGGCTCCTTCTGCTTCCCAGAGGTCAAAGGATGGATATAAGAGGCCAAAGCACAATGGCATCCACTCCAGACTCACAAGTGACTTCCCATGAGGCCATGAAAAGGAGCACTTGAACTCCTAGGAGGGACGATGAGCCTCTCCTCGGAGCAAACTAACTGGACGCAAACTAACTGGACGTCTCCATCAGCACCTGCCGGGCTCCTCTTCCTCCATCTCTTGTCACCCTGACTCACGGCCCAGTGTTAGAGGCAGATTAATACCTGCTCCCCCACTTGCAATATTCAGAGTTCAGCCTCCATATATTCCGAGGACAAGCTCTAATTAGCCCAGAACGTTGGCGTAGAGCCTGCTTGTGGCTGACAGCAAGATAAATATACCTAAATGGCCTAAGTGATTTGCGGTTGGTTTTCATCTTTCTCCTGTAATAAGAGGAGCGGTGGCAGGGGTGGCAGCTTGTCATCTCTGGCGGGCCTGATGGATGACGCGGTGTCTCATCCGCCGGTGACTGTGGCTCCCAGGCAGCCCGCGGTTTATCACCCATCCCCGCCCCAACCCACCCAAAGCGCTGCTGAACTCATCAGAGTCAGCGTATATCCTCCCGGGAGGATCCAAAGATAAGCTTCGTGATATTTACAAAGTGAGAGTCTCACTTTTCATGATGGGCCCTGAGACATCAGAGTCTGGGCTGATGGCTTGAGGTATGGATTCCTTCAAAACACTTTCTGTTAAAAAATAAAACTCC
>SJYV01018503.1:0-11684 GCA_006410875.1 Neotragus pygmaeus
ACCGCGGCACACAGCCCGGAAATCTGTGCAGGGTGACCAGGGTACAGAGCTCAGAAATCGTCACTAGCCGACCGTGGAACACAGCCCGGAACTTGGCGCAGGGTGACCACGGTACACAGACCGGACCTCTGCGGAAGGCTACCGTGTCACACAACCTGGAACTCATCGCTAGCCGACCGCCTAACAGAGTCCGATCCTCAGAGAAGGGTGACCGTGGCACTCAGGCCGAACCTCAGCATAGGGCGACAGCGGAACTTAGGCCAGATCTCATCGCAGGGCAACAGTGGCAAACAGGCCAGACATCGGCTTAGGGTGACTGAGGAACACAGCCCGAAAATGAGTGAAGGGCGACCGTGTCACACAGCCTGGAACTCGTTGCTGGCTGAATGCAGAACACAGCCCAGACCTCAGCGCAGGGTGAAGGTGGCACACAGGCTGGACCTCAGTGCAGGGCGACAGCAGCACACAGGCCGGATCTTGGTGCAGGACAACCGTGGCACACAGGCTGGACCTTGGGGCAGGGTGACCGTGGAACACAGGACGGATTTCAGCTCAGGGCAACCGGGGCAAAAAGCCCGGACCTCAGCTCAGGGCGACCGCGGCACACAGCTCGAACCTCAGTGAAGAGCGACCGAGGCACACAGCATGGCCCTCGGCACAGGGTGACACTGGCACACATCACAGACCTCAGGAGATGGTGACCACAGCACACAGCCCGGACACCAGCGCAGGGTGACTGTGAAAAATAGCCTGGACTCGGAGCTAGNAACCTCAGTGAAGAGCGACCGAGGCACACAGCATGGCCCTCGGCACAGGGTGACACTGGCACACATCACAGACCTCAGGAGATGGTGACCACAGCACACAGCCCGGACACCAGCGCAGGGTGACTGTGAAAAATAGCCTGGACTCGGAGCTAGGCTACCACAGCACACAGCCTGGAGCTTGGCGCAGGTTGCCCACGGCACACAGGCTGAACCTCACTGAAGGCTGACCAAGGCACACAGCCCGGAAATCTGTGCAGGGCAACCATGGCACAGAGCTCAGAACTGGTCGATTTTCAACCGCGGAACACAGCACGGACCTCAGCACAGGGCGACCACAGCACACAGGCTGGACCTCAGCGCAGGGCGACCGCGGAACACAGCCCGAACCTCAGTGAAGGGCGACTGCAACACACAGCCCAAAACTTATCCCCAGTCGATTGCGTAACACAGGCCTGACCTCAGCACAGGGCGACCGCAGAACACAGCCCAGAAATCTGTGCAGGGAGCCCGCGGCACAGAGCCCATAACTCGTCACTAGCTGACCACGGAACACAGCCCAGACCTCGGCACAGGGCAACCACAGCAAACAGGCCAGACCTCGGCGCAGGGCAAAAATGGCACATAGCCCGGACCTTGGCAAAGGGCAACCGTGGCACACTGCCCAAAACAGTGAAAGGCGATCACGGCACACAGCCAGTAACTCGTCGCTAGCCGACCGCGGTACATAGCCCGGATTTCAGGACAGGTAGATGCAGAATACAGGCTGGACCAATGCACAGGGTGATCGAGGCACACATCTAGAAGATTGAGCAGGATGACCGTTGAAAACAGCCTGAAACTCAGTGAAGGGTGACTGCGGCACACAGCCCGAACTTTAGTGAAGGGCAACCGCAGCACATTCCGGAACTCGACGCAGGCAACCCTGACAAACAGCACGGAACTCGACCGAAGGAGACCGTGGTNAAAACAGCCTGAAACTCAGTGAAGGGTGACTGCGGCACACAGCCCGAACTTTAGTGAAGGGCAACCGCAGCACATTCCGGAACTCGACGCAGGCAACCCTGACAAACAGCACGGAACTCGACCGAAGGAGACCGTGGTACACAGCCCGGAACTTGGTGCCGGGCGACCGCCGCACACAGCCCGAACCTCAGTGAAGAGCGACCACGGCACACAGCATGGAACTCTTTACTAGCCGACCGTGAACACAGTCCAGACTTGGGTGCAAGGTGACCACGGCACACAATCCGAAACTCAGTGAAGGGAGACCAGGTCACACATCCTGGAACTCGTTGCTAGCCGACCGCGGAACACAGTCCGGACCTCGGGCAGAGTGACCATGACACTTAGACCAGACCTCAGCGCAGGGCGCCCGCGACACATAGGCTGGACCTCGGTGTAGGGTGACCATGGCACACAGGCTGGACCTTCGTGCAGGGCGACTGCAGCACACAGGCAGGACCTCAGCGCAGGGTGTCTGCAGAATACAGGCCGGACATCGGCTCAGGGCAACCGCGGCACACAGCCCGGACCTCTGCAGAGGGCAACCTCAGCACACAGCCCGGACCTCAGCACAGGGGGACCATGGAACACAGCCCAGACCTCTGGAGAAGGCTCCCGTGGCACACAGCCCAGACCTTGACAAAGAGGAACCATGGCACAGAGCCAGGAACAGGTCGCAAGCTGAGGGTGGAACACAGGCAGGACCTGGGCAAAGGGTGACCGCGGAACACAGTCTGAACTTCAGTGAAGGGCAACCGCAACCGACATCCTGGACCACAATGCAGGGTGACCCTGGCACACAGCACGGACCTCGACCGAAGGCGACTGCGGCACACAGACTGGAACCTGGTGCAGGACGACCGCGGCACACACCCCGAACCTCAGTGAAGGGCGACCATGGCACATAGCATGAACTCGTCACTAGCTGACCACGGAACACATCCCGGACTTCGGCGCAGAGCGACCGCGGCACACAGCTCGGAACTCTGCAGAAGCCTACCTCGGCACACAGCCTGGACCTCGGCACAAGGCTACCGTGGCACACAGTCCGGAACTCAGTTCAAGGCTACCTAGCCACACAGGCCAGACCTCGGCACAGGAAGATCATGGCACACAGCGTGGACCTCAGCGCAGGGGACCATGGCACACAGCCCAGGCTTCGGCGCAGGGTGACCGCGGAAAACAGCCCAGAACTTGGCGAAGGGTGACCGTGGCACACTGCCCGAAACACAGTGAAGGGTGACCGCGGCACACAGCCAGTAACTTGTCGCTAGCCGACCATGGAATACAGCCTGGATATTGGCACAGGGCGACCACAGAACACAGGCTAGACTGAGGCACAGGGCGATCGCAGCATACATCTAGGACATCGATCAGGGTGACCGCTGCACATCGCCTGAACCTCAGTGAAGGGTGATGGTGGCACACAGCCCGGACTTCGGCCCAGGGCGACTGCGGAACACAGCCTGGACTTCGGCGCAGGGTGATCACGGCACAGAGCGCAAAACTCAGTGAAGGGCGACCATGTCACACATCCTGGAACTCGTTGCTAGCCGACTGTGGAACACAGTCTGGACCTTGGAGCAGGGTGACCATGACACTGAGGCAGGACATCAGTGCAGGGCGACAGCGACACATAGGCCGAACCTTGGTGCAGGGTGACGGTGGAACACAGCCTGGAACTTGGCGCAGGGCGACTGCAGCACACAGGCCGGATATCGGCACAGGGGGTCTGCGGAACACAGACCGGATATCGGCTCAGTGCGACCACGGCTCACAGCCTGGACTTCAGCGCAGGGGGACCATGGAACACAGCCCGGACCTCTGGAGNGGAGACAAATGCAGGCTTCCGGCAAGCATCCCCTTCCACCAGCTGGATGTATGGGTCCAGTTTGGAAAAGGTCTCGGGGCAGGCAGGAGCCCCCCAGGGAAGACTTTGCTGGACCACCCTGGCACAGAAGCTTGCCCCTCAGCATGGGAACCTGTCATGTGCCTCTCTGAGTCCATTTCTCCCTGAAAAATGAACACGTTACAAATATATCCTGGCACGTGGATCTGGCCAAAGAATTAGGTGAGTTTTAAAAAATCTGTGTCTGGAGTGGTGAAGAGGGTAGAAAGCTCTTTTGGGTCTGGTTCTATAGATAACAGGCTTCCCAGGTGGCACGGGGGTAAAGAATCCTCCTGCCAGTGCAGGGGACACAAGAGACACACATTTGATCACTGCTTTGGGAAGATCCCCTGGGGAAGGAAATGGCAACCCACTAATCCACCCCAGTATTCTTGCCTGAGAAATTTCATGGACAGAGGAGCCTGAAGGCTACAGTCCATGGGGTCGCAAAGAGTCGGAAACAACTGAGAAACAGAGCCTGCAGCATCTGCAGACTGCCTAGGTTAATTTTTAAAAGTAAGGATGTTGGGGTGGAGAGTGGGGGGCAAGGGGGTTGCAAAACAAGCAAATGAACACACACACCCCCCAGAAACAAAATGCTGTGCACAACCGACATTCAACTCTCCCCAGACCCCCATCCTTTGGGCCTGGCTTGAGAAAGTTTACTTCCAGACTTGGAGAAACGAGCATGTGGTTTTAGGGGCAGAATCCAATACCGCTGAAGCCGCGGGATCAGCAAGCTCGACCGGCTGCTGCTTCCTAAGCGCATTACGGTCTCGGAGAGCGAACGCTGTTTACATATTTGACATGTTTCTTGGGTACAGGACATGAAACTAAATTATACAGCAAAGACAATGCTGGCTAAACACCGGTACCCCCACTTAAAAGAACAGTAATTTAAAAAAATAAAAAGAAGAGAACATGAAAGACAAGGATGGAGTTGGGTCTTGCGGGAGCAAGGAAGGAGGGAAGGGGTCTGGTCCTGAAGGGATGAGGAGGGAGGGACGATGCGGAGAATACAGACAGCAAGGTGGGAGAGGAGTGGGCTGAGAGATGCAAGAAAGACAAAGGCCTAGGGATCTTGCAGGAGGGGCTGTGGTGTGAACTGGCCGGGCCGTGTCTGCTTTCCACAGAGAGCCAGTGGAAGCCGCCCCAAACCACAAAGCCTGGCTTGCTCTTGGGCTGCAAGGCAGGAGTCGACTGGCGAGCAAGAGCTTTCTCGCTCCGTGAAGCACCTTCCTAGGAACCCGTGCGTGTCTGCTGCACAGGCCAGCACACCCTTCCCTGCCAATGCACATGTCTCTAAGAATAACTCCACATGCCTGCATACCACAGTGGTTTGCCCAAGCTTTCCTTTTCTTCTTCGAAGTACTTGTGTCAGAGTTCCCTGTCCTCCAAGGATACTACAGATGACTTGAGGGTAGTGGTTGAACACTTCCTCTCAGCCTTGACTCCCTGCTGAAAAGGATGTTCTAGACATAGTGAAAGATTGAAGGCGGGAGGAGAAGGGGACGGCAGAGGATGGGATGGTTGAATGGCATCACTGACTCCACAGACATGAGTTTGCGCAAGCTCCGGGGGTTGGTGACGGACAGGGAAGCCTAGTGTGCTGCAGTCCATGGGATCGCAAAGCGTTGGACACGACTGAACTGAACCGAATGGAGACATAGTAGGTTCGCAATAAGACTATAGTGGGTTTTGAATTCAAGTATCAGAAGTGCTTTCTAACAGATAGGGATTGAGGGGTTTAGGGAAGTTATTTCATCACAGCCAAATCTTAAGTGAAGTAAGAGCAAGAGACTCTCAAAGTCTCTCTCTGCTTAACAACACAGAACTCAATATTTCCTCATTGGATCCCTCAGTTGCTAAAATTCCATGGACAGAAAGAAGCACTTCTTTAAAAAGTTTTTAGTTGCTGCTGCTGCTAAGTCGCTTCAGTCGTGTCTGACTCTGTGCGACCCCATAGATGGCAGCCCACCAGGCTCCGCCGTCCCTGGGATTCTCCAGGCAAGAACACTGGGTCGCTATTTCCTTCTCCAAGGTATGAAAGTGAAAAGTGAAAGTGAAGTCGTTCAATCGTGTCCGACTCTTAGCAACCCCATAGACTGCAGCCCACCAGGCTCCTCTGTCCATGGGGTCTGCCAAGCAAGAGTACTGGAGTGGGGTGCCATTTTTAGTTGCTAGCAGAAGGAAAACTACATCTGCGGATCCACTGTCTCATCCTTGACCAACGCCTACCATAGGAATGCTGCCACTCCTATTTTACAGACGGGGCAGAGGCAAGGAGAACCGGCTTGCTTGGAGGGACAGAGTTGGTAACTGGTGACCCTAGAATCAGAAGCCAGGTTGAGCTGATCCTAAACCTCGTTTTTTTTCTATAAAACTCTCATCACTCAATCATAGTGTCTGGCATTTATTGGTTTGAATAAAGCTTGAAACAGTGAATGACTTAAGAAGGGAGCAAAGAAGAGGGGTGGAGGAGAGTCTGGTGGAGACCTTCCCTGGGGTCATGAAAAATTTGATAGATTTAAAGTCCAACCCCCCTACCCCCCTCAACCCACGTTTCCATATCAAGTCCAGAGAGTCCACCAGGGCAAGGGGGTCCTTTCTGATGCAGAAATGGGCTTTTAGTCTTCTGGAGGGATTTTTGGGTGCCCCACAGCCATGGGACAGACTGCAACAGACCATAGGACTAGCTGTTTCGTCTCCTTAGATGACTCACACATGTGCTCTTGAGAAATTATTCAGAAACCACCAGAAGAAAGCAGATCCCTTGGGTACTTGGGAAAACTGCTTGGAATCCTCTCTGACATTTTGGTGCTTCTCCTTGGCCTCCCGCTCCCCCCACCACCAGCGGATGCTGCCCCATTTCACCAGTGAGAAGAGCTGATCACGCTGAAGGGACACGTCTCAGCAGGGGCCTCAGCACCGGGTACTGAGCCCACAGTTGCTGCCCCGCTCCCCGCCTCGCCGTCCCCAGCCCTTTGCCAATACGAGCATCAGCAGAGAACGGCTCATCCAGGCAAAATGTCCACATGGGGCTGTTTCAATGCAATACCAGTAGCTGGTGCAAGAAGAGAAAGAAGTAGAAGAAAGCATGGCACAGGCAAGAACGTCCACCTCCCGCACTCACGGGAGGCAGCTCTTCATTCTGAGATGAGAAGCAAAACTTCTGAGTTTCATAAGGTGCTTCAAACCCATCTTTCAGGCGGTGCTCCTAGAGGTCAGTCCTCATCCTCAAATAAGCATCTGACCTGTTGGCGCCCAGGTCAGAACCTCAGAGAAGCTCCTCACTGTACTTGGAATAAGGTGTAGGGACTTCCCTTGTCCAGTGGTTAAGACTTTACATGCCCATGGCAGGGGGCCTGAGTTCAATCCCTGACCAGGGAGCTAGATCCTCCACGCCACTAAGAGTTTGTGTGCACAACTAAAAACCGGCATGTCCCAGTAACAACCCAAGATCCTCGGTGCCACAACTCAGACCTCAAGCAGCCCATAAATAAATAGTGAAGTCTAAATTTCACACATCTGAAGGCGGGTGCAACATCATTTTCATAGCCCATCTCTCTTGACATCCCCTGGATCTCATTTTTTATTTCCCCCTGAATTTCTTATTGACCTTTTTTGGATGCCTGTCTCCCTGTCTCTCTGTCTCTCTGACATGATCTTCCTTTCAACACCCCTCTCCTACCCCAGATTATCCTTCCAGTCACAGCTCAGCGATCACACCCGGAGGAAATATTCACTCACCCTCCCCTTGGCTCTTCGGTCCCAGTACGTCCTACCGTGCACCACGGGTGCCAGTGGGAAGATCTCTTGTCCTTATGTCAGAGAGCCCAGTGGATTTCTGCTCCCTTCTTCTGGACACAAGGACGCAGGAGACGCAGATGAATGGCCCCTGCATTCTGGGCCTACGACTCGGTGGCACCAGGGAGCACGCATCTCTTGTGATTCCCTTACCAACATCTCAAGGCTTTTCAGGTAGGGCACATGCTTTCGTGACAAACCTGCAAACGCAGCGAAGTTTCCCCTTCCACCTACAATTGTCCTGCTGGTGTTTTCCTTCATGTTCTTTCCCACAATCCATTAATAATTAGCCATGGAGCCAAAAATCTACACTCAGGGTTCAGCAACTTGAAACATTTCCTGAGCTTCTCCCATATTTTCATAAACGTGTTTTAAGTGACTTTCTGGAAAGGGCAACACTTAACGTGAAAGAATGACTGCCCCTAGGTAGAGATGTTGGTGGCATGGCAGAAATAGTGGGGCCATCCTGGGGTCCTGGAGAGGGGGTTCCCACTTTCCTCGAGGTACGTGAATGCACACTAGGCAAGAAAACACGCAAACGGCACGCTTCCTCATCTGTTCTCCTGTGTCAGCCACGGAAGCGGGCGTGAGCTGACTTGTCCTGCACCCAGGCTCCTGTGACGAACCCCGCGACCTGAATCCTGGTTCTGCCATGGTCTCTTAGAAGGGCACCCCCCACCCCTGCAAACTAGTCAGCCCCTCGGCTCTCAGAGCCTTACTGTCCCAATCTGTCAGATGAGAGCAGCAGTTCCTACTTTTGCAGTAGCTTAAGTCGGACTCAAGGAATTTGATGCGGAGCCTAGCTGAACTTGGAAAATATTATTTTTATAATCTGTCCAGGACCTTCTGAAAGTGGGCAAAGGACTTTTCCATCCCTACACGCTGGCTTCCATCCCTGCTGGCTGAGTAGGCTGATAGCAGTGCGGTTTCTTCCTCAGGGAAACTCCCTCTGAATCTCAGACTCTTGGGGCTTGGCTGCTGTTTCTAGCTGGACACACCCCTCCCCTGGAATAGTGAGCGCTGCGAGGGCTACGAAAGGACCAGCGCTTCTCTGGAGTTTCGCAAAGTGCCTGCTCTAGCCCTGAGTGTGCAGGCAACATTTGTTAATGCAACTATGCTTATTCACCCAACCAAATGCTGACTGAGCTTCTGTGCTGTGTGGCTCACTGGAATGAGGGTGCAGAGAGGAGGCCTGACACGAACCGAAGATGGAATTAACACGCACTACCCGATACATGGGAAATGAACAAAGCAACCCCCACGACAAACAGTGCTGAACTTCTTCTCTGCATTCATTCCCTTAATCCCCACCAAACAGATGCCACCATTCTCTCCTTCCAGAAGAGAAAACTGAGGTTCCTGGAGGAATAACTGGCTCAAAAGTCCCAAATAAAAAGAAAAGCTATGTGGGCGGGGTCACCTCTGCACGACTTCCACCTGACCCCATGGATGTCTGTGTTTTCAGGGCAGGATCCCTTCATTTGTCCATTTAGTCAAATGCATAAGTCAACAAATCCATCAAGACAAATTATGATTTGTATTTTAATAGAGGCACATCATGTTCTGGATATGCCAAGGAACAGGCACTAGTGATTCTCTGTGAGGTGGCAAAGGATCGATATGTCTAATCTTGGGTCAGTGGATGTAAAGTCGGAATCAGTCACAAAGGAAGGTGCGATGCCCAGGGCTTCCTGTGTGACCACCAGCTCATCCTGAGTGCCTTGTGATGGCAGCCTACTGCATCAGAGGCACTCTATCTATCGCGGATAGCACTTGTTCTAAGCAAGGTTGTCTTTACTTTGGCTCTGAAACTACAGCCCTGGAAATGCTTAGTTTAAATGTTACCCTCAAAGGATCAACCAAATAAATTGGTTGGTTGACTGCAGGTTCATAATCCCTGGGAGAGCACTGTGCATTCCGATAGCCTTTGCATCTCCACCGCCTCCTGTGCGGGAGGAGGAAGGGGACTGTTTGGACAGGAGGAACCTGGCTTGGGTAGAAATGCAGTGGGGGGCAGGGTGGGGGGCAAGATGAAGGGGTCCCTGCAGCTCACTTTGGCAGCCTGTGGTGTAAAGCACCGGAGAAATGTGAGACCTGGAGACCAAATGAGAACAAGACGGGATCTTTGCAAACACTTAAATCAAGCTGTGCTGAGTTTCCCAGAAGAGAGATAACTCTGTACCTTCAATTTGTTCCATTTTTGTTCTGTCTCAGGGACCTCTTGAATTCCAGCAGGGCCGGGAAGGTGCACGGCCAAAACATCCCAAGAATGTCTCTTATTATAGGATGTTCAGCCTGATGCGCACAGCCAGGGAGGTTTGATACTTCTGATAACATTTGCTTCTGATAAGACTTGATGTTCGGGTGGAGGAGCTGCAGTTCAGTTCAGTTCAGTCGCTCAGTCGTGTCCGACTCTTTGCGACCCCATGAATTGCATCACGCCAGGCCTCCCTGTCCATCACCAACTCCCGGAGTTCACTCAGACTCACGTCCATCGAGTCCGTGATGCCATCCAGCCACCTCATCCTCTGTCGTCCCCTTCTCCTCCTGCCCCCAATCCCTCCAAGCATCAGTGCTAACCAAATGTGGGCATCTTGTTTGAGGGGGATGGACAAGCAAGACCAGGGACTTTGAGAACTGGAGGGGTCACGCAAAAATGGAAATGAAAATTTTAATCATTTTCTAGACTCATCCAGCACAGAGAGGGTGGTGTATCCACAGTAGCCACAATGATGGCCTGCCTGCACTCTGACAGGGCTATGCCTCTCAAGAGCATCCTCACATTATGGTCTTACACATTCATAAGGTCGAGGTTGGGTCTCCTTCTTTGGTTTCTTCCATGGGCTCCAGCACAGAGCCAGGAACATAACTCCANAGCATCAGTGCTAACCAAATGTGGGCATCTTGTTTGAGGGGGATGGACAAGCAAGACCAGGGACTTTGAGAACTGGAGGGGTCACGCAAAAATGGAAATGAAAATTTTAATCATTTTCTAGACTCATCCAGCACAGAGAGGGTGGTGTATCCACAGTAGCCACAATGATGGCCTGCCTGCACTCTGACAGGGCTATGCCTCTCAAGAGCATCCTCACATTATGGTCTTACACATTCATAAGGTCGAGGTTGGGTCTCCTTCTTTGGTTTCTTCCATGGGCTCCAGCACAGAGCCAGGAACATAACTCCAAAAGACACCTGCATTTATCATCTTTGCAGCATCAGGGGAAATATAGAGACTAGGACAAGACTGACTTACAAAGAAGAAACGGGCGTGACTGTGGTCATTTCATCACTCCCCAAGTGGAGGGAGAGTCCCAGTGAACACCCGGGTACCAGCAACAGGGGCGCCTAGTCAGAGCGGGAGCAGCCTCAACTCCAGCTGTGAGCAGTGCCTGGGGGCATCTTTGCTGTTGCTGTTCATCAGCTACGTTGTGTCTGACTCTTTGTGACCCCATGGACTGCAGCACGCCAGGCTTCCCTGTCCTTCACAACCTCCTGGAGTTTGTTGAAACTCATGTCCATTCAGGTGGTGATGCTATCCAACCATCTCATCCTCCGTCGCCCCCTTCTCCTCCTGCCCTCCATCTTTCCCAGCATCAGGGTCTTTTCCAATGAGTTGGCTCTTCATATCAGGCGCCCAAAGAATTGGAGTATCAGCTTCAGCATCAATCGTTCCGATGAATATTCAGGGTTGATTTCCTTCATGATTGACTGGTTTGATGTCCTTGCTGTCCAAGAGACTCTCAAGAGTCTTCTCTAGCACCATGGTTTGAAAGCATCAGTTCTTCGGTGCTCAGCCTTCCTGATGGTCTAACTCTCACATATGTACAAAACTACTGGAAAAACCATAGCTTTGACTAGACAGACCTTTGTCAGCAAAGTGGTTTCTCTTCTTTGTAATCTGCTATCTAGGTTTGTCATAGCTTTCCTTCCAAGGAGCATGCATCTTTTATTTCATGGCTGAAGTCACTGTCTGCGGTGATTTTTGGAGCTCAAGAAAATAAAATCGGTCACTGCTTCCACTTTACCCCTTCCATTTGCCATGAATTAATGAGATCAGATGCTATGATCTTAAGCTTTTTGAATGTTGAGTTTTCAGCCAGCTTCTTCATTCTCCTCTTTTACCCTTGTCAAGGGGCTGTTTAGTTCCTCCTCGAGCATCTCATGGAGTGTGCATGGTACCACCAACACAAAGATCTCTCCATCCACGGCTCTTTCCACCT
>SJYV01018512.1:0-14522 GCA_006410875.1 Neotragus pygmaeus
GTACCTGACCTGCCTCCTGAGAAATCTGGATGCAGGTCAAGAAACAATAGTAAGAATTGGACATGGAACAACAGACTGGTTCCAAATTGGGAAAGGAGTATATCAAGGCTGTATATTGTCACCCTGCTTATTTAACTTCTATGCAGAGTACATCATGAGAAACGCTGGACTGGATGAAGCACAAGCTGGAATCAAGATTGCCAGGAGAAATATCAATAACCTCAGATATGCAGATGACACCACACTTATGGCAGAAAGCAAAGAGGAATTAAAAACCCTCTTGATGGAAGTGAAAGAGGAGAATAAAAAAGTTTACTTAAAACTTAACATTCAGAAAACTAAGATCATGGCATCTGGTCCTATCACTTGATAGCAAATAGATATGGAAACAGTGGAAACAGTGACAGACTTTATTTTGGGGGGCTCCAAAATCACTGCAAGTGGTGACTGCACCCATGAAATTAAAAGATGCTTGCTCCTTGGAAAAAAAATTATGACCAACCTAGACAGCATATTAAAAAGCAGAGACATTACTTTGCCAATAAAGGTCCATCTAGTCAAAGCTATGGTTTTTCCAGTAGTTATGTGTGGATGTGAGACTAACAAAGGAAAGAAAAGAGTACACACACACACACACACATACACACACCATGCACACACACAAACACACACACACCATGCACACACCATGCACACACACACGCACCATGCATGCACACACACACACACCATGCACACACCATGCATGCACACACACACCATGCATGCACACACACACACACACACACCATGCACACACCATGCACACACACACACACCATGCACACACACACACACACCAGGCACAGGACCAGATTTATATTTTTACATAAAGATCTCAGCACTCATGTAAGTAAGTTCAAGGAAAAAGGTTTTTTGTTTTGTTTTTTTGTTTGCTTGTGTTTTTTGTTTGTTTGTTTGTTTTTAGGAGGGGGCCAGGAGCCAAGGAAGCTTGAGGGATCTTAGTTCTCTGACCAGGGATCAAAATGATAGTGGAAGTGCAAAGCCATAACCATTGGACTGCCAGAGAATTCCCTAGAATGTGGTTTTAGAAGGAAAAGTTTTAAGAGTTCTTTTCCCAGAGCAACTGAGTTGTCACTCCACAGTTCAGGGTGAAGGGAAGAGAGAGAAGAGTGTCCTGGGGGAATTCGGGAAGGAATGGATGAAGAAGATGTGATACATGTGTGCAATGGTCTAGCACTCAGCACTGTTCACAAGAGCCAGGATAAGGAAGCAACCTAGATGTCCATCGGCAGAGGTATGGATGAAGACGGTGTGGTATGTACATGCGGTGGTCAGTACTCAGCCATAGAAGCGACAAATTCGGGTCATTTGTAGGGACGCGGCTGGACATAGAGACTGTCAAACAGAGTGAAGTTTAAGTCAGAAAGAGAAAAATGTTGTATATTAACACACATATGTGGAATCTAGAGAATAGTATAGATGGTCCTATTTGCACAGCAGAAACAGAGGCACAGATCTAGAAAACAAACATATGGATACCAAGGCAGGGAAAGGGCGATGGACTGGGAGACTGAGACGGACGCATGTATGCTACTGATGCTAAGTGTGAAACAGGTAACTAGTGAGCACCTACTGCACAGTTCATGACCTCTATCTACTCGGTGCTCTGTGATGACCTACACGGGAAGAAAATCCTAAAAAAGAGGGAGTACAGGTACACACACAGCTGATCCACCGTGCGCTACAGTAGAAACGAACGCAACACTGTGCAGCACCTGTATCCCAATGCAAGTTAATTAAAATAAAGGAATAAAAGCTTAGGGTGATGACCGAGTTGTGCTCCTAGGGCACTTGTAGCTGGCGTGTTCCGCGTCGCCATCTGGGATTACGGACGCATACCTGACACCGGGTACGTGTTAAGGGACTAGATCCTGAGCTGGATATGTCCAGGGTGTTTCACTGCCTTCCCAGGCAGTCAGTCAGTTCAGTCGCTCAGTTGTGTCCGTCTCTTCGTGACCCTATGAACTGCAGCACGGATCCCTTCCCAGTATCTTTCTTTTCAAGCACCCCAGAAATCTTATTTAATCCAAGGAGTCCACATAGAATCTGAAGATTGGGCCACAGAAGGGAAAGAGAGAGGAGAAGGAAGAAATTATATTTTCCCAAACTATCTACTAACTTAAAATGCAATATTGAGATATACAGGCAGCATTCTTCCTGGCTGCAGAATGAAGCTATTTGAAATGGCATAGAGAGCAAGACTAGGATTTCCCTGGTGGTTCAGACGGTAACCAGGGAAAGCTGAATGCAGGGGTAGAGCAGAGAGAAAGATCCTGATGATACCACTGGAGGCCCTGGATTTACCCATGCCTGAAATCCACCCCTCGGTGTGACAGATAGAATAATCCCCCCACAAAACTTCTACCTCTTCTTCCTTAGAATCTGTGACTAGGGTCTCTTACACGGCAAAATGGACACGACAGGTATGATTAAGCTGAGGATATCGAGGTGGGAGGTTATCTAGCATTGTCCATAGGCTCAGTGTAATCCTTGTATGAGAGGGAGGCAGGAGGGTCAGAATCGGGGAAGGAGGTGTGGAGACAGACGCTGAAGCTATGCCATTGCAGGAAGGGGGCCATGAACCAAGGCATGACGGCTAGAAAAGACAAGGCAATGGATTCTTTCCTGGAACCTCCAGAAGGAAGGCAGCTTTGCTCTCCCTTGACTTCAGCCGTGTAAACTCATCTCCAGACTTGCGGCCTCCAGGACGCTTAAGACAACACCTTTCTGTTGTTTCAGACCAGTACATTTGTGGCGATTCGTTACAGCAGCCGTAGAAAAGGAATCCTGGCTGTTTCTTGATTGCTTGGGCCAAATTAGCTTGCATTAGATTTAATTTTCTGTCATTTGTAACCAAAAGAATCCTGACTAGTACACCAGCCCAAGGAGGACCAGCATTTCTTTTTATTAGTTTATTTACTTATTGATTTATTTGGCTGTGCTGGATCTTAGTTGTGGCATGCAGAATCTTTTAGTTACAGCGTGCTTACTGTTAATTCCAGCATGTGGGATCTAGTTCCCAGACCAGGGATAGAACCTGGGCCCCCTGCATTGGGAGCTCAGAGTCTTAGCCACTGGACCACAAAAGAAGTCCCCCAGCATTTCCTTTTAGTAAAGCCCTGTTGTCAAACACTCATAACTGGCTTTCACGTCTGTTACCTCTGAGGTCCTAAGACTAGAGATTTGGAGGACATGTTGATAGCTTACGGTGAGTGATGTTGGATTCGTGATCTCCGGAGAAGATTTAGCTTCGGGACCAGGGACTAGGCTTGATCACTCAAGAGCTTTTGTGTAGCAGAGTTTTCTTAAAGTGAAAAAGGGACAGAGAATGCTTCTGACGTAGACATCAGAAGGGGGCAGAGAGTGCCCCCCTGGCTAGTGTTAGCAAGGGGGTTATATGCTTTTTAAATTAGTTATTACAATAAATCCAAAGTTGTAAAGATCTTACTAGACCCACTCCCATAATTTACATTTTAAGGTAACAAGATTGTAACTTAGCAATAGCAAGATCTTACCAGACCCGCCCTCATAATATACATTCTAAAATGACAAGATTAGTCAGAAGGCTTTCAAGAAGCAGAAACTGTCCTCAAGCAGGATAGTTGTTGTTATATAATCCTTAGTATGGGCTTCCCTCATAGCTCAGTTGGTAAAGAATCTGCCTGCAATGCAGGTGACTCGATTCCTGGTCTGGGAAGATTCCCTGGAGAAGGGATAGGCCTAATTCCTAGTACAGAGTTTAAACTGAGTTGTTTGTATCAGTTCCGGGCTTAAAGAAAAAAAAAAAAAAGTTTCATGTGACTCAGACTAAGGAATGTAGAGAAAAAGAAAAGGCATTTGTTCTTTCCTCCTCCTTGAGAATTCCAGACCCCTATCTCCACTTTGAGAGCCCCAGACCCCTTTCTCCTCCTCAGTGACCCCAGGCTTCTTATCAGCCTGCCCTAGGAATTGAGTCTCTCAATGTGAGAGATTTACCCAATTTTCTTCTGCAAATGAAGAGTCCCAGGAAGGCCCAGTGAGATGGAATGACCTGCCTGGGGCAGGTCTGGCATCTGTGATACAGATAGGTGGTGGGCCAGGGGGCCCGTGAAAACCCAGAAAAGAGCATAGAACGGCATGAGAGCAACTAAGGGCCTTTCCCCTGCAGCTCCTTGGGCCGCCCAGAACCCTGTCTCCCTGGGGCTGCCTTTGAGGAGGAACTTGCAGGGCTGGCCCATCCTGGCCCTGCGTCTGGCCTGTCTCTGGGTGTTCTGTCCATGTCCTTGAATGAGGCCCTTCACACACTTCCGAGTGGAGGCCCCTGGTCTGCCCCTGAGATCCATCTCCAGAGATGGCAGGAGGCAGACACCATCCGGCCTCCCAGATCTGATTGTCTTGACAGCTTTGCCAAATGCAAAGCAAAGGCTCCATTTGGTGATGAGAAAAGCAATATTGTGGCGGGATGTCTCATTTCTTTGAAAATCAGCGGTAAGCAAATTCGCATCCACTTAGGGGTAAATACGCCGGCTGGCCCCCTCCCTCTCCAGGCTATTGAGAGGGATTGAGATGCACTCGGGTTTGCTTTATTATTTTATGATGGAGAGCAGGGAGAGAGGGCAAGAGGGGGCACAGCCCAGGAGAGAAAGGGAAGAAGAGCGATTTGGTGGGGTGGAAAATTGGAGGAGGAGAGGTTTCCCATCTGGGGTGGGTTTTCTTAGCTTTGTGGCTGGGGCCCCGAGACACAGGGTGGGCAAATCATTGTCGGGAAGAGAAATAGGACCTCTTTCGCTTCTGTGTGTTATGATTTAGAAGACTCTGAAGCACCCTCGTCACGACACACTCTTTAAAAACCTCTTTAAAATTCAGCCGGAAAGGCCCAGGGAAAAGATATACAGGCCTTTGTGGAGAGCAGTGAAGGGAGGCATTTGCCAGGATGCAGCCGGAAGGGTGTTCCATGCAAATTTATTTAAAGCCCCAGGGCAGTAGCTGCTGGGAAGAAGAACTCTCTCTCTTTTTTTAAACAAAGAGTGGACACTATCTCTTTCTAATGGAAAAGAAGCCAGTCACCAAACGTTTTACATTCTCTGCAGAGAAACGCCCTGGGTGACTCTTCTCTTTTCACTCCTGTTGCCAGCTTGAAGTGTCGGTTGGAAGCGAGGAGAGAAGGATTACCTGGGCAGTGGGATAGGAAAGAGGGCGTGGGCTCCTGAGTAGGAATCTCGGACTTTCAGAAATGGAGCAGCCAGAGAGAATCAAAACCAAACTTTTCTTTGGTTTTTAAGTTTTCTGTGTCAATGCTTGCTTTTGGCTCTGCTGGGTCTCTGTTGCTGCACAGGCTTTGCTCTAGCTGCAGGGAGCTGGGGCCACGCTCCAGGCGCGGCGCACGGGCTTCTCCCGTTGCGGAGCTCAGCTTCCGCAGCGGAGCTCAGCTTCCGCAGCTGCCACGCTAGGGTGTCGGGCTCTAAGGCACGGGCTCAGCAGCTGTGGCATGCGGGCTTAGCTGCTCTGCAGTAGATGGGGTCTTCCTGGATCAGGGGTCAAACCCGTGTCTCCTGCACTGGCAGGCAGAGTCTTTATCACTGAGCCACCAGGGAAGCCCCAACACCAAACTTTTTAATATGGCCTTCAAGCCTCCCCCCCCCTTTTTTTTTTTTTTAGTAATTTACAATGTCGTATTAGTTTCAAGCATACTGATTCAGTTATACACACGCACACACATATATTCTTTTCCGGTTCTCTTCCATAATAGGTTATTTATTACAAGATTTTGAATCTAATCAAAACCTTTTGATTTAGTTTCCAGCATCCCACTCAAGCAAGAGCCAACTTGTACTGATTGCAAGTACACAGAGACATTCCAAGAAAAGTCCTTTTCTGGCACCCCCGTTTCTTCCCTATTGGCTTCTCTGGTGGCTCAGACAGTAAAGCGTCTGTCTACAATGCGGGAGACCTGGGTTTGATCCCTGGGTTGGGAAGATCCGCTGGAGAAGGAAATGGCAATCTACTCCAGCACTATTGCCTGGAAAATCCCCTGGACAGAGGAGCCTGGTGGGCTATAGTCCATGGGGTCGCAAAGAGTCAGACATGACTGAGCAACTTCACTTTCACTTGTTTCTTCATCCATGGGAGTTCTCAGTTGCTTTCTTCCTCAGGTTTACTGATGAAATCGGGTTTGTTCTTTTCATACAAGACTGAAGCAGTCTGTTACACAGACAACTGTTCCGGGGACATTTTCATGGGTGAGAGGAGTTAATATCCATGAGTCACTTACCGTGTGGCACAGAGAAACAAGCGGCTTGTTCAACAGGGACGAGGGGAGTGAGATGCCTCCGAAATTTTATACCCGAATAGCCTCATTTCCCACTAGTCCAAGCCCTGCCATCCAAGGTCATCCAGGTCACACAACTAGAAAAGAACTGAGCCAGCAATCAAACCCAGGGAGTAAGTAATCCTTAGTTGCTCAGTCGTGCCCTACTTGTGACCCCATGGACTGCAACCCACCAGGCTCCTCTGTCCATGGGATTTTCCAGGCAAGGATACTGGAGTGGGTTGTCGTTTCCTCCTCCAGGGGATCTTCCCAACCCAGGGATCGAACCTGGGTCTCCTGCACTGCAGGCAGATTCTTTACCAACTGAGCTACAAGGGAAGCCCACCAGGAAGTCTGGCTCTTAGATAAAAAGCCAGTCTGCCTCCATGATCCTGCCTCTGTAGTAATCATAGACAAACGCATGCTTATGAAGATAATAGGAAGATAGCAATATGCTTGGGAAGCACCTCTATGTGCCTGGCACTGTGCTACTTTTTTTTTTTTAGACATTTATTTGTTTGGCTGTGCTGGGTAGTGGCTGCAGCAGGAAAGTTCCTTTTAGTTGCAGCATGTGGGATCTAGTTCCCTGAACAAGGATTGAACCCGGGGCCCCTGCCTTGGGAGCACGGAGTCTTAGCCGCTAGACCACTGGTGAAGTCATCTCTGAGAGTCCTCACAAGGGCCCTGAAAGGCAAGTATTATTATTATCTTCATTTAACAGATGAACTAAGTGAGGCACAGAATGGATGAGTGAGTCGCCCAAAGTTGCACAGCCAGCAAGGGGAAGAAAAGGCCTGTGACTCCACGTCCCCCTGATTCCACACTTGCATTTAAAGAGGTTCAGGACCTGCCCCCTCCCCCAAATATGTCACTTTGACATATCAATTACCTTGATCTGAAGGTGCTTGATGAACAGCAGAAGCAGAAAGGACTCCCTGATCTTTTTTCTCTCTAACGTTTCCCACGAGAAAGATGCTCCTTGTACCAGGAAGGGAAAAACATGCTCACTGCCAGAGAAATGGACTACTACAGACAAACCGACTCAAATAACCCTGATCTGCCATCGGGTCTCCATTTTCTCCCTAGTCACTGTCTCATAATTTACCGCCCCTAGCCTGAACTCTTTGTCTTTGTTTAGGAAGATATAAGCTTTTTGTCTAATGGCTTCTTCTGGCCTTACGGTCCTCGGAAGACTCCTATATCCGTGTAAAAATCTTAAATAAATTTATATGCTTTTCTCCTATCTTACATCAGTTTATTTCTCAGGCCAGCCACAGAACCTTAGAGGGTCCAAGGGAGTTTTTCTTCCCTTACAGATTCCTAGCCATTAAAGTATCTAATTTTCCAAACAGCCAGGTTCAAGTATTACACACGATTACAAGCACCAGGTCTCCTGGTTCACGACCTCAGAGAATCAAAAGTTCACTGGTGTGGGTCACAGGCAGTGAGAGGAAAGCCATCATTTTGGGATTCTGGGGGGAAGGGGTCTGCGGGACTGGACGCCCTCTCAGCTCTGAGTCTGCACACCCCTTACCTGATGGCTTAGCCAGTAAAGAATCTGCCTGCAAAAAAATAAATAAATAATCTGCCTGCAATGCAGGAGGCCCAGGTCGGATCCCTGGGTCGGGAAGATCCCCCGGAGGAAGGTATGGCAATACACTTCAGTGTTCTTGCCTCGAGAATCCCACGGACAGAGGAGCCTGGCGGGCTACAGTTCACGGGGTCGCAGAGTTGGACAGGACTGAAGCAAACATCATGCGGGGCTCCCCTTTGCCTTTCCCCCTCCGTAGGCAGCACAGTGGTTGCTCAGGTTGGAGTCGGCTGCCCAGCCGAATTACCTGAAGACACCAGGACCTTGGGGAGGGGAGGAGCCCCTGGAGGGTGGGGCCGCAGCCGGGCACAAAGTGTCTCCCTGCTAGAGGGGCAGCAGCAAAGACAAGGTTCTCAGCTGCCAGCCAGCTGTGCAGACCCCCACGGCGCTCACCTGCTGGCGCCTCCCGGCTTGTTTACTGTCGCGTTTATTGAATCTGACTAGCCTGGAAATAATTGCACTAATATTATTGACATTAATAGTACACCGGGATATATTTATGTCTTGCTTCTCCCTAAGCTAAAATTCAATTGCATCATAGCTCTTGCCTGAGTGGTTAGAGGCAAACAGGGATGCTAGGTGAGGGGCGAGTTCTTAGAAAGGAAATGGGAGAAGTCTGGCCCAGCTACTACATGGGTCTAGGAGACAGAGGGCTTAGAGCCGCAGTTCAGGAGTTAAAGTTGGAATCAGTTCAGCTCCGTTCAATCGCTTAGTTGTGCTCTTTGGGACCCCGTGGACTGCAGCACACCAGGCTTCCCTGTTCCTCACCAATTCCCAGAGCTTGCTCAAACTCATGTCCATTGAGTCAATGATGCCATCCAACCATCTCATCCTTTGTCTTCCCCTTCTCCTCCTGCCCCCAATTCCTCCCAGCATCAGGATCTTTTCGAATGAGTCAGCTCTTTGCATCAGGTGGTCAGAGTATTGGAGCTTCAGCTTCAACATCAGTCCTTCCAATGAACACCAAGGACTGATCTCCTTTAGGATGGACTGGTTGGATCTCCTTGCAGTCCGAGGGACTCTCAAGAGTCTTATCCAACACCACACTTCAAAAGCATCAGTTCTTCGGCACTCAGCTTTCTTCACAGTCCAACTCTCACATCCATACATGACCACTGGAAAAACCATAGCCTTGACTAGACGGACCTTTATTGGCAAAGCAATGTCTCTGCCTTTTAATATGTTATCTAGGTTGGTCATAACTTTTCTTCCAAGGAGCAAGCATCTTTTAATTTCATGGCTGCAGTCACCATTTGCTGTGATTTTGGAGCCCCCCAAAATAAAGTCTGNAGTCCAACTCTCACATCCATACATGACCACTGGAAAAACCATAGCCTTGACTAGACGGACCTTTATTGGCAAAGCAATGTCTCTGCCTTTTAATATGTTATCTAGGTTGGTCATAACTTTTCTTCCAAGGAGCAAGCATCTTTTAATTTCATGGCTGCAGTCACCATTTGCTGTGATTTTGGAGCCCCCCAAAATAAAGTCTGTCACTGTTTCCATTGTTTCCTCATCTATTTGCCATGAAGTGATGGGACGGGTGCCATGATCTTGGTTTTCTGAGTGTTGAGTTTTGAGCCGGCTGTTTCACTCTTCTCTTTCACTTTCATCAAGAGGCTTTTTAGCTCCTCTTCACTTTCTGCCATAAGGGCAGTGTCATCTACATATCTGAGGTTATTGATATTTCTCCCTGCAAACTTGATTTTAGCTTGTGCTTCCTCCAGCCCAGCATTTAGCATGATGTACTCTGCATGTAACTTAAATAAGCAGGGTGACAATATACAGCCTTGAGTACTCCTTTTCCAATTTGGAACTCGTCTGTTGTTCCATGTCTGGTTCTAACTGTTGCTTCTTGACCTGCATACAGATTTCTCAGGAGGCAGGTAAGGTAGTCTTGGAATAGTTTGGGAGTTTGGGATGGAAATGAACACACTGCTATATTTTAAATGGATAACCAACAAGGACCTATTGTGTAGCACAAGAAACTGCTCAATGTTATATGGCGGGCTTGATGGGAGGGGAGTTTGGGGGAGAATGAACACATGTATATGTATGACTGAGCTCCTTTGCTGTTCACCTGAAGCTCTCATGACACTGTTAATCAGCTATGTATCCATGCTGGGTCACTTCAGTCAGGACCAACTCTTTGTGACCCTGTGGACTGTAGCCCGCTAGGCTCCTCTGTTGGAGAAGACAATGGCAACCCACTCCAGTCCTCTTGCCTGGAAAATCCCATGGATGGAGGAGCCTGGAAGGCTGCAGTCCATGGGGTTGCTGAGGGTCGGACACGACTGAGCGACTTCACTTTCACTTTTCACTTTCATGCATTGGAGAAGGAAATGGCAACCCACTCTAGTGCTCTTGCCTGGAGAATCCCAGGGACAGGGGAGTCTGGTGGGCTGCCATCTATGGGTTCGCACAGGGTCAGACATGAAGTGACTTAGCAGCAGCAGGTTCCTCTGCCCTTGGGATTCTCCTGGCAATAATACTGGAGTGGGTGGTCATCCTCTCCTCCAGGGATCTTCCCAGCCCAGGGATTGAACTCATGTCTTTTACATCTCCCGCATTGGTAGGTGGGTTCTTTATCACTAGTGCTACCTGGGAAGCCTGCGTTGAAAGATCCCCTGGAGAAAGCAATGGCTACCCACTCAAATATTCTTGCCTGGAGAATTCCATGGACCCTGGAGCCTGGTGGGCTATAGTCCCTGGGGTCACAAAGAGTCAGACATGACTGAGCGACTAACACTAATTGGCTATCCTCCAATATAAAATGAAGAGGTTATTATTTTTTTAAAGAGTTAAAATTGTCTTGCTATGCCTTCCACAGCCAGCTGGAGGGCATATCTTTAAAGGTGGGAGAAGGAAGTTTCCCTGAGATTTTCAGAAAAGGAAAGTGGCATCCACAGAGAGCATCCCAAACTGGTTAAGTGGGAGATGATGAGTGCCCAGTCCCTTCCCCGGCCTGACTCCCCTCCCCTTCCCCTTCCCTCTTCACTGCCCCCCTCCAGGAAATCACCCCTCCACGGCCAACCACTCTGACCACGTCGTGGTATTGCTGGGCAGTTACCCCTCTGCATTTGTGAACATTTTGCTGGCTCCTCTCCCTCTCCGTTGGTCCGAGGCTGAGAGTGTTAGGTTTAAAAAGGGAGCCTGTCCCTGAGCTTGCGCTCCTGCTGGCTTCACTTGCACATTGGGAAGTCTGTGCGCATGTGTGTTTTGTTTCAGAGGCACAAGGAGACCTTGATTCTCAAAATGCAGACTTTTTATAATTCACTAGCTTTATTTTACTTGTCACTTGGGACTTGAATACTAAAAGACTTCCTGCTACTTTTTTATTCAAAGGACTACATAAAATGCAGATATATAGTTTAAAGAATAATAATAAAATAAAGCATCCATATATTCACCATTCTGCTTGAGAAATAGAGCACTTCCAGGACTCAGAACCCCAGGTGGATTCATCCCCAACACGTTGCACCACCACCTCCTGACTTTCGTGCTAACTCTTTCCTTATTGTTTTTTTAAAAGAAGGTTTTAACTGGTATGTATGTATTCCTGATGGAGAAGGAAATGGCAACCCACTCCCAAGGAATCCCATGGAGGGAGGAGCCTGGTAGGCTACAGTCCATGGGGTTGCAAAGAGTCAGACACGACTAAGCGACTTCACTCACTACTATGCATTCCTGGACACTATTTGATTTAGCTCTGTCTGATTTTTGAACTTTCTATTAGGAAATCGTACTGCATAATTTCTTCTGTACCTGCCTTCTTTTGTTGGATTCATCCATCTTTAATGTGAGTAGTTGTAGATTATTCGTTTTCCCTTCTAAGTAGTATTCCGGAGTGTGACTATACAGCCAGATGCTGTAGTTTATCTGCCTGGTCTCACCACTGGTGGACATTTGGGATTCTGGCTGTTACGGATGTGACTGTAAATACCCAATCTAGCGACTCCTATTTGCTACTCCAAATGTGGTCCTCAGAGTGGGAGCGTTGATATCTTCTGGGAATTTGTTAAAAATGCAGGATTTCAGGGTCCCACGCCAGACACACTGAATCAGAATGTGCATTGTGACAAAATCGTCGACACATTAACATTGGGGAAACCGCTGCTCTCAGTGTAGGCTCACACCTAGAAATGGATTTGTTGAGCGGTAGGGCAGGCACATAGCTTCCCTGGTAGCTCAGCGGTAAAGAATCTGCCTGCAGTGCAGGAGACACGGATTCGATCCCTGATCTGGAAAGATCCCCTGGAGGAGGAGATGGCAAGTCACTCCAGTATTCTTGACTGGGAAATCTCATAGACAGAGGAGACTGGCAGGCTACAGTCCATGGGGTCCCAAAGAGTTGGACGTCAAGGCCTTGGAAGCCACGTGGTCTGAGCCGTGCAGACACAAGAGGGAAGCAGCAGCTAGACCCCCTGTCACTGCCTGAAGCAGAGCTGCCTGCCCAGCAGCCAACTAAGACACCGGAGAGATTTAAACCTTTCCTGTGAAAGATCCTTCAGATTTGGGGTTTTGTTTACTGCAAACCCATCTGCTCTATCTGACTGATGCAGGTTTTGAACAATATTAGACTATAAATTTTTCTTGCCAATATTATCCTTGTCTAGTTCCGGCATTAAGATTATGTTAGGCTTTACAAAGATCTGGAGTATGTTTCTTCTTCTTTTTTAAAAAATTATTATCTGGAAGAGTGGCTCCTGAAACACTTGGTAGGAATTGCTAATAAAACATTTAAACCTGCTTTTTTTTTTTTTTTTTCCTTTCTGGAAAGATTTTTAACTAATGAGTCAATTTCTTTAAAGGTCATTAGACTGTCCCAGGTTTTCTGTTGCATCTTTGGTGAGTTTTAAAAGTTGTCACAAAAATCTTTTTCCGTGTGTTTAATCATTAAAACTTTTGCAGTTATGACACCTTTTCAATTCTTAATATTGTTTATCTTTTTTATTTTTTCTCCCTCATCTCTTTATTTTCCCCTGATGAGTCATGTGAGGGAATTTTCTTTTAATTAAAAGACCTTTTTTTTTTTAAGGAACCAGCTTTTGGGCTCTGATCATTCTTTCTGTTGCCCTTTGGTTTGTGCCTTTAATTTCATCCTTAACTTTAATATATTATTCCTGCTGCTCTCATTGTATTTGTGTTGCCATTCTTTTGGCTTCTTAAATTGAATGCTCATGTCATTAATTTTCAGTCTATTTAATTCTAATATAAGCAATTAAAGGTATACAGTTTCCTTTCAGTATGATTTTAGTTACACCCCCAGAATTTTTATAAGGAATAATTTGCTATCACTTACTCATATTCATGTTTTGTAATTTCCACTATAATTTCTTCTTTGACACGTGAATGTTTGGGTATTTTAAATTTCCAAGTATCCAGACTTTTAATGGATAAACTTTTGTTATTAAATTTCTTACTTGAAACATTAAGGCCAGATAACATGGTATTCTTAGAATTTGTTGAGGCAAACACCCTCTTCCAACAACACAAGAAAAGACTCTACACATGGACACCACCAGATGGTCAACACCAAAATCAGGTTGATTATACTCTTTCCAGCCAAAGATGGAGAAGCTCTATACAGTCAACAAAAACAAGACCAGGAGCTGACTGTGGCTCAGATCATGAACTCCTTATCACCAAATTCAGACTGAAATTGAATAAAGTAGGGAAAACCACTAGACCATTCAGGTATGACCTAAATCAAATCCCTTATGATTATACGGTGGAAGTGAGAAATAGATTTAAGGGACTAGATCTGATAGATAGAGTGCCTGTTCATGACATTGTACAGGAGACAGAGATCAAGATCATCCCCATGGAAAAGAAATGCAAAAAAGCAAAATGGCTGTCTGAGGAGGCCTTAAAAATAGCTGTGAAAAGAAGAGAAGCGAAAAGCAAAGGAGAAAAGGAAAGATATAAGCATATGAATGTAGAGTTCCAAAGAACAGCAAGAAGAGATAACAAAGACTTCCTCAGGGANGGAGGCCTTAAAAATAGCTGTGAAAAGAAGAGAAGCGAAAAGCAAAGGAGAAAAGGAAAGATATAAGCATATGAATGTAGAGTTCCAAAGAACAGCAAGAAGAGATAACAAAGACTTCCTCAGGGATCAATGCAAAGAGATAGAGGAAAACAACAGAATGGGAAAGACTTGAGATCTCTTCAAGAAAATTAGAAATACCAAAGGAACATTTCATGTAAAGATGGGCTCGATAAAGGACAGAAATTGTCTGGACCTAACAGAATCAGAAGATATTAAGAAGAGGTGGCAAGAATACACAGAAGAACTATACAAAAAGATCTTCATGACCAAGATAATCACGATGGTAGGATCACTCACCTAGAGCCAGACATCCTGGAATGTGAAGTTAAGTGGGCCTTAGAAAGCATCACTACAAACAAAGCTAGTGGAGGTAATGGAATTCCAGTTGAGCTGTTTCAAATCCTGAAAGATGATGCTATGAAAGTGCTGCACTCAATATGCCAGCAAATTTGGAAAACTCAGCAGTGGCCACAGGACTGGAAAAGGTCAGTTTTCATTCCAGTTCCAAAGAAAGGCAATGCCAAAGAATGCTC
>SJYV01018512.1:14561-50604 GCA_006410875.1 Neotragus pygmaeus
TGGGCGGGGTGGGGTGGGGCCGGGAGGAAAAGTGAGGCCTGGGGCCCAGGGCCCACATCCCCAAGCACAGGAGAGCTGGGGCACGTGAGTCCCTCTGCAGACAGCCCTGTGTGTATTGATCTACCTTATTTTCTGAAGCAGATTGATCTTGGCTTTTAACAACTTATCTAGGACAGAGAAGCCTCTCAGAAGCCTTTTCACATGGTAGACAGCCTGGGGGGGCCCGTGTTTGTGAGAACATGACCACGAGACCAGCACCCTCTCCCAAGCGCCGAGGTCAGGGGCAGAGCCTGCAGCCTCCGCCCGGGCTTCACACCCGCGCTGGAGGCTGTGCTGGAGCCCTGCTCTTGCCGTTGACGAGGTGATTGTCCCCAGAGGGCCTGGGAGCCCACAGCTGGGGAGGGAGCCGAAGCCTTCCAGGACGGACTGGACTTGGAGGTGTGGAGGAGGGTTAGGAAGGAAAGACTCCTCCCCTGGCAGCAGGGCATTGAGAAGGACGAAGGCGCGAGATGTAGATTTGCCCTGGACCATCCTTCGTGACAACCCGGCCTCCTCTGTTCACAAGATCAGCCCCGGGGGGCCTATCTGGCCCTTGGAGAAGAGCCTGTTGCTAAAAATATCAAGACTGCTTGCTTACAGGCCAGGTGGCCAGAGCCCCTCTCTGCAGGAATTAAGCGGATGGAGCGGGATGTGGGGCAGGCGTTCTGTGTCCCCGGGGAAGAATGACCTGGGCCCAGTGGCCGGTTGTGCGAGATGGTGGTCATCATAGGGTCCTCCTGGCCTCTCCAGTGGTTTCCACGGAAGGAAAGGCGCAATGGGGGAGCTGGAGACCCTCAGGGAGGAGGAGCCCTCGAGCGCTGACCCCTGGCTCCCGGCAAGTGCGCTGTTGTACCTTCCCTGTGCCAGAGACAGGAGGCGTCTCTTAACACAGGGAGGGAGGTGAGAGTTATCACCTGTCACACGAACCCGAGATGAAATTTAGCAGCCCGAGGTGGGCATTCACCACTGATAAAAATCTGTCTCCCTGCCAGCTTAAAGTGCTGCTTAAAAAGCTAATGCATAATTTAAACCGTGCAATTTGGGATGGGGCTCCCACCAGGCGCAGGCTCAGACCGCACCGTGGGCCCTGGAGGAACGTGCCAGAGCGGAGCAGGGGGAGGACGGGGAGGAGGGGGAGGGCTGGCTCTTTAAGCGCAGGTGACCGAGGAGTGGAGGGGCTCAGCTGCATTTCGGCCGGACAAGGAGCTGGAGTGTCTCAGGGCGGAGCGCCCCTGGGAAGACCCACATCTCCATGGAGTGGTTAGAGGGGACGTCCCGGACTCCGATCGCTTCTTGCCATGAAAGCGAACCCCAGGAATGTCCCTGATGGGAGGCTGTTAGTTACCAGAGGTCACATGAATCAGGGTGGGCCCCAAATCCAATGACCGGTCTCCCTATATGGAGAGGGGAAGACACAGAAGAGAAGGGCCGCGTAAAGACAGAGGCAAAGGCTAGGGGTGATATGTCTACAGGCCAAGGCTTGCTGGCAGCTACTGGAAGTTGGAGAGAGACCAGCAAACTCACCCTCGGAGCTTCCAGAAGGAATCAGTGCTGCCGACTGATTGAGGCCCAGCCTCCAGAACTGAGAGAGAATACACTTCTGTCGTTTGCAGCACCCCATCTCCATTTGTGGTCATTCACCCCAGCAGCCCTAGAAAAGTGGCACACCCTCACCTCTCTCAGGTCCTCGAGGCTTTATCCCGAGTGCCCGCAGACGGTTCTGGTACCCAGTGTTCTGGGGCATCTCGTGGCTTTCTATACTCATCCTTGCCCTCCAACAGTTCTGTGGAACAGGCAGGGCCAACGTCGCAAGTCCCATTTTGCAGACGGAAAAACAAAGGCCTGTGGGCTAGGACACAGACCTGACTTTCTGTGCTGAGCTCGGCCACAAGTAAGATGTGAAACAAGGCAGGTGCGTGGTGATCCTCTGGCCCAGGCCTTCGGTGGGCTCCTCACTCCCCCTGGCTCAGTGTGGCCAGCGCCAGGTCGGGCAGCTCGCGTTCCTGTCCTGAGGCTCTTTCCTGGCCGTCACTGCTCCTGGCTGATGCTGTGGTCCCTCCTGTAGGACAGAGACTGGGCCCCTCTCCCGCCCCCTCCTCCCTTACTGCCACCCTCAGCTGCCCGGACAGAGGAAGCCCTACGTGCCTTTCTCTCCCAGAGGCCAGCTCACCACCTCCAAACCCCAACGCGGGGACTAAAAGAGATGCTGATGGCCCGTGGGATTGTCCCCGCAGGCAGCTCAGGGGCCCTTCTAGTGGCTGGTGGTGCAGCATGGGAACCCCATGAGCGCACCGATAATCATAAAAGGAAGTAAAGTTTATTGTCTGGGCTGTTTCAGGGACCGGTGAGAAAAAACAATGTAGGAATTGCAGCAATGGAAGATTTACCGCTTCTGTCCGTGCAGACAGAGGGGCTGGCTGGAATTATTGCAGCCGGGAAGAATTGTGTTTTAGGATCTGCCCCAGGTATTAATTTGTGGCGGGCTTATCCTGTTAGGAACATAGAATGTTCACAGTGTCGAAAAGTAATACTTTAAAGGGCCTGAACGCCGATTGGATGGGAGCTGGGAGTCGGCACTGGGAGGCAGCTGATCCCCTTAGCAAGGTTTTCCAATAAGTTCCAGATGAAAAGCGTGAGGCTGCTGAGTAATGCCGTCTTCTGAGACGCTCAGACTAGACCTGTCCCCATCCACTGTGCCGGTCACCCTCCTCCCCAAAACCCGGAGCAGCGCTTCTCTCCCGCTCGCCGGGGGTCCAGCAGCCTGCGGGCTCTGGGGGTCCCCGGCCAGAGCCTGGATTCCCGAGTCTCCAGTGGAGGTCTCCGCAAGGTCCCTTGAGATTCTGAGTCCAACCCCCTCCTTCCTGCAAGTTTAAGGGAAAAGCAGAGACTGGGGTGAGTCTCCACAGCCCGCAGTCTCTGTGGGAGAGGTGGTCGCATGAACCCCCGGCCGCCCCCCGAGGCCCGGGCATGCCCTTTCTCGCGGCCTGGAGACGGGGTCTGAACTGCTGTTGCCACTGTGCCAAAGAGCCCACCAGTCCTCGGTCTTGGGGGTCTCCACTCCAGTCCGATTTTTGCCCAACGCTGTGGGAAATGGAAAAACTCGAAGAGGCGCCTACAGCCTGCATGATCTCCTTTCTAAGTCTTTTCAAGCTGGCATTTTTTCATGCTCGAAGGCTTCTCAGGCCTTGTGAACCGCATCCTTTTCCTTCACCCATTTCCTCGGGTCCAGGCCCTCCTGGAGCTGCGCTACCCAGTGGAGACTGGAGCAGGGTGGGGAGGAGGCAGACGAGAAGGCGGGAGTCCCTGAGTCCCGGAGGAGCCCCCAGTCCCCAGCCCCGAGCCCCCGCTGGCATCACAGCAGCAGGGGAGCCTGGTGTGCAGGGAGAACCCGCAGAGGAAGGCCCTGCGGGAGGGAAGGGGTTGCTGTCCCTGTGGCCCCGGTAGGCCCTTCCGACCTCGTGCAGGGACTGGCTCCGCTGGACCGACTGGAGCCCTGGAAACCATCCGGGGACCAGGCGGCAGCAGGCTGCGGGTATCCCCCGCCGATGAGAAGTGTGCACTTGCTTGGAGAAGCTCGCGGTGCTGACTCAAGGCCGAGTCCCGCCGGGGCTGAGGGTGGCTCCGGCCCCAGGGATGGCTGGATTGGCTTTGTGGATCGGGAGTACTTCGGGAAGTCCGACCTNCCCCCGCCGATGAGAAGTGTGCACTTGCTTGGAGAAGCTCGCGGTGCTGACTCAAGGCCGAGTCCCGCCGGGGCTGAGGGTGGCTCCGGCCCCAGGGATGGCTGGATTGGCTTTGTGGATCGGGAGTACTTCGGGAAGTCCGACCTTCAGAATATCGCTCTTCTTCATCTCGGCTGAGGGGCAGGAGGACCCGCTAACACCGGGCATTGGTAAGACAGGAGAAGCAGGTCTCCACTGGAAATGCTTGCCTGGGGGTGAATCGGCTCCCCACCAGTGCCCCTCAGGGTTGGAAAGGTAGCCTGAGCAGCCGGCTCTGAACCTGGCCTGGATTCTGAGCCTGAAATAAACTGACACCTCGGAGTCTTCCTCGAAGCCTGGGGACAGCGTCCCCGTGGGCCGCAGCGGGCTCCACTGGAGTGAGGCTCGTGGCTGTGGTTGAGTTTTGCCCTGCGGTCCTGCTCGGGCTGCAAAGTGACATTCACATTTCAGAAGCTGGGGTTGGCACGCAGCTGGATCATCTCCTTTAGCTGCAGGCATAAGCCAGGGCTCCCTGTGGAGGGGGGCTGAGGAAGGTCAGTTGCCTTCTTGATGGAGCCAGAGCCACTTTCAGTGACTGCAGCTGTGGTGAAGGCAGGGGAGGTCTCGCTTGGGTCAGCTTTGGTCCCCCGCAAGCTCGCCGAGGGCTGGGGAGCTGTGAACGCCAGCTCCTCGCTACTGCTGGGACCACGAGAATTCCCACTCCGCCAACAGCCCTTGGGGCCACTTCTCAGCGGAGTCATGGAAGCCACAGCCCCCGCTGCTGCCCAGGGAAGGGGCAGAAAAGACGAGGGGTGGGTAGGTGGGGAGGGCAGGCCCGTTCCACCCTTGTCCTTGACGGAGGTCGGAGGAGCAGCTCTGCTCTGGACATCAATCTGTTTGGAGCCAGAAGCAGGATGGCCATAAAGGGTCCACAGGATGCAGGTGTCGTCCTGCCCGAGAGCAATCTAAAAATAGAAGAACAATTTTCTCACATTGATCAGATGTATCAAAGGCAGGTTGTGAGCCCCTTGGTGCCCGTCCTCATCTCCCCGGAACTTTAGATGCCAGGAAAAGGACTCTTTCCCCGTCAGCCCCCTGCCCAGTGCCTCCAGGGCTGCCCTGGAGACGCCCTTAGTCTCTGAAGACATCTGACCTCCAGACCAGGAGGAGCGGGAGCTGGAGAGGGGAGGTAGGGTGGCCTGCCCTCCTCCGAGCCTTTCTCCTCATCACATCTGCTCCAGAGCAAATTACCCATCTTCCCCCGACTGCCTTTTCCTATCTGAAATCACCGTTTCCTAAACAGCAGCTCCTGGATCTTGACAGCCCTCCCATCCTCTCCTTCCCTCAGCGCATCAGCTAGACTCACCCTCTCGCTACACGACTCCCTTCCTCTTCGGGGTCCCTGGCACACGTTTGCTTCATTAAAACCATCCCGGCTCTCTCTGGGAAGTCCCCATCATCTTCCACTACCACAATTAACTTTTTAAAAGGCTCCCTACTTATCTATAAACAAGAGTGCCAGCCCTGCCTGGGGAGATCCTTTAATCCACAATTATTTAGATGGGGCAAGGGAGGCACTTTCGTCACAGTAGGATCTAGGGATGAGTCTGGTGTTTAGGATGAGATGGCAGGACTTCCTCAGGGGTCCAGCTGTCTGCAAATGACAAGGGTGGGAGTGAGCTGCCCGTGGCTGGCTGCATTCAACCGTCAGGTGGCCCCTGAGAGGGTTTCAAGTGTTGGTTGGGGAGGTGGCACATTGAAAATAAAGATGGCAATTTCAGGTTGGAAATCTTTGGCTAAGACGAGGGACGTAAATCCAGGCACACCAGGCACACAGTGAGGCTTCAGCCCCTGTAGATGAGGGGGAGGGTGTCTGGGGCCAGGAAAAGCCTTGGGACAGCTTCTGTGCATGACGGGCAGGAAAGTGGGGCCCTGGTTCTGCTGGGAGAGGATGAATGTTGGTGATGGGCTCTGCTCAGTAGGAGGGGCGGGGGCGGGGTCACCTGGAACGCTGTTCCTTGGGAGGCTGCAGACACAGAATTCCTCTTCCTCTTCTGGGCTCAGGGGCTGCCCTTGCCATATGGCAGGGGCACAGCCTCAGCAGACCAGGTCGTCATGGTGATGCCCTGGTGCCTTCAACTTGCCTTCGCTGGGGGCAAGGGTGAGGATGGACGGGCGTGTCTATGCAGAGGCAGCACCTTCCGCCCTACCCCCACCCAGCTCCTTGGGGCTGCTTCTCCCGCAGCATCCCTGCAGGGGCCAGCACTTTAGAGACAGGAGAGCCCCTCGTGCAGCTCCTGGCACACAGTAAGCGTTAGTGTCGGCCACCCAGTCACGTCCAGCTCTCTGCAACCCCATGGACTGTAGCCTGCCAGGCTCCTCTGTCCATGGGATTCTCCAGGCAAGAATACTGCAGTGGGTTGTCATTTCTTTTCCATGGGATCTTCCCAACCCAGGGATCAAACTGAGGTCTCCCGCATTGCAGGCAGATTCTTCACCATCATTAGGGCTTCCCTGATAGCTCAATTGGTAAAGAATCTGCCTGCAATGCAGGAGACCCTGGTTCAATTCCTAGGTCAGGAAGATCTGCTAGAGAAGGGATAGGCTACCCACTCCAGTGTTCTGCCCTGGAGAATTCCATGGACTCTGTAGTCCATGAGGTTGCAAAGAGTCAGACAGGATTGAGCGACTTTCACTTTTTTTCACTTTCTTTACCGTCTGGGCCACCAGGGAAGCCCATCACTCACGAGGTGCTCAATAAACCTTTTTTTAAATAAATGAATTTGGTTAGAGTCCTTAGGAGCTGTTGAGGCACCAACTGCATGGTGTGAAGATGGCCCCTGTAATAGCTCCCACTCTATGGGCTCTTTATACAACCTGACCTTGACACCCACCCCCACCTCCCCCAGAACCCGGGAGGACCTTTTGGCTGCCTTGACAGTAGATGGAAGTGACGTGAAGTGACTTCTGAGACTAGACTCTAAAAATGGCATGCGCTTCCCCCTTGATCTCCTGCAGACACTTGTTCTTGGAACAGTTGCCGTGCTGTTTGGAAGCTCAAATTAGTCCATGCACAGAGACCCCACGTAGGTGTGCTGGCTGACAGCCCAGCTGAGGGCCCCGCCGACAGCCGGCACCAGCCACCGAATTCATGTGTGAAAATGCCTCTCAATGATTTCAGCCTCACACTGCCGAGTTGCTCACCCCACCACACCCGCCCCTGTCTTCCCAGCCAAGATCCCAGACATCTGAGAACAGACACAAGTTCCCACCGAGGCCTGTCCAAATTCCTGACCCTCAGAAACCGTGAGAGATAATAGAATGATGATTGTCTTAATCCACTTGGTTTTGAAGTGACTTGTTACCCAGTAATAGATCGTTGATGCAATCAGCATTCTGTCTGAGCACCCTTGCAGGCCTCCCTTCTGTCTGGTGGGGCAGGGAGAGGAGTGTGGTCTCCCCTGCCAGTCAGTGGTTGCCAGGGTAACTGGGTCCTCCACTCAAGGCCTGGGAGTGGACTTTTCAAGCAAGGGCCCATGGGTGCTCTTCTTGGAAGAGAACACTACAGTCTTCAAGGCTTGATCCGTGCAAAAGACACTAACACTCTTCTAGTTCTTACTCCAGATACAGTTCTGATGATCTCAGGCACCTCTGCTATAGACTGAATGTTTGTGCTCCCCAAGATTCACAAAATCTGGGAGATGAAAGCCAATCCCCAGAATGGTGGTATTTGGAGGTGGGACCTTTGGGAGTGATTAGGTCACGAGGGTGGGCCCCTCACGTATGGGGTTAGTGCCCTCATTAAAAAGACCTCAGAGAGCTCTCTCCCCTCTTCAGCCATGTGAGGACACAGTAAGAAGAAGCTGTCTGTGAACCAGGAAAGGGGGTCTTGCCGGTAACTGAATCTTGCATTTGCAGCCTCCAGAACCACGAGAATAAGCATTTGTTGTGAAGCATCCCAGTTTATGGTATGTTGTTATACCAGCCGGAACAGACAGGTACCCCCTTCCCTGTCTCCAGTTTTGTGTAAGAAGTAGTTTGGAGAAGCTGAGCTCTTGAGTGTCTCTTGGCTCCAGGCTTTTGGAGTCAATTTGACTGTACTGTGTGTGGAGATTCTGAATCTGACCGTGAGGATTTCAGTATTTGGTACAACAGAGGAGAGTCTGGTGACTCCACGGAGGAAGGGGATCTCCTTCTCTCAGTCATTTAGTGGATTTTAAAATGCTAGGGCCTGGATCTGAGTAATTCATAATGATCTGAACACATTGGTTTCCTTTTTAAAAAAACTTTTTATTTTATATTGGAGGATGATCAAATAACAGCATTGTGATAATTTCAGGTACACAGCAGAGACTCGGCCATACACATACATGTATCCATTCTCCCCATACTCCCGTCCCATCCAGGCTGCCCCATAACATTGAGCAGAGTTCCCTGTGCTACACAGTAGGTCCTTGTTCATTATCCAATTTAAATTTAGCAGTTTGAACACGCTGATCTCAAACTCCCTAACTATCCCTTCCCCCTCCAGTGACCGTAAGTTCTTTCTCTGAGTCTGTGAGTCTATTTCTGTTCTGTAAATAAATCCATTTCTTTATTGTATCATAAAAAGGATTGTATCATTTCTTTTCAGATTCTGCACATTGGCTTTCTTTGTTATTTCCTTGTCTCTGTTGAGGGTCATTTTCAGATGATTAATCTAAATCATTATTTAGACTTTGTCTACTCATGTTTTCAGAACAGCATTGCTAACCACAGCTGTCTAGTCTGTCTGGGCAGTGATCATTTTCCTTGGAAGTGCTGGCTTGTTGATGCTCAGCCTACTAAGAGGAAGGGTGATCCCAGAGGCAGAAACTTGTGTTGGCCAGAGCTTCTGTTTCCCCACCTGTAGAATTTACTGCTGGGGGACTGTAAAGATAGGTTGGTTAAGGAAACTGGTCTCATATTCCCTTCCTGGCCATGTGACTTGGGAAAGTCTTGCTCTCTCTGAGCTCCAATTCCTTGGCAAGTACTATCCTCTCCATTGGAAAACACTATCTTTGTGTTTTGCCTAGCTGGCTAGCTCCTATTCATCCCGCAGGCCTCCGCTTCCATAGCACTTCCTCCAGGAAGCCCTCCCTGAATGCTTCCCCAGCTACGACCACCAAGACTGGGAAAGCAGCCCACCTGTGGGCTCGTGTGTGGCAGGTCCTGGCCTGTCAGGGCTGCAGTTGTCACTTCTCCATCCCCACCAGGATACGGAGATGCCCTCAGGAGCGGAGACCAAGTCTGTTGGGCTTCTTGATCTGATCTCAGCCCCCAGTACTGCCCCTGGCTTAGAGTAGGTGCTCATAAATATGTGTTGAACAGAGGAGTAGAGAGGATGCCCACACATCCTGGCTGCTTCTCAGGATCCTGCAGCGTGATGAACGCACACGCTCTCCTGCGGGACGGGACGCCAGGTGAAGACTTACCATCGCCATTAACGATGAGAAGCAGCCAGGTGCTTCCAATCCCCTCGACGCAGAAAAAGCTGGCCTGTAAAGGCAACCTGGATCTTACTCAGATCTTCAAACTCTGAACAGCTTGGATGAAAAGGCGGCTGCCCTGCAGGTGTGGCTGGGGTTCTAGAGATGGAAACGGGTGATAGGCTGGCTCCTAAAAGCTATAGAAAATCTTCCCGGGAAAGATATGAGGGAAAATCAAAGTGGACTCGTTCACCCAGCTTTACCTTTGTGCTTCCTCTAGAAGGAAGATGCCAAACTTGGCTGGGGACACGGGCGTGGTGTCTGGGGAAGACAGGGGCCGTGCTCTGTAGGGGACATACAGCATCAGATCCAGGAACAAGCAGGAAGTTGCCCCCCAGCAGGGACTGTCAAACAAGGATGCTGGTGTAGTTTTTCAGGAGGTAAAGGAGGAAAAAGTGGCCATGTTGGCGGTGAGCTGGGGTGAGGAGAGCGGTAAACTGCAAACTTCCCAAGTAACGTCCCTGCGGCCAGGTTTCTGTGGCCTCAAGGACACCAGAGCCCTTGCAATCACCTTGAGGACACCTTGAGGTCATTTTCTACCCCCAACCCACCTTAGGCTCCAACTCTATAAACTCTCTCTTAGTAGAACCCTAGGGCATAATCGGGTATGGAAGGGAGAATCAAGTGTGGGTATTACACTGTGAAAACCCCTAACTGCCTGGCTTGGCAAATGAATTAACTTGTTAAACAGAATGCATACATCTGCATACATTTGAATACATGAATAAGATCAGTGCAGACCCTGCCCAGGTCCAGCTTCTCCCAGAGGGAAGAGGAGGGGGGTTAAAAAAAAAAAGAGGAGTGTCCTGGGAAAAGAGGCCTGGGCCCCTCCAAGACTGCACCTTCAAGAGCCCATGCCCTCACAGACTCTATTTATAGATTAAACACAAAAAGCATCTCCTTGCTGCATTAAAAACTACCCATCAAGGCTGAGGACTCAAAGGAGCAGTAAAATCAATCTCATTGCATAAAGACAACAGCGAGCAATTGGCATGACATTTTAAGTAAATGCTACAGCCATTTGTAAATGTTCATTTTCCAGGAGACCCCATCTATTATATGACAGCTATTTTCTTAGCATCCCAGTGTGAATTCGGTCGGTTTACAGATAAGCCCGTTGAGGAGAATGGGTATCAAGATGTAAAGTGCTATAATACGGACAATTTGTTACCTCTGCACCAAGTCGTTCTGTCATTATGTATCTGCCTCTTGCAGGGGTTGGAAGCTGGGGGGTTGGCATTCATGAGCAAGGGAGTCTGAGTTGGGTGGAGGGGAAGCGGGTGGGGATGAAGGAGGCAGCTTTGTCCCCGAGGTGTATACCACAGCCTATAAACTCAGAGGCAAACAGGTGTGATCCTTAGGATGAGGACTTGCCTTTTCCAGACGCTTCTTCCCCAGAGAGGCCCAGGTGGGAGAGATGGTTCCCACCCCAAGCCTGGTTCTCAGCAAGCTCCCACTTCCAAGAGTCGAGAGGAGCGTGCCTGATTGCTAAGTTGCTTTAGTCGTGTCTGACTCTTTGCGACCCCATGGACTGTAGCCCGTGATGATCCTCTGTCAATGGGATTCTCCAGGCAAGAATACTGGAGTGGGTTGCCATGCCCTCCTCCAGGGGGCCTTCCCGAACCCAGAGAACCAACCCTCGTCTCTTACGTCTCCTGCCTTGGCAGGTGCGTTCTTTACCACCAGCGCCACCTGGGAAGCCCCCGAGAGGGGCAGGTCCATCAAAAGCCAGAATCATTTATTACGGGGTTGACCAGTCTGCCTTGCAGATGCCCATGCTTTCCAGGTGCGTGGCAAAGATGGGCTCCTGGGACTGGACTCGGGAGAGGACAACTTCCCAGTTCCATCCCCAGCTCCCTGGACTTCCTGGCGGAGGTGGCCCCTGAGGCTGGGGAGTATCACAGCAGCTGCATGGCAACCTGCCGCAGAGCTGCCCAGGTTGAAACACGGCCCAGGTTGAAACTGAGGGTCTCCCAGTCTCATAACTCACCTCTAACTCCAGCAATCCAGACGTTTCCAGGGAGGAAATAAATGACCCATCGGTAAATGTGGAGTTGAGCTGGAGAGGTGCCAAAAGGGGCAGGTGACAGATCACCCCTGGTCCTCAGTGGGATGGTTGATGGAAGGGACCCAGGTCTCAGGCGGTGAGAAAACCAAATGCCTGAAGACTCAAGTTCAGTCTCAAGAAGGGCGGGAGCGCCAAGAGATGGACCGTGGTGCTGAAGGCACAGACCTCCAGGGACCTAGTACCAGGCAGGACCCTCCCAGATTTTATTGGCCCCTGGGGGTCCAGGTGGTTTTCTTTAGCTGTGTGTTGGTTCTTTCATTCATTCACCAAGTCTTTCCCCGGGCAGTTCTGACCCTCCCTGGGCTGTTCCTTTAGCCTGGGCCAGGCGGGGGTTGCGGGTGGCGGTGATCATTAGCTTGTTAACCCTTCTGGGGCCCAAGCTCTATCCCCCATGCCTATGGCCGTCTGGCACATGGCGGTCCACAAAAGAGCGGTGAAGAAATGAATGAATAGATAACAGAACGAGAGGATATGTATGAATGAATGCAAGCATCTGCTCCGCAGGGGCCTCCTCTCGGAGCCGAAGGATCTGCCTGGTCTGGACACAGTTCCTCAACAGGCACGTCCCACGGCCTGAGTGGTTTTTTTTCCCTCAGTGACATCAGCTTGTTCCGTATCGGGGTGCAGCCGAGTCACGCTGACACGGTAGCTCCAGGTGAAGATCAGAGCGCCCCAGCCGCACGTGCACGTGCGTCCACTCTCCTCCAGACTCCTCTCCCACCCAGGCTGCCACATGACACCGAGCAGAGTTCCCCGTGCCGGACAGTAGGTCCTTGCTGGTTACCCATTTTAAATACAGCGGAGTGCACATGTCCGTCCCAAACTCTCTAATTATCTCTTCTGCCCGTTCTTACCCCCTGGCAACCCTAAGTTGGTTCTCTAAGTCTGTGAATCTCTTTCTGTTTTGTAAGTTCATTTGTATAATCTCTTTTCCAAATCCACATATAAACGCTGTCAAATAATATTTCTCCTCTGTTTGACTTGCTTCACTCAGTGTAACAAGTTCTAGGTCCAGCCACCTGCTGCAAAGGGCATTTTTAGACTCTTGCTAATGGCTGAGTAATGCTGTGCTTCGCCGTTCAGTCGTGTCTGACTCTTTGCGACCCCATGGGCTGTGGCCCACCAAGCTCCTCTGTCCATGGGATCCTCCAGGTCAGAATACTGGAGTGAGTTGCCATGTCTTCCTCCAGGGGATCTTCCCAACCCAGGGATTGAACCCAGGTCTCCTGCACTGCAGGAGGATTGTTCACCATCTGAGTCAGCAGGAAAGCCCAAGAATACTGGAGTGGGTAGCCTACCCCTTCTCCAGGGACTCTTCCGTTGTATATGTGTACCAACCATGGCCTGAGTTTTAACCCAGAGAGCCCTTCCAGCGATCTCATCCTGTGGTTCCAGCAGAGACGAGGAGAGGAGAGCAGGGACGGATGGGAAGCTTGTCCCTTCAGGGTGAGGAGCACCGGAAGCCCTGGCCGTGGCTGGCCCAGGGCGTCTGCAGCGATAGCAGCTGCTCAGTACCCAGGCTGCCCCTCCAGGAGGGCTGTGCATCTCCCCAGAAATGCCCGTATGGACTCCAGCCAGGCCTTCTGCAAGCAGTAGGCTCAGAACTTTCCTCCCCCTATTGTACCCCACCTTCCAGCAAGAGTGAGGGCCCACCTGGCCTCACCCCAGGAAACTCCTTGAGAGGTTGAAGGCCCTGGAGGTTGGGGAGCCCAGCCACCTTGCTACCTTGGCGGTGGCCTCCCTGAGCCCAGCCCTGTGGCTTCTGGGGTGGTCGGCCAGCGATGAGGGTGCATGTCTATGGAAGGGGGACAGTGGCCATGTCACAGGTGGGGCAGCTTCCCCGGCACGGGGGAGCAGTGATCTCAGGGTTGAAGGTCATTTGAAGGGGATGGAACGTCACGTCCCTGGGGCGGCTGCGTCCAGGCCAGACTGAGCTGGGAAGCATCTGGAGTTTATGAAGAAGTGTGTAGCTTCAAACATCAGTTCTTCTTCTGAGATAAATATATGAACAATTGCCAGCTGAGGTGCCACCGCAAGTACGTAGCTTAATCAAGCAGTGCCACCCCCGAGGTAAGGCAGGGGCTCCATTCATCACAGCTCCTTCATCCAGGCTGTGTCCCCACTGCTAAAAGTTCTCTCGCGAAGGCAGAAAGTTGCCAAGCAAACTTTGAGTCACATCCTCACACCCACCTAACCAGCTCCTGCATCAGAGATGGGAGAGATATTCCGAGGAGCCGACAATTAGCAAGGCCCAGGGACTGACCCATCGGAAAGGCCGCGGGCCACTCTCACCAGCTGGCCGCACATCAGACTGGGCACAGGGGAGGCGGAAGGGCTCGCCGTGGCTGGAAGCCCTTAAAGACTGTGAATTCACGTTTTCACAGCAAACTTCAGAAGGAGAACGGAAGAGAACCTCCTTCTCCCTATTTCATTGCTTGGCAAACAGACGCAGGAGAGAATGGAAGTCATCGGATTCACTCTTTTTTGTTTCTTTACTATTTTTTAATTTTTATTTTACATCTGAATATAGTTAAGTAACAACGTGGTGTTAGTTCAGGCGTACAACAAAGTGATTCACTTATACGTACCTTGTGTATCTGTTCTTTATCAAGTCTGTTCTCATTTAGGTTATTACAGAGTATTGAGCAGAGTTCTTTGTGACCCATTCTTTATGGATGATGGAGGGTTTTGAAAGCCCTCAGGCTGGATTCAAACTGTGGCTTAGCCTCTCAGGAGCTGTGTGACGTTACGGAAGATCCTGACCTCTCTGTCCCTCCTTTTTCACGCCTATAAAATGGGGCCGATGACACTACCTCCTCCAACACGAGAAGATGAGACGAGAACCCCTGAGCTTGGACAGAACAGACATTTAAAAACTGGGAGCCGAGAGATGCCAGCGAGCTGGTGGGATAAGAAGCCCTGGGCCCTTTCTGCCTGGGATCATGCCAACTCACCCACAATCCACAGACTAGTTTCTGCTGTAAGGAATTGGGGGTGAGCTACTGACAAGTGGGCTGACTTTGCCTTGAGTCACATGCTGGGTCAGAGGGGGAACAGGGTCCAGACCCCAGTCTCGGCTCTCCGGCCAGTGGTTTCCATAGCAACAGATCTCAACCCAGTGACGAGTCGGTGGGATTTTGTGACATCCCGGAGTGTATAAAATTATCCGAAGGCCATCACAAAATAATCAGATTGTGTGCTCTGCTGTGCTTTCTCTTGGTGGGGTTGTCATAAAGATTTGACAACAATGACAAGATGTCAGTTTGGTTCCTAAGGAGTCAGACATCCCAGGTTCAGCCCGTTGAGATGATTTTTGCCTTTCATTCTGATATGGGGAAAGTTTGAGTCAGATGCAATGATTTGTGCCTTTCTTATTAATCCCCAGACGCCCAACTCCAGTTGCCCCCGGTCCCTCATCCCTAAAGTTCCCGCGGGCTTTGCCATCACCTCGAAGCTCCAGTCCCCAGCTCCACCCTCACAAGCTCGGCCCTGCCTCCATCCCCTAGACCTGAGCAGAGCGGTGAAGACACCACAGCAGTGCCTCTTCAGCTTTGACGGGCGACAGAGCACCTGGGAAGCTTGCGGAAACGCTGCTTCAGATCAGTAGATCCTGGGGGAGTCTTGCGCTCTGTCTTCCTAACGTGCTCCTCGTAGATGCTGCTTGTTGCCGCTCAGTCGCCAAGCGTGTCCCACTCTGTCACCCCATGGACTGCTGCGTCCATTGAGTCAGTGATGCTATCCAACCATCTCATCCTCCGCTGCCCCCTCCTCCTTTCCCCTCAACCTTTCCCACCATCAGGGTCTTTTCTAATGAGTCGGCTCTTAGCATCAGGTGGCCAGAGTACTGGGGCTTCAGCTTCAGCACCAGTCCTCCCAGGGAATATTCAGGGTTGACCTTCTTTAGGGTGGACTGGTTTGGAGGCCTTTTGAATCCAGTGCGCTCACCCAGTGATTCTCCCACTCTGTGCTGCGCTGGAACCACCTGGAGGACTTGTTCAAAGAGATCCTCGGACTTTACCCCCAGAGTCTGTGACTTGGTTGGTCTGGAGTGGAGTCTGAGAGTTTGCATTTCCAACAAGTGCCCAGGTGGTGCTGATGTTGCTGGTTCAAGGACCACATTTTGAGAACCATTGCACCACCAAAGGATGGATGTGGCCAGGTGATGCAGAAAGCCTCCCACTCCCAGCTCCCTAACCTGTTAACATTGTGTACAAACTAGGCAACTCTCCACAGGGCCCCCCGTTCCTTCCCTACGTCTCCCCTTGGATGAGGCTGAGACCACCTCCGACCTCCAGGCAGAATCATCCCTTTGTCCTTGCATCACGTAGGTCCACAGAGCAAGAAGGAGAGAGATCATTTTTGCAAAATCTGCACAAAAATCAGCCGAATTTATGTTTCCCTGCAAGAGAAATGCTGCCGAGTGGAAATAAAATGCAGGATTCCTGGGCACTTCCATTACCTCTTCGTGTCACTGGCAGTGACTGATGGCGAAAAGTAAGACTGCAAACGGAATCGCTTTCGCTTTGCCCAGAACAAACTCCACCCAGTGACGGAGCCTCCTGCAAATCCGTGCTCCTCTCAGGGGTCACTGACAGCCACCGCGAAGGGAACCGGCCAGGAGGGCTGCCAACGAGGAAGACAGAGCCTGCACCAGCACAGGCCTGGGGGCCGTCCTTCACCGAAAAGCAGGGGCCCCTGCAGGCGAGAAGGAATCCGGTTTGATTTAATGCGGTTCATTTTTCTTCCTTGTTTTAATCACAGAGTAATAATAATCATAAACTTGCCTTTATGGAGTGTCTTTCATTGCCAGTGTATCACCGAACACTTTACAGATTTAATAATAGAGTTTCAGAAATAAATAATGGGGGATAATAATAAGAAGGATAAATAACATATTTATGGAGTTGTATTGTGGTTTATGGTGGTAAACAATTCCTCAGACAGCCGGCAACAGGGAAATGAAGGGACTTGGCAAGGAGAAGGGAGAGGAAAGAGAGATGCGTTCAGGTGAGATGTGAGCTGAGCTAGGGGGTTGGAGGTGCAGAGAGAGGAGGGAGGAGAGGGTGGCAGGGGCTCCCTGGGAGGGAGCTTTCCTGCCAGGGGTGGGACTGAGAGGGACGCTCAGTGACATTCCTGGAGAGGGGAGGCTCGTCTAGGTCAGAGTCTCCGGGAATGAGCGCTGAGGGCCGAGGTACCCAATGTTTACTAAGGATCAACCTTGCAAAGGGGCAGGAGGAAGCAGGGCAGGCAGAGGTAGCGCTGGGCCCCAGTGACCAGGCCTTAGACCCCACCCACGGGTCACAGGGAGCACAGCTGTCCAGGACAGTAGTGGCCTCAGGGTGTCAGCTCTCTGAGGCTGAGGCTGCCTGCACTTCCTGCTCCCCTTTCTGGGGGCACAGCTGGGGCGTCTTTGCATCCCTTCCAGCTACAGCCAAGGGATGCGTTCTGAAATCCAGCCTTGGAAGGAGGTCCCTGAAAAGAAGGGAAATCAAGCGGCAGTTTCTCTTCACACATTGACCACTCCTCCCAGGCCTCCAGCTGGAGCCTGCTGGAGGGATGAGCAGAGTCCTGTGGGGCGTGTGGACAGAAACAAGGCCCAGGCACCTGGCCCAAGAGCCAGGACTTTTCTGTTGTCGCCTCGTCCATGATACCGGCTGAAAATTAATCTGTGATAATGTCGGCAGGCTGCATCTCTTGACTGATTGCTTCTTGCCTGGCAATATTCTGAGGGTGTTACATACAGAGTTGACCCATCAACAATGGAGGGGATAAGATGCAGACCCCCACATCATCAAAAATCCTCACCCTGCTATTTCCACCCGAAAAAGCAAAGGAATTGATAAAAGACTCACCCAAGGGTAGGAAGCTCAAAGAGTTTGGATAGAATCAGGATTCATACCCTCGTTCTTTTGAATTTACATGTCATGATCTCTAACTGAACACAAATGTTGACAACTTTAAAGATCTGTAAAGTGAAAATTGGGTTTCCCAGGTGGCTCTGTGGTAAAGAATCCACCTGTCAATGTGGGAGACACAGGTTCGATCCCTGAGTTGGGAAGATCCCCTGGAGGAGGAAATAGCAACCCATTTTAGTATTCTTGCCTGGGAAATATTATGGACAGAGGAGCCTGGTGGGCTACAGTCCATGGCGTCACAAAGAGTCAGACACGACTTAGCAACTGAGCACTCACGCAAAAATGAAAATACAGGTACTTTCAGTGCAGTTCAGCTCAGTCCTCAGTCATGTCCGACTCTTTGTGACCCCATGGATCGCAGCACGCCGGGCCTCCCTGTCCATCACCAACTCCTGGAGTTCACTCAGACTCGCGTCTATCGAGTCAGTGATGCCATCCATGCATCTCATCCTCTGTCGTCCCCTTCTCCTCCTGCCCCCAATCCCTCCCAGCATCAGGGTCTTTTCCAATGAGTCAACTCTTCCCATGAGGTGGCCAAAGTACTGGAGTGTTTCAGCTTCAGCATCAGTCCTTCCAATGAACACCCAGGACTGGTCTCCTTTAGAATGGACTGGTTGGATCTCCTTGCAGTCCAAGGGACTCTCAAGAGTCTTCTCCAACACCATAGTTCAAAAGCATCAATTCTTTGACGCTTAGCTTTCTTCACAGTCCAACTCTCACATCCATGCATGACCACTGGAAAAACCATAGCCTTGACTAGATGGACCTCTGTTGGAAAAGTGCTATCTAGGTTGGTCATAACTTTTCTTCCAAGGAGTAAGCATCTTTTCATTTCATGGCTGCAATCATGATCTGCAGTAATTTTGGAGCCCAAAAAGATAAAGTCTGACACTGTTTCCACTGTTTCTNATTTTGGATGACATTGCCTCCCTTCTCTGTCTAAATGATGTATGCCAATTTTCGCTTAAATTTCCTAATTGCTGTCTCCTTGAAGAAAGTATTTCAAATTTATTGCTTTTGATGAGTTACAACTATTTTCTTTGTCCCATGAAGGAAAGGGCTGTGAAACAACTTAGAACTAAATATTTTATTTTCATTTGGGTTCACTTGTGTAGGTCGTTTAACTAATGCCCAGTAAAAATAAAAATACATATTTCCCATCCAAAACTATTAAGTATAGCTATTTTACACACTAACCTTATATCTCATGGAAATTAGACCACATTGCGATACAGTCATTTGAACTTTTCTTTGAGATGTTTTTGTCAGAGAAAATAAGCTGACAAGAATACGGAAACCCTCCATTTATAGCAAACCCTTGGTGAGGAGGCACTATTTATAAATATTTTCCATATGATGTACTTGTATTTTTTGGTTCTGAGTACTATGCCTATATTGTTTCTTTTCTCTTACTTTTTTTCTTATGAGTAAAGAGTTCCATTCTCTGTGCCCCTTTCTCCATGAGGAGAAAAGAAAGGAAGATCTGTTTTATGAAACAGGTCATGGGAGCAGGTAATAAGATAAGGTTTTTGCACAGGCTTATTTATTACACTGTTTCTGCCCTCCTGTTCACTCATTTCTAGGTTCTGAAAAATGGATTTTATTGTAACAAATTTGAAGAGAAAGGACCATAATAGTCAAAATGGTCATGGTCCAAATATAGAAAAGCATCAAGGGTGAATAGGCCATGTGTCTTCAAGTGCAGAGCCCTGTCATTCTTATAGATGAGGCATCACTAAGCAGATGTACCTACTGAAGGACTTTTAAGGGTATCAGTTGTCCCTACAATTAAGAACATTGCTGCTGCTGCTGCTGCTAAGTCACTTCAGTTGTGTTCGACTCTGTGCAACCCCAAAGATGGCAGCCCACCAGGCTCTCCCGTCCCTGGGATTCTTCAGGCAAGAACACTGGAGTGGGTTGCCATTTCCTTCTCCAGTGCATGAAAGTGAAAAGTGAAAGTGAAGTCACTCAGTCATGTCCGACTCTTAGTGACCCCATGGACTGCAGCCTACCAGGCTCCTCCGTCCATGGGATAAGAACACTAGTGACGCTGATAGTTTCTTTTTTCATGTGTCCCTTCCCATTTACTAAACTAAAGGTTGATGCTTACTGTAGACTGTGCCAGGCACAGATGAAATTATACCATTTTTAGCTTCTGGGGTGAAGATGTTGCAGGGCCTGCTCTAGACAAACAGTCTAACCCTCCTTCCATGGACACATCTTCCTACTGCAGCCCAGCAGGACTCACATGTCTGAAGCCTTCCTGGCCTTTGCAGGTCCTTATCATGGAATCTCACATTGGGTGGATGCTAAAGTGATTTCTCATCAATGCATACAATGAGTGCAAATTCGTTGCCAGTGGATGTGTACAGAAGGCTTTGGCTGGTCTTTCTTAACCACATTATTGTGTAGAAAGCTTTCTGATGCGTTACTGTGGGCTGACAGAACTTGCTCAGGGCCCTCAGGGAAATAGGAAGTATTATTTAAGGCTCAAGCCTTTTAATTCCTTCTCTTTTTGTTTCTTTACCAACAAATTTGGTTTGGTCTGTGAGTATCTGGTGGCTCACACAGTAAGGAATCTGCCTCCAATGTGGGAGACCTGGGATCAATCCCTGGGTTGGGAAGATCCCCTGGAGGAGGGAATGGCTACCCACTACAGTGTTCTTGTCTGGGAAATCCCATGGCGGGCATTTCCCATGGAGTTGTAGAGAGTCAGACACGACTGAGCGACTAACACACACACACAATTTGGTGACTTAAAATTGACATGTCAATTGACATGTCATGTCATTTCAATTTTTGGCTCACCAACTGAGTGGTATATAAATAGGGCCAGCACCTTTATGATTCCCATTTTATCTTATTTTATTATTTTTTTGCAGTACAAATTGACTTATATTCCCATTTTATATATGAGGAAATTCAGGCTCAGAGAAGGTAAGGGAACCACACCCAATGTCAGTCCATGGCAGAGGGGATCTTCAACCTGTGTCTCCTGCCCATGAATCCCATACATCCTTTCTTAAAGCTGTCTTATAGCATCCTCTGTGGTCCACGGAAATAGCCTTATTCTAGGAGAGAGGAAGCCAGGTCACTCCTCACTGATTTGATTGTGTAATCTTGGAGAGATTGCTTTGACAACTACTTAACCTTTCTGAGCCTCTATTTCTACATGCTTTTCTCACATTATAAGGATATTATGACGATGAAATGATATGCTGTGAAAAATATATACACATACTCAAGGCATTATTAAAACATTTTCTTCTCTATATTGCTAGTTATCAATTAAAAGAAATATTATAATCTACTTATATACCCATGTTAAAACCAAAGAGCAGATGCTGCAATAAAATTAGTTCTGGCACCTAGTCTAAAGGCCCTTAATGAAATCAGAGAAAGCCTGATAAATGAGACAATATGATAAAATATTTAATTTTGTAATCTTTATATATCTATTTGCTTAATTGCTTTTGCTTATTTTTCTCTACTTTTGTTTGTTTTAGTGAGAATCTGTGCTAAGGAAGAATCCTTAATAAGATTTCTAAACAAATTATTTTCCCTTCAGTGAAGTATCAGAAAGAATGAAAGTGAGATTCCAAATAACTTTAGTATATGTGAAGTCAGTGAACAGTGTGTGATGAAGACCATTCGTGGGTCTGCAGATTTTGGCAAATTGCTTTAAAGCTGAAACCAAAGCATATTTTAAAAAACTTACTCTAATTTTTTCCAGGGTGACTTATTGCTGGCTGCATTGTTTAAATTGTGTTCCTCAAATCATTTATATAGGTGTGAACAACATAGAAATCGAGCTAATATGCCCATATTGGATACTAGTCACTGTTGACTGAAACCCAAAATTATGGATACAAATACACATTCTCCAGCATTTGAATTTATTTGAAAACAAAGAGAAAATTAAATCACGTATGCTGAGCTAATCAAATCCTCAACTGAAAATGGCTTTGGGATTCTAACTCATTGTTTAGAATTTTAGTTACATTTATGATAGATGATGCTTTTACCTTTAAAGTAGAAGTTGATTTGAGACTTGAAATGCTTTCTGATCAAATGGATTCTAAACTTGTTAAAGTACATGTGTTCAAATCTGATTTTATACCCTATGGATGTTCAGCAAATAAAAAACATTCATCCAACCCTTTGAATACTCTGCACAGGATCTGCATGTAGGATCTGCCAGTGTAAGTTATCTGTGTCCAAGAATATGTCAGATGCATTTACCACGTCTGCTGCTGAGCCTTGACAGTAGCTGGAAATTTGACCATGTCTCAAAGATAATATAATTTGACCATATTATTTCCATATTATTCATATGCAATTTCTTAGAGAAGGAAAAACAATTAATGTTTTTCTTGAGTTGTGTTATATGTACCTTTTCAGTTGTATTTATGAAATCCTTTCTTTTCTTGGAATCAATACAGTTGGAGGCTGGAGGAAAGAAAAATATTTGGGGAGTTTCCACATTACTTTTTATGTTCCTGGAACCAGTTAGCTTTCAGAGTTGTGCTGCCCAAACACTATTGAAATATACAAATAGATTCAATTTTGGAAACAGTTCCCAGCTACATTTATTATGTCTTCTGTAATAGTCCTCATTATTGAGGTGTGTATGTGTGTAAATTAGTGAGTGTGGGCATGAGCCAAAAGGAAACAAAGGTAGCACTACTACTTGAAGCTAGAAATGATGGTAATGATCAAAATACATGTGAACAAAGCCTAGATACTTCCTAGAGAAAGGCCCCAAATTTAGATGTTGGCTTTCTAGCAGTCAACCTAAAAAGGGACACTAAATAGCTTACAATGTAATCTATAAAGCCAGTTTTTAGGAAAAATAAAATTCTCCTTGATATTGATACCACATACATATCTCTGATATGTCCTCACTTTAAAAAGACAATTAAATATTGTGAACTGCACAGCTCCCTTTTAATTGCTAAATAAACTGAAATAGACACCTTGCTTTGTCCATAGTAGCATGCAGTACATATTTTTGTTACCACTAAATTGTACCCAGATTTGTTACCTAAACCAAAACATGGCATAGAATCATCATCACTTTTCTTTGATAAATTGATTAAAACACTGACAAAAATCATCTCAATCCCTAACAATACCATAAGAAATGAATATTCAGGCCATCAATAAATATATCCTTAATGTTAATGGGCTGAAGCACAGCATGACTATTGCAATATTCTGCTTTAGGTGGTGATATATAGAATTACGAGATTTTATATCATTAGCCATTATATTCTCTTCCTCACAGGATTCCCCCTTAATCTTATTATCTTTCAAAAATCAATTTATTGAGTACCTACTGTGACAGACACCTGGATACAACAACCTTGATGGGGAGGAATTATTGTTTTCATTTTCTCACAGAAGAAAGAAGTATCAAAAGGTTAAATAAATTGTCCGATATGATGCAGTTACAAGATTTAGATCCCTGACCTCCATCTCTTGCTTCTCCAGCTTGGCAGACAGATTCTTTACCACTGCACCTCCTGGGAAGCCCTAGAACTAACACAGGGGTGTGAATTTCCTGAATTAAAATGCAGTATTCTTTTCATTTGCACATTTTCTCTCTCGTCCTAACATGCTTCAGGTTCTAATCCAGGCCTGATCTTTCTCTTCCCCTGGTCTTCAGTGCTTTTCACATCTACGTGTTTGACATACGTATACACAGCGCTTCCCACGTGTCACAGTGGTAAAGAATCCCCCTGGGTCAGGAAGATACCCTGGAGAAGGAAATGGCAACCCAGCATTCTTGCCTAAAAAATTATATGGACTGAGGAGCCTAGCGGGCTATAGTCCATTGACTCACAAAGAGTCTGAAGCAACTGAGCATGCATGCATGATAGAATCAGCATCAGACTTCAGAAGTCTTTAGCAATTAAAATGACCACTCCAATCAGTGCAGAGGCAGGAAAGACAGTGAGAAATTGGAGAGACCATGTTAAATTAATATTGTATTGTTTACATTTCAGTTAAAGAGATTTAAGCCTAACTCTTACTTTAGTTACTGTATTGAGATGAGATTCTTAACAAAAGATAAGGTGATTGGATGTTTAAAATTATTTTTGGTTAAAAAAATACACATTTCTGTTAACTTTTTTTCTACCTAAACTTTTAAATAACATCTAACCTCTCTGCATCTTGCAACCTTTGCAAAAAATTTCTCTTTGTGGTTAGTAGATGAAAAAGTGCCAGAAACTCAAAAACTAACCCTTTCTGAGGTTTTGGAATGCTCAACTTTCTCGAAGTCCACTTAGGTCTGTCACTTAGTCCTGAGGGGTTTCTGTGTCCTCAATTATTGGATATGGTGGTAGACTAACCAAGATCCAATCTGTGCTCTATGTCTGAGAGTTTATGAAGCTCTTTTTTATTCATTAAGCAAGCAAAGTATTTTCTCAGGTGCTGGACACACACATGTGGTATATTCACAGTCATTCATTATTTCATTCGCTTATTCACATTTATTTATTCCTCCATTCACTCAGCTGACAAATATCTATTGACTTCCTACTCTGCCAGCTACTGTCCCATGTCCTGTGGGACATTCAAATGACTTTTTAACTGTCAATATATTTCATTGTGGTTGAATATATATAGTTAATAAGGTAAGGAGTCTATGTCCTAGATATTAACTAATAATTCAGTCTTTTACACTCAACATTTCTAAAATCAAAATAGATAAGTTTTCATGTTTGTGGAAAGATCTCATGTTTAGTAAGAGATCATGTTTAGTAAAAGATCTCCACAGCTATTCTTTTAAAGAAAATATTAGAAATATATAAAAATTTAAAGATTGTTTTATATCTACCATTCATAGATAATGTCTTAAATCATCATCTTTCAGTTCAGTTCACTTCAGTCGCTCAGTCGTGTCCGACTCTTTCCAACACCATCCATGAATCACTGCACTCCAGGCCACCCTGTCCATCACCAACTCCCAGAGTTCACTCAAACTCACGTACATCGAGTCCGTGATGCCATCCAGCTATCTCATCCTCTGTCGTCCCCTTCTCCTGCCCCCAATCCTTCCCAGCATCAGAGTCTTTTCCAATAAGTCNGGGGAATGGGAGGGGGAAGGGATAAATTAAGAGTATGGGAGTAGCAGATGCACAGTACTTATACATAAACAACACGACTTACCATATAGTCCAGGAATCTATATTCGATACCTTGTAATAACCCTATAATGAAAAATAACCTGAAATATATGTCATCCTCATGCTAAGTTGCTTCAGTTGTTGGAAAGAAAAACCCATGTGGTCTTTCAAGTGCACAATACCATATTGCTAAGGAGGAGGACTGTGTTATACTACAGATCTCTAGAACTCCTCTTGTATGACCATAACTTTATACCTATTAAACATCTTTCCATTTCCCACTCCCTCCCCAAGAAGCCACCTGTGTACAAAGGCAGGGCCTCTGGCAGCTTGGATTCCCCAGTGACTGCGCAGCAGATCCAACCCCGTCCCCTCATTACCATCTTCCAACTCAGCATACACTGTTGTGTGAGGGAAGAGAAAACGATTACATTAACTGAAAGGTTAGGGGAATTTTTTTTGTTTTAGCAGTTAATATCTTTGAGCCAATAAACACTTTCCTCCATCTACACTTTGTTCTCAGTTATTTTCTGAGAGTCACAGAGCAACATAGAGAGGCGGATGGGGCCGGTGAGCCACAGAGAAGAGCGTGGGAAGTTTGCCAGTGAGATGGTGGTGCTGAGATCACCACCCCGAGGGTAGGGACACAGAGTCCCATTCTCTGGTTTGAACAGCCCGTGAGGGTTTTGAGTCATGCAGCAGTAGGCAGTTATGAAGTGTGCTCTCACATCTTTCTGCTTCGTGAGATGAAGACTGATGACCCAGTGTTGCCAGGAATGCCTTGTGACATTTTGATCAGTGCAACTTTATCTTCACTGTTGGCAGTGGGAAATCTGCCCTCATTCCGTGTGTGTTTTCTGCCAATCCTTGGTCTTGGGTGATTCAAGCATTTTAATTCTTTAGTGCTGAAAAAGACACCTCTTGAGGTATGCGGCCCACTCCAATGATGCGCTCCTTCTCCAGGTCCCTTCTTTTCAGACTCCAGAAGAGTCCATCAGCGAGGGAAGAATCAAGATGGTTCACGTAAGAAAGAGGGGAAAGACAATACCAACCTCTGAGGGTCAGACCACAGTCAATAATTTTGGACATCTTTTCAGCCAGTGAAATGTTGCTTACCCTATCTGTTTCATCCAATATTTAAATAATCACAATGGTAATACACTACATACGAGTGATGTAGGACAGGTTCAATTCAGTTCAGTCGCTCAGTCCTGTCCAACTCTTTGCAACCCCATGGACTGCAACACACCAGGCCTCCCTGTCCATCACCAACTCCCAGAATTTGGTCCATTGAGTCAGTGATGCCATCCACCATCTCATCCTCTGTTGTCCCCTTCTCCTCCTGTCCTCAATCTTTCCCAGCATCAGGGTCTTTTCCAATGACTCAGCTCTTCCCATCAGGTGGCCAAAGTATTGGAGTTTCAGCTTCAACATCAGTCCTCCCAATGAACACCCAGGACTGATCTCCTTTAGGATGGACTGGTTGGATCTCCTTGTAGTCCAAGGGACTCTCAAGAGTCTTCTCAAACACAACAGTTCAAAAGCATCAATTCTTTGGCGCTCAGCTTTCTTTATAGTCCAACTCTCACATCCACGCATGACTACTGGAAAAACCATAGCCTTGACTAGACGGACCTTTGTTTGCAAAGTAATGTTGCTACTTTTGAATATGCTGTCTAGGTTGGTCATAACTTTTCTCCCAAGGAGTAAGAGTCTTTTTCATGGCTGCAGTCACCATCTGCAGTGATTTTGGAGCCCCCTGCAAAATAAAATCTGCCACTGTTTCAACTGTTTCTCCATCTATTTGCCATGAAATGATGTGACTGGATGCCATGATCTTTGTTTTCTGAATGTTGAGCTTTAACATGTGGGACAGGTTACAGATAGCTTTATTGTAAATTCTCTCATTGGTCAAAAATCATTCACTGTATATTCAGGAACAATACAAGGAAAAGCAAATTAAAGTGTACTGACAGAGGATAAAAAAGGGGGGTCAAAGAAAAGGTTTAGATTCTTACAGCAAAGCAAACCAATACTGATATATGTGTTTTGCAGTTATGTGTTTGCATTACCTTTCAGGTAGCACCTAAAAATATAATTCCCATTGCGATTAAAAAAATATATATATATATATATATTTGTTTGGCTGCACCGAGTGTTCATTGTGGCATGTGGGATCCTTAGGTGCACCATGCGGGATGTTGAATTTCCTTCTAACACGGGTTCTCTGATCAGGGATTAAACCTGGGCCCCCTGCATTGGGAGCACGGTGTCTTAGCTGCTGGACCACCGGCAAAGTCCCTTCTGTTGCATTTTTAAGTTAAACTATATTTTTATTCTCAAAAGTTTCTTATTTATCCTCTCTTCTTCAACTCTTCCCTCTCCAACCCAGCCTCTATATTGCAGTCAGAGTGTTCTGTTTAAAATATTAATAAGACCAGGCCAGTCCCCCTGCTTAAAACCTCTCAGTGGCTTTCCTTTTACCTGAAGTAAAATCCAAGTATTTTTTTACCTGAATGATCTGGATGCTGGCTCCTCTCCAACTTCTTGTCCTTCCATACTTCATCCCCATGAATTTCCTCAGCCACGCCAGGTCTTCCTTCCATTGCTCAGACACATAGAATTATTCCTGACCTCGTACCCTTTGCCTTGGCCGATCGCTCAGTGCTGAAACTCTTCTCTGCCAGCTTGAAAGCAACAGACCCATCTCATGTTAACATTACCTCTCAATGTTAGTCTTTCTCTGAGTCCCTGTAGGTAAACCAGGTGCCCACTGCCAGGTTTTCAGTTCCAGTGACGTAGCTTACGCACCTTGCACCTCACCGGAAGCATGAGCTGCTCAGGAGACCAGGCCGTCCCACTAGACCGGGGGTGTCACTCAGTGTCGGGGCCGCAGCAGGGAGCCCAGTGCAGGCGTACAGTTAATGCACAAGAACAGACGCTGTGCAGTCGTGGCCAACTGCGCTTACCAGAACCTTTACCGTCTTCACCACTTTTCAGTGTAGAGTGCAGCGACATTAAGCACATGCACATTACTGTAGTATCATCACCACCATCCATCCACAGAACTCTTCATCCTGCAAAATGGGCTCCATTCATATTTATACAAAGAAGAGATGAGAGGTCCTTGGTCTTGTTTGTAAAGTGAAGACTGCTTTGGAAAACAATCACTCTCCCAGTTGAACCATTAGAGAAGTTTAGAGTGGAAAATATTTGGTTTTCACAAATTAGGTAAGTGATGGAGGCAAAAGAGCTCTAAAAATACTTGCAGACACAGGTTTGCGGAAGTGAGGTATTACTGATATATCTGAGGGAAAAAGCCTGGAAAAAAGTGAATAAGAAAGGAAGTGAATAACATAGAAATAGATGTGCATTTAAACTCTCTTAGCCTCTAAACACAGTAAGATCCTTTACAGATGAATGCTCGTTTAGATGTTGAATTTCCTTCTAACACGAGCTCTCAGAGGAGCTGGTGGCCATTTGATTACATAAACAAGTAATTGAAAGACAAGAAACCACCCAAGAGATGATTGGTATCTGGGAGGAATCATTTAGGCTTGATTCTTTTGAGACATCTCCAAAGCTGCAAGACTTGAAACTTGCTAACTGACTTGGAACTCTACTGTCAGACAAAATCCTGTGTTTGTTAACAATATTTTGCTAGGAGTTTTGAGGCTTGGGGAGGAGGAAGACATATATATACATATATATATATACACACACATACATACTAAAAAGAAAACTTAAATGCAATTTAAAAAGAGTCAAAGCAAATTAGAGGGTGTAGAGCAGATATGTACAGATAATTATATACTTAAGGGGGTGTGCATAAACACTAATTAAAATAAGAGCTGAAGTGGTGAGGAAGACTGAAGTAATCAGGTCTAACCACAGGCAGGTCTAGTTGGAAGAGTGTCTCCCAAAACACAGTGATTTAATATCTATATAAACACTTTTCTAAACTAACACAATTAGCATGAATGTAACTCAAATCTACATAATTTACAAGTGAATCCTTCAGACCTAACATTAAGCTCCGTAAATACCATTATAAATCATTATGTCTAAAATACTTCCTAACAAAGAATTCTTTCAAGAGACCTTTAGGAAGATGACCAGGTATTCAACTAGGTCAGTTTTTTAAGCTTTGACAAAGTTTTTTAAGCTTTGACAAATTTATAGTTCCTTAAATCAAAACCTAACTGTAAGACTTCCCTGGTGGCCCAATGGTTAAGACCCCATCTATCAATGCAGGGGACAAGGGTTCGATCCCTGATCTGGGAGGATTCCACACGCCTCGGGGCAACTAAGTCCGAGTGCCTTAGAACCCATGCTCTAGGCAACAGGAGAAGCTACCACGAAGAGAAGCCTGTGACTGCAACTAGAGAAAGTCCACACATACCCACAAAGACCCAGTGCAGCCAAAAAAAAAAAAAAAAAAGTTAATTAAGTAATTAGAAAAACATAATCATAAATAGAAATTAAAGACAGACTACCATCAATCCAAAAGAACCAGTAAAAATAAATGAACCGACTATGCACCTCTAGGAGGTATGCTTTCAAGGTGAGCATCTCTTACTATGAGATACCTTCTTCATAAGGCAGCACTGTCCGGAAGTGCTGAGCTGGGCAGAACTTCTCTNAAGACAGACTACCATCAATCCAAAAGAACCAGTAAAAATAAATGAACCGACTATGCACCTCTAGGAGGTATGCTTTCAAGGTGAGCATCTCTTACTATGAGATACCTTCTTCATAAGGCAGCACTGTCCGGAAGTGCTGAGCTGGGCAGAACTTCTCTGTTTTCATCAGTCATCACAGCATCTTTTGGCTATTGCTCTGTGTATTGATGTTGCATAAACATGCTTATGTAAGGAAAGGAGAAATAAACTCATAACCAGTGCATCACTGGCTAGTAGTCAGTTCCCTTCAGAGCATGCATCTGTTGAATTGTGCTTTATATACAACACAACATTGTTTCAGTAAGCTTGCACAATAAGGTGCAAGCTCTTTGGAGAGTGGCATCAAAATACACAATGTGGTTGTCGTTCAGTCACTCATTTGTGGCCAATTCTTTTCAACCTTATGGACTGCAGCGCTCCAGGCTTCCCTGTCCTTCACTATCTCCTGGAGTTTGCTCCAACTCATGTGCATTGAGTCGGTAATGCCATCCAACCATCTCGTCGTCCTGTCGTCCCCTTCTCTTCCTGCCTTCAGTCTTCATCAGGGTCTTTTCCAATGAGTCAGCTCTTTGCATCAGGTGGCCAAAGTATTGGAACTTGAGTTTCAGCATCAATCCTTCCAATGAATATTCAGGGTTGATTTCCTTTACGATTGACTGGTTTGATCTCCTTGCTGTCCAAGGGACCCTCAAGAGTTTTCTCCAGCACCACATTTCAAAAGCATCAATTCTTTGGCGCTCAGTCTTCTTTATGGTCCAGTTGTCACATTCATCCATGACTACTGGAACCATAGCTTTGAATCTATGCATTTATTTCATCTTNAGGGAGGCCTGACGTGCTGTGATTCATGGGGTCGCAGAGTTGGACATGACTGAGCGACTGAACTGAACTTTATATCTAATTCTAAACTCTTGAGGGTTGTATCCTGTTGTTTATTTTTTTTCTGTTTGCCTCATCAATCCTTGGACAGTGTAGAATCAAGATTTGAGGTTGTGTACCTTTACACTGGCACGTGAGTCCCCATTTCCCCATTGACTGTAAAGATTTTCAAGAGAGACAGAATTGATTATTTCAGCAGCTCCATTACTAAACTGAATAGGGCTCGTCTGATTAGATTGTAAGATATGCCAAAGGCTTTGCCTTGATTTCTTCTTGAAGGATCTTTATTGTGTGCGGACCTAGGATATGGAGACTGAAAACAGTTTTATTCATTACATCTGAGAATCAGTTGTAGCATGAAATTTTGGAATGCAATTCAAGTTTTCAGCTGTGCTTTCATTACTTTGGGTATTATTTCCATTGATGTAGGAGGCTCTTCCCTAAGAGAGAGATTTTCCTTCAGGCAAGGTCAGCTTGTTTATGCATATTTATGAATATAATGCATATTTTACTATATTTCTCTGTTCTCTTTGTTTACAGAATCCAAAATTAACATTGGCTTTTCTTTATGCTAATTTTGGCACATCCAGGAGTAAAGGAGATTTAGAGAAAGAGTTATGACCTTATTTAGTTATACCAAAATTGTAACCAAATAGTAAACATAAGTTCTGTAAAAGATGAGACTGGAGAAAACAATACCTTGGAGGTATGACTTTGTTATGTCATACTTCTCATTAGAGTACACTAGTCAAATAGTCCTCCTTTGGCTTTATCCTTCAGGTATTTAGTTAAAGAAGAAATGTTTACAATAAGTTGTTAAGCAGTAGTTATTTACCTGCCATAATATTATTAAGGGATAGAATAGAGGGAATTGAAAAGAAGAGAAAGAAAACTTAAAGTGAGAATATAAATATAAAAATGTATCACATATGAGAAAACAAAAAAAAATTTAATTAATACAGAGCATCTAATTGGCCATGCCCTTTTGCAAAAACAAAGCAGCAAAGAGCATTCTACAAGCGAAGTAGTACCTGTGAAGGTGGGGTCCTGTATTTCCATAGGCTCTGTTAGTAAAATTTCGGTTTTATGAACCAAAGGGCTTACCTCCACTAACTGTCAATTAATGAGCTGTTCTTGCTTTGGGATAAAAATTGATAAACAGTTTAATGAAGCATTGGTTTTTAGCTACTGTAATTTTCTTTTCATTTGACTTATTAACTTTAAGGTATGGGTAGTAAATGTCATTGCTCATTCTAAGTTCAATATTATTTATTCCTCATTTTTATTCCTTTTTTCATTTAATCAGTTTCTGCAGTGGGGTCAGGTTAATAAACTTGTAAAGATAGTAATATGGATAGTGGAAAGTTGAATTGTCGAAGACCTAAGCTATATATAGTCCAGGTCATCATAATGACCTATGAGTCCTTAAGCAAGTATTTTAACTTCTCTGGTTCTCAGCATTTTTTCCCTGTTATTTGGCTGAGAGACTCGATGATTTCTAAAATCTTCCACTTTACTAAATACTCCCTATATGATTTAGAATAAGCTCAACAAATAATGGTGATAGAAGTGAAAGGTTATGTATTTGCTCCTAAAATAAGTTAGTCTGATGTCAAATACGTGGTCAAGAAAAAAATCTGTCACAACCCTCAACTTGGAAAACTTGACATGTGTTTAAGAATACATGTGGGGCAGAAGTTTGCGTTGCCAATACCAGACAATCATAGCCCAGATGCAGAGTAAGGACCAGAGAACACTATACTATCCTGAATCATCAAAGAAAGATTAAATTATGTTCAGGAGACTGTAATTAACTCAAGGAGAAGGCTAATGTACTTTGGAAAATAACCATTAGCAGATGTAAAAACAAAAATTATTTCTCTGTGGTCTTTACCTAACCATAAGATTGTGTTAACTAGAATATTTACCTTATTCCCTAAGCTTCCCCATGAACCAGACTTTCACCACAGTAAAATAAAACAGATGAAGCTAGAGAGAAATAGGAATGATAGAGCCTTATGTTTTTATGTAATCTGATTATTTATCTCTAAATCTAACACTGGAAACTGCAAGTTTTTATATGCTAGCCTACCTGCATGCTCAGTTGTGTCCAACTCTTTGTGACCCCAGGGACTGTAGCCTACCATGCACCTCTGTCCATGGGATTCTCCAGGCAAAAATACTGGACTGGGTTGTCATTTCCATCTCCAAGGGATCTTCCCAACCGAGGCACTGAATCCACATCTGTTGAGTCTCCTACATTGACAGGCAGATTCTTCCCCTGAGGCCTCTGGGAAGTCCCATATTACTCNAAAATGCCCAGATACATCCTGGTTGCTATTAAGAACTTTGGCTCTGGGTTTGAATATAACCTCTTATTAACTGAGCAACTTTGAAAGTTACTCAATGCAGTTTTGTCATCGGTAAAATGTGGATAATGGTACCTGTCTCAAAGACTGTTAAGGGAAAGGAGATAATGCACATGCCTGTGTCACGTAGTAGCTAATAAATGGCATCTACTTTGACAATGGAATACCCAGTTGCATTTGATGATGTATATGCTAGGATGTGTGGTTCACTTAAGGGAGTACTTTGAAGGTACTTTGTCACTAACATGAGCAAAGACAGTCACCCAACCACAGTGCTGCTTTCAGGAGGTTAAAGACCTCGTCTCTGCTACTTGCTGGGATTATGTTACTGTGTAGCATCACACCATCTTCTTTATTTATTGAGATATAATTGATTTACAATATTATATTAGTTCTGGGTATACAACTTAGTGATTTGATATTTTTATAGATTATACTCCATTTAAAGTTATTATAAAATATTTGATATGTTCCCTGTGTTGTACATTACATCCTTGTAACTTATTTCTTTTATACCCAATAGTTTGCACATCTTAATCTCCTATATTACCTTTTTCCTCCTCCAATCCCTCTCTCCTCTCAAATAACTAGTTTGTTCTGTGTATCTGTGAGCCTGTTTTTATTTTGTTTTATTCATTTGTTTTGTATTTAGATTCCACATATAAGTGCCTTTTCTCTGTCTGACTTATTTACAAAGGTCTGGGTCCATCCATGCTCTTGCAAATGGTAAAATTTCATTCTTTTTATGGCTGAGTAATACTCCATTGTGTATATAGATACCACTTCTTCCATATCCTTTCATTTGCTGATAAACACTTAGCTTGTTTCCATATGTTGGCTATCGTAAATACTTCTTTGAACATTGGTGGGTGCATGTATCTTTTCTAATAGTATTTTCATTTTCTTCAGATAAATGCTCAGGAATGGAATTGCTGGATCATATGTAGTTATGGTTTTAGGGTTTTTGTTTTATTTTGTTTTGTTTTGCTGTACTGGGTCTTAATTGCAGCAGGCAGATCTTTAGTTGCAGCACGTGAACTCTTACTTGTGGCATATGGGATCTAGCTCCCCCATCAGGGATTAAAACCAGATCCCCTGCATTGGGAGCATGGAGTCTTAGCCACTGGATACACCAGGGAAGTCCTGTAATTTTCTTATGTAGCCACTGCTTCACGACCTCTCTCCCACTCACTGTTGAAAAACAATATTCTTTTCTTACACATTTTATGGCACACTTATATTTATATTATTAAAGTCTATATTTTCAACAACTGTATAAAGCCCTGTAAGGCTGGTGCATGCTGTATATTTTACCAAGGTAATTATCTGAAGAATAAGAATAAAGGGGTGACCTCCACCCACTCCCCTCTGCCACCTTGGGTTTGATGCCATTAATACCACTGCTCCTTTGTTAGGCACACAGCTGTTGTGACCGGGAGAGACGGTATGCTTCTGTGAATACAGGATTTGCAGGCGGCATCCTGGACTCCTTCACCTTCAGTGTTAATAGAGGAGGTGGCCCCAGACACCATGCGAAGGCAGCTGCCGCAGACCTGGGGGCTGTCTCCTCCTCCCTGGAGCTCCATGGCTACTGGGCTCGGCTTCAGACACAGGTAAGTCGCTTGTGTTCCTCAGCTGGGATGGTCTGGCTACAAGTGTAAGCCTCCATTGATGGTCCTGGGAGCTAAACAAGGTTTTTCTGGTGAGTAGAGTGACCTCTCAGAACAGACGGGGACGCAGCTGAAGGGGAAAACAGTGGCCAGTGCCAAGTTTCAGGTGGGGCTGTTGTTTGTTCTGACTGTAGATGGTTATCTTTACACACCAGCAGAAGCTGCCTGGTTAGCTCCAAGGTCTTTGTAGGGCCCCGCCGCTTCCCTGGGTGTCTCACCACACCTGGCACGCTCCTCACAACTGGTTGGGCCAGCAGCATAGCACCAAGTCTTGCAAGGCTGGCACTGGTGGATAGGAGGCTCCCAGGCAGCATTTGCATGTGGCGTGTCTGTTGATCACTTCTCTTGCTGGTCTGGTTAGAGCCGCCCTTAAAGATCAGTGTGCACTTGAATTAGCACAGCCTCCCTTATGCAGCTGTAGCTTTCTATGCAGGTGGTAATCACGCTTACTGCATGCAGCTTTCTCCTGGGTAATATGGTAACCTGGATGCATAGTTCATGGCCATCTGTTTTCAATATAGCTCTGCGTGGCTCCGCACATCGCAGGCCGTGGGGTGTTCAGCAGGCCTGGCGGTCAGGTGGCTGAGCGCAGGGCCTCCCTCTTGCTCCAGAGCACCCTGGCAGGGGCAACTTGGAAGGGATGGGGGCCCTGATTACCCACCCTTCGTCCTTTCAGCCAGCTGGGTACGAGCCAGGGGTCTGGATCCGAACCGCGTGCATCCAAGGGCACAGAGACGTGGTGGCGCGTCCCGCCCCCCGCCCTGCCTCGCCCCTGGCCTCATAGAGAGGCCCATTCACCCTTTCACTCCTGAACCTGGGCCGAGATGCTCAACTGCTTGCCTTCCTCAAGCCCCCACCTAAAACACCCCGGGGGGCCACCTTTAACCCTCTGTGACCATTGTGACCTAGCGCCGTCACACAGCCCTTTGTCCTCGCCTCCCTGTAACCACCCCCCACCTCGGCCTCGGGGTAGGGACACTATCCACTGCCCATCCTTCACCCCAAACCATCGATGGGACTGATGCCTTGGGAGGAAGCATGGTGCGCCTGCGTCGACTCTGCCTCCACAGGGCACTGCCCACTCCACTGTGGGCGGAACCAATGGAGGCCTTAATTATAAAAGTTGCTGTTGCTAAGTCGCTTCAGTCATGTCCAATTCTGTGCGACCCCAGAGACGGCAACCCAGCAGGCTCCCCCGTCCACGGGATTNCCTCCACAGGGCACTGCCCACTCCACTGTGGGCGGAACCAATGGAGGCCTTAATTATAAAAGTTGCTGTTGCTAAGTCGCTTCAGTCATGTCCAACTCTGTGCGACCCCAGAGACGGCAACCCAGCAGGCTCCCCCGTCCACGGGATTCTCCAGGCAAGAACACTGGAGTGGGTTGCCATTTCCTTCTCCAGTGCATGAAAGTGAAAAGGGAAAGTGAAGTCGCTCAGTCATGTCGACTCTTCACGACCCCATGGACTGCAGCCCACCAGGCTCCTCTGTCCATGGGATTTACCAGGCAAGAGTATTGGAGTGGGGTGCCATCGCCTTCTCCGAATTATAAAAGTAGGTCTCACATATGGACCAAAACGACTTGGTTTTCCACTGGAAAAATATATAAAAAGCAAGGATGTATTTGTGCAGAAATTACAGCCTCTCAGAGCTGGAAGGGAACTTAGAAATTATATATCAAACTCCCTAATCATACTCGGAACTGGAGAAACTTTTGCACATGGGTGCACAGTGTTCGAGTGGCTTGTGAAGTCACTCAGTCGTGTCTGACTCTTTTGGGACCCCATAGACTGTAGCCCGCGAGGCTCCTCCGTCCATGGGATTTTCCAGGCAAGACTACTCCTATGGGTTGCCATTTCCTTCTCCAGAGGATCTTCCCGACCCAAGGATCAAACACGGGTCTCCCGCATTGCAGGCAGACCGCTTTACCATCTGAGCCACCAGGTAAGCTTACTCTCCAAGTGGCTTACCCTCTGGGTAAAACCATTTTTGGCAGTACTGCTTGCAGCAGTGTCTTTTAACCCACACTGTCCCGGCAGTTGGAAACTTCTCTTACGTGTTTAAATGGCTCTATCCCCCCC
>SJYV01018514.1:0-10266 GCA_006410875.1 Neotragus pygmaeus
TCTGGTTCCTCTGCCTTTTCTAAAACCAGCTTGAACATCTGGAAGTTCCCAGTTCACATATTGTTGAAGTCTTGCTTGGATAATTTTGAGCATTACTTTACTACTAGCATGTGAGATAAGTGAAATTGTGCAGCAGTTTGAAAATTTTTGGCATTGCCTTTCTTTGGGATTGGAATTAAAACTGACGTTTTCCAGTCCTGTGTCCACTGCTCACTTTCCCAAATTTTCTGGCATATTGAGTGCAGCACTTTCACAGCATCATCTTTCAGGATTTGAAAGAGCTCAACTGGAATTCCATCACCTCCACTAGCTTTGTTCGTAGAAATGCTTTCTAAGGCCCACTTCATTTCAGATTCCAAATGTCTGGCTCAAGGTAACTGATCACACCATCGTGATTATCTTGGTCATGAATATCTTTTTTGTACAGTTTTTCTGTATATTCTTGCCACCTCTTCTTTATATTTTCTGCTTCTGATAGGTCCATACCATTTCTGTCCTTTATCAAGCCCATCTTTGCATGAAATATTCCCTTGGTATCTCTTATTTTCTTGTAGAGATCTCTAGTCATTCCCATTCTGTTGTTTTCCTCTATTTCTTTTGCATTGATCACTGAGGAAGACTTTTCATCTCTCCTTGCTATTCTTTGGAACTCTGCATTCAAATGGGAATATCATTCCTTTTCTCCTTGACTTTCTGTTTCTCTTCTTTACACAGCTATTTATAAGGCTTCCTCAGACAGCCATTTTGCTTTTTTTTTTTTATTTCCTTTCCGTGGGGATTGTCTTGATCCCTGTCTCCTATACAATGTCATGAACCTTTCTGATCTTAGGGGAGATGATTTCAGTTTTTTTACCATTGAGAATAATATTTGCTGTAGGCTTATCATATATGTTTTTTTACTATATTGTGGCAGGTTCCTTCTTCAATTTATTTGAAGATTTTTAATCATAAATTGGTGCTGAATTTGTCAAAACCTTTCTGCATCTATTGATATTATCATATGGTTTTCATATTTCAATTTGTTAATATGGTGTACCACATTGATTGAAGAAGCCTTGCATCCCTGGAATAAACCCAACTTGATCATGGTGTACGAGCTTTTTGATATGTTTCTGAATTCTGTTTGCTAAATTTTTGTTGAGGATTTTTGTGTATATTTTCATCAGTGATATTGGCCTGCAGCTTTCTTTTTTTGTGTGTTTTCTTTGTCTAATTTTGGTATCAGGGTGATGGTAGCCTCATAGAATGAGTTTGGAAGTGTCCTTCCTCTGTGATTTTTTGAAAAGTTTTTGAAGGATAAACATTAGCTCTTTTCTAAATATTTGAAACAATTCTCCTGTGAAGCCATCTGTTCCTAGGCTTTTGCTTTTGGGGAGATTTTTTTTATCACTGCTTCAGTTTCAGTGCTTATATTTGGGTTGTTCATAATTTCTATTTCTTCCTGGTTCAGTCTTGGAAGATTGAATTTTTCTAAGAATCTGTCCATTTCTTCCAAGTTATCCATTTCAATGCAATACCATTGTTCATAATACTCTCTTATAATGCTTTGTATTTCTGCATTGTCTGTTGTAACCTCTCCTTTTTCATTTGTAACTTTATTGATTTGATTCTTCTCTCTTTTCCTTGATGAGTCTGGATAAAAGTTTTTCAATTTTGTTTACCTTCTGAAATAACTAGCCTTTAGCATTATTAATCTTTAGTAATGTTTCTTTAGTTTCATTTACCTGTATTTCTGCTCTGATCCTTGTGATTTCTTTACTTCTGCTAAATTTGGTTCTGCTGTTGTTTGTTATTATTGTTCATTTTTTCTTCCAATTGCTTTAGGTGTAAAGTTAGGTTATCAATTTGATCATTTTCTTGTTTCTTGAGGTAGAGTTGTATTGCTATAAACTTCCCTCTTAGAACTGCTTATGCTGCATCCCATAGGTTTTGAGTTGTCATGTTTGCATTGTCATTTGTTTCTATAAATATTTTATTCCTGTTTTAATTTCTTCAGTAACCTGTTGATTATTTAGAAATGTGTTTCTTAATCTCCATATGTTTTTTACAATTTTTTTTCTTGTAATTAATATTTACTCTCATAGCATTGTGGTTGAAAAAGATGCTTGATATGATTTCAATTTTATTAAATTCACTGAGTTTTGATTTGTGACCCAAGATGTGGTCTATCCTGGAAAATGTTCCATGTGCAATTGAGAAGGTGTATTTCTCTGTATTTGGAGAGCATATATATCCTGAAGATATCAATGAGTGCCATCTCATCATATGTATCATTTAAGGCTTATGTTTCTTTATTAATCTTCTGTTTTGATGACCTGTCCTTTGGTATAAGTGGAGCGTTAAAGTCTCCTACTATTGTGTTACTCTTTATTTCTTGTTTTATGTCTGTTAGTGTCTGTCTTATGTATTAAAGTCCCCCTATGTTGGATGCATAGATATTTACAATTGTTATGACTTCCTCTTGGATTGATCATTATGCAGTGTGCTTCCTTATCTCTTGTCATATTCTTTAAGATCCATTTTGTCTGATATGAAGATTGCTACTCCAGCTTTCTTTTGATTTCCATTTGTCTGGAATATATTTTCCATCCTTTCACTTTCAGTCTATATGTGTCTTGAAGTATGAAGTGGGTTCCTTGTAGACAGCATATGTATGGGTCTTATTTTTGTATCCATTCAGCCAATCTGTGTCTTTTGGTTGGAGCATTCAATATGTTTACATTTAAAGTAATTATTGATATGTTTTCTGATTGCAATTTTCTTAGTGTTCGGAATTTGATTTTGTAGGTATTTTTTTCTTCTCTTGTATTTCTTGACTCTATGTCTCTTCAACATTTGTTATAGAGCTGATTTTGTGGTCCTGAATTCTCTTAAATTTTGCTTGTCTGAAAAGCTTTTGATTTCTCCATCAATTTTGAATGAACTCCTTGCAGGGTAGAATCATCTTGTTTGTAGATTTTCCCCTTTCAGTCTTTTAGATATATCCTGCCATTATGCCATTCTGGCCTGCAGAGTTTTGGCTGAAAGATCAGCTGTTAAACGTATGAGGTTTCCCTTTTATGCTACTTGTTGCTTTTCCCTTGCTGCTTTTAATATTCTTTCTTTGTGTTTAATCTTTGCTAGTTTTATTAGTATGTGTCTTGGCATGTTTCCCCTTGGGTTTATCCTGTATGTGACTCTTTGTGCCTCTTGGACTTGATTGACTATTTCCTTTTTTGTGTTGGGGAACTTTTCAACAATAATCACTTCAATAATTTTCTCATATGATTTCCTTTTCTTTTCTTCTTCTGGGACTCATATAATTCAAATATTGCTGCATTTGGTATTGTTTCAGAAGTATCTCCAGAGAAAGCAATGGCAAACCACTCCAGTACTCTTGCCTGGAAAATTCCATGGGCAGAGAAGCCTGGTAGGCTGCAGTCCATGGGGTCGCAAAGTCAGACATGACTGAGCGACTTCAATTTCACTTTTCACTTTCATGCATTGGAGAAGGAAATGGCAACCCACTCCAGTGTTCTTGCCTAGAGAATCCCAGGAACGGGGGAGCCTGGTAGGCTGCCGTCTGTGGGGGTCACACAGAATCAGACATGACTGAAGAGATTTAGCAGCAGCAGCATCAGAGGTATCTCAGATTATCCTGTTTTTTTCCTTTTTTTTACTTTATTCTGCTCGAGTATATTTCTACCATTTTATCTTACCATTCACTGATTCGTTCTTCTGCTTCAGATATTCTGGTATTGATTCCTTCTAGAATATTCTTAATTTCAGTAATTGTGTTGTTTGACTCTGTTTGCTTATTCTTTAGTTCTTCTAGGTCTTTGATAATTAATTCTAGCATTTTCTCCATTTTGTTTTCAAGGTTTTTGATCATCTTTACTATCATTATCCTGAATTCTTTTTCAGGTATTTTGCCTTTTTCTTCCTCATTTATTTGGACTTCTGTGTTTTTAGTTTGTTATTTCATCTGTGCAGTATTTCTCTGCCTGTTTTTTTTTTTTTTCCTTTCTTCTTCTTTTTTTAAACTTTCTGTGTTCGAAGTCTCCTTTTCCCAGGCTTCAAGGTTGAATTTTTTCTTCCCTCCCCTCTTTTTTTTTTCCTGCCTTTCTAAAATTGATGCAGTGGTTTGTGTAACCTTCCTATAGGCTGAGATTTATTCTAATTTTTGTTTGTTATTTTTCCTCTGAGGGAAAGGCTGAGTGATGTGGTAATCCTATTGGTTGATGATTGGGTTTGTATTTGTTTGTTTGTTTGTTTGTTTTTTGTTTGGATGAAGCATCTTACACAGGGTGCTACTGGTGGTTGGATGATGCTGGGTTTTGTATTCAAACGGTTTCCTTTGTGTGAGTTCTCACTATTTGATACTCCCCAGGGTTAGTTTTCTGGTAGTCTAGGGTTTGGGAATCAGTACTCCCACTCCAAAGGCTCAGAGCTTAATCTCTGGTCAGGAATGAAGATTCTATAAATGGTTTGTTATGGCATTAAGTGAAATTAAAACACAAACCCCAAAATGAGAGAACAAAAATGAACCTCAGGCTAATGACAGTTACAAAATCAGGTAAATAATAATCAAAATAATGGAATATACACAAAAACCCTGTATATTAATAAGCAAAATCAAAATAATCAAACAAAAATAAAGTACATTAGATTGATTTGATGAACAAAGGAAACCAAAAATTATATCTATCAGTTAAGAACAAAACTAACTAAAGCACAAACTGGAAAACAAAACTAAAGCAAACTGCCAACTGGGGAATAAGGTAATGAAAGCAAAACTAGCATATATTTTAAGAGGAAAGGAAAGAAAGAATAGATATGCAAAGCTAAATAGAGGTAGATAAAGAAGAGTTATATACACTGAAGATTAACTGCAAGGGGAAAAGAACAGTATGAAAAGCAAACAAAGGAATAAATGTGGGAAAAATAATATTAGGCTTTAAAAAATTAAAAAATGAATAGAAAAATGTAAAAAAAAAAAGAAAAGCTCAAAAAACCTGCAAAGCCCAACATAGAGGCAAAGGTTTATAACAATAATAAGTGTGGTTTTTAAAAAGAAAAGAAAGACTCAAAAGCTTAATTTATATTTCATAGTGCCAATAAAATTAACAACTAAAAGTGAGGAGGAGAAATGGCATGGGGAGAAGAAAAGAAAAGAAAAATTCAAAAGAAACTCCAGAACAAGTCAAAGCATAAGAATAATAAATGTTTTTCTTGAGTCACTGCCGTCAGGATCCTTTCCCTTACTGAGAGCCACAGTCCATTTCACCTTCCTTGGGTGCCTTCCAACTATGCTGGTCTCTAGACCTGCTTTGGGGGCAACTCAGATTCTAATCTGGCCCTACTCCTGTGTGTCCTTGACTCCAATGTCCACAGCTATTGGAACTAGTGTGTTTTATTTTGTGGGAGCTCTCAGTGTCCTTTTATATATTCTGTAGACACAGAGACTGTCTAGTTGATCATGTGGATTTAATCTGGAGCTTCTACAGCTGGTGAAAGGTTTTGGGTCTTCTTCCTTAATTTCACTGCCCCTGGGTTTCAACTGTGGTTTTATTTCTACCTCTGCATGTGGGTTGTCCAATGAGGTTTGTTCCTAAGGCTATCCTGGAGGACCTTGGTCTGCCCAAGTGAAGGCCAGGTGCAGAGGTGGTGTAGCTTCTTGGGGCACAGGGGTTCTGGCAGCATCAAGTACTCAGGGGAGTTATCAGCTAGGAAAGCAGGAAATATATTGTTCTAGAAGGGTATGACAATCAGTATTGGCCAATACACTCCAGTATTCTTTCCTGAAGAACCCCACTGACAGAAAAGCCTGGAAAGCTACAGTCCACATGGTCATAAAGGGTTGGACACAACCTAGGCAACCTTGCATACATAGATGCAAGCTTTTTTTTTTTTTTTTTTTTCCTGTGGTAGCTCTGCCCCAGTGAGAGTTGAGCATGAAGGTGACACATCTGCTTAGGTGATGGAGTCCCTGACAGTACCAAGTGTGCAGGGACACAGACTACCTCAGCTGCTGGAGTTATGGCCCTATCAGAGTCTTTATTCCAGCCTCTGATAGCCGGCAATGAGAGGCTTCTTTGAGTAGTCTTTCTCCATAGTTCCACCCATTCAGGCACATAGAGGGCTCCCTTGCCTGGAGTTCTTTTCTGTTGTTCAGTAAGTCAGGCACATGGAAGGCTCCCCTGGCTGGAGTGCTGTTCTGTAGATAGGTGCTCAGACACTTAAAGGGGCACTGGGTGTGGTCTTACTCTGTAGTTCCATGCATCAGGTACTTGATGGGCCAGGTTTTCTATTGGCCAGTTGCTGATGCTGGCATGTGGGGAGAGAGAGGCCATGGTGATGACTTCACCTCTATGAGTGACTCAGAAGTATTGCCTTGCCTCCATGGCTACTTGTCTTTCCTCCACATGTATTTCCCACCACAATCCCCTCCCTCATGCCTTCTCAGTCTGTCTCTCCACAGACAACAGCAGCCCTCACCCTGGAAGTTTTCCACAATTCCTAAGCTCCAGCTACCAGCTGCTGTGCATTCTAGGGAACACATGTCCCTGTCTGGGGTAAGTATGGCTGCAGAAAGAACGGTCTGATTCTCATTCCATTTAGGCTGCCATCAATCGGCTGTTTCACTCTCAGCCTTAAATGTTTCTCCTCTGACTCAGACAATTGTGCCAATGTAGGAATTGGACCCCTGCTTCAGTTTCCCCACCCACTGAGGGCAGGTTCAGGTCTAGTAACACTCCTGTTTTCCTCCCAGTTACTTCATCCTACCGAGTTTTTCTTGGTTCTATGTATTTTTTTCCCACTGGTCAGGTACTCCTATCCACTCTCAGCTGGTGTTCTACATGCACTTCTCTGTCTGAAGGTTTATTACTGATATATCCATGGAGAGAGATGTACTCGATATCCACCCAATCTGCCATCTTGTTCTCTCCCTATCTCCATATTTTCAAATTACAATTATTAAATTTTAAATTAAAATTGCTAATTTTACCTTAAATTTAACTGTAGTATTTTTATTGATTTATTTTATTTATTTTACTTTACAATACTGTATTGGTTTTGCCACACATTGACATGAATCTGCCACTGGTGTATACGAGCTCCCAATCCTGAATTCCCCCTCCCACCTCCCACCCCATATCATCTCTCTGGATCATCCCCATGCACCAGCCCCAAGCATCCTGTATCCTGTGTCGAACATAGACTGGCACTTCGTTTCTTACATGATAGTATACATGTTTCAATGCCATTCTCCCAAATCATTCCACCCTCTCCCTCTCCCTCAGAATCCAAAAGTCCATTCTATACATCTGTGTCTCTTTTGCTGTCTTGCATAACTTTAGTATTTTAAAAAATAATTAATTAATTAAAGAAACAAGAGACTGGGTGAAACTATTAAAAGGTAATAATTTAAATTATGATATCAGACGGTAATCTTAACAACATATTGTGTTAGTCACTCAGTCATGTCCAATTCTTTTCAATCCCATGGACTTTAGCCCACCAGGTGCCTCTGTCCATGGAGTTTTCTAGGTGGGAATAGTGGTGTAGGCTGTCATTTCTTACTCCAAGGATTTTTCCAAGTCTGGGAATGGAACCTGGGTCTCTTGTATCACAGGCAAATTCTTTACCAACCACATATTAGAATATGTAACCTAAAATATGTAGATGTAACCTAAAATATGTAGATATAACCTAAAATTTGGAACTGTGATGTTGGAGAAGACTCTAGAGAGTCCCTTGGACTGCAAGGAAATCTAACCAGTCCATTCTGAAGGAGATCAGCCCTGGGATTTCTTTGGAAGGAATGATGCTGAAGCTGAAACTCCAGTACTTTGGCCACCTCATGTGAAGAGTTGACTCACTGGAAAAAACTGTGATGCTGGGAGGGATTGGGGGCAGGAGGAGAAGGGGACGACAGAGGATGAGATGGCTGGATGGCATCACTGACTCGATGGACATGAGTCTGAGTGAACTCCAGGAGTTGGTGATGGACAGGGAAGCCTGGCCTCCTGCGATTCATGGGGTTGCAAAGAGTCAGACACGATTGAGCAACTGAACTGAACTGACTGATAGCATAAAATACATCAAAAAAAATTAGAATAATAGGCTGATTTGGAAAAAACATAGATGATAGAAGTTAAAAGGACAAGCAAAGAGAGTATGAGGAGAAAAACTGACAAATATTTAATTGCTTTTAGTAGAAGCCCACAAAGGGAGAAGAGAGAAAATAGAGAATAGGACCTATATGTGTTGATCAGAAGGCACCAGTCTATAGAGTCAAGAAGCTATAAACCTAAGGATAATTGAAAATGCATAAAAACATATCTAAGAATATTTGTAACATAATTATAAAAAAAATTACAGAGAAAAAAAATTATTAAAGAAGCCAAAGGCGAAACACAGATTATTTTAGAAGGGACAAACTTTAACTAATCTGACTCTTGATGAAACTAATATAGCATAAACAGTTTAAAGTGGTGAGAAAATAATCTCCAGATGAGAAAAAGTATTCAAGAATGACAGATACAAACATTTTCAAGGAAGAAAAAAAAAAACTGAGAGATATTATAAACATCCCATCTACAACAAAGAATATACTGCAAGATATTTTTTCTTAAGGCTGAGAAATATAATTCTAGATAAAAGCAAGAAATTCAGGAAGAAATGAAAATAATCAAAGTAGTAAAACATATTATTGGGATTGGAGATAAACACACTAATACCAAAATTTTAGCTGATTAATATATTAAAATAATATAATACAAATTTGAAGCTACTAAATAACTGTACCTATATATAAACATGTATGCCTATATATGTGTGTTTATGTGTAAGTATACATGTCTAGCCAATGTATCTGTAGTTCTTTCCTTCTCCTTTTTATATAAAACTAATTTGTATATATATATATTCCAAAATTAAAATAGATTTAGCAAAAAATCTCCCTCACTTGGGTGAGGATGATGAAGCAGCAACTTCCCCAAGCCCCATATTATGGAGCAGAGAGGAATAAGAAAACTGCTAGGCCCCCTCCCTGCATCCCAAAGAAGGGGCTTTCACCAGGTTAATCTATGCTTGAGGCCCAATCCCAAGTTTCCAGCATAAAGCCTTCATCTTGGCAGAAGAAGTATGTGGACTGGATTAGGCTTATATACTACAGAGATAGGCAGAGAAAGAGAAAACAGCACAGAGAAAATGCAGAGTAAGATGTTAGATTTATAACGAAGTATCTAAATATCTGTAGTGGATATAAAGTATGCTCAGAATTCCAATGAAAAAGTGATTGTTAGACTGAATAAAAAAGCCAAATTACTCTATGCTAGTTTAATGAAACATACCTAAATCATAAAAATGCAGAATGCATGAATATCAAAGAGAGAAGATATAATCACTTAAACTTCAGTTCAGTTCAGTTGCTCAGTTGTGTCCAACTCTTTGCGACCCCATGAACTGCAGCACGCCAGGCCGCCCTGTCCATCACCAACTCCCGGAGTTCACTCAGCCTCACATCCATCAAGTCAATGATGTTATCCAGTCATCTCATCACCTGTCGTCCCCTTCTCCTCCTGCCCCCAATCCCTCCCAGCATTAGTCTTTTCACGTGAGTCAACTCTTCGCCTGAGGTGGCCAAAGTACTGGAGTTTCAGCTTTAACATGATTCCTTCCAAAGAAATCCCAGGGCTGATCTCCTTCAGAGATGGATCTCTTTGCAGTCCAAGGGACTCTGAAGAGCCTTCTCCAACACCACAGTTCAAAAGCATCAGCTATTCAGAGCTCAACCTTCTTCACAGTCTAACTCTCACATCCATACATGACCACAGGAAAACCCATAGCCTTAACTAGATGGACCTTAGTCGGCAAAGTAATGTCTCTGCTTCTGAATATGTTATCTAGGTTGGTCATAACTTTTCTTACAGGGAGTAAGCGTCTTTTAATCTCATGACTGCAGTCACCATTTGCAGTGATTTTGGAGACCCAAAAAATAAAGTCTGACACTGTTTCTACTGTTTCCCCATCTATTTCCCATGAAGTGATGGGACTGGATGCCATGATCTTCGTTTTCTCAATGTTGTGCTTTAAGCCAACTTTTTCACTCTCTTCTTTCACTTTCATGAAGAGGTTTTTAGCTCCTCTTCAATTACTTACATAAGGGTGGTATCAACTGTGTTTCTGAGGTTATTGATATTTCTCCCGGAAATCTTGATTCCAACTTGTGTTTCTTCCAGTCCAGCGTTTCTCGTGATGTACTCTGCATATAATATACAT